>LR537854.1:338766-351961 GCA_900883565.2 Caenorhabditis panamensis | reverse complement strand
GTCGGCTTCGTCGAGAACTACGTATGTGACAGAAGCAAGCGAGATAACGCCGTCGTTGGAGAGATCTGTCAGGCGACCCGGAGTGGCGATGACTGAAAGAAAACACTGATTGTATCCTCGAGGAAGCCAAAATCTCACCGATCTCGACTCCTCCCTTGCACGCTTGCACCTGCTCGCTTCTGGAGCCACCTCCGTAGAGGCAGACGCTGCGGTATCCGTTGTAGCTGTACTTTTGAACTTCTCCCTCGATCTGTTGAGCCAGCTCGCGAGTTGGACTGAGCACGAGCACGAACGGCGACGGCTTTTGCTCGTTCTTTCCGTATTGAGCCATCTGAGCGTCGATATGCAGGAAGGCAGGCAGCAGGAAAGCCAGGGTCTTTCCGGATCCGGTCTGGGAGACTCCGATGCAGTCCTTGCCGGACAGCAGAATCGGCCACATCTGCGACTGGATAGGCGACGGTTTCTCGAATCCGTTCTTCTGGATTTCAGCCATAATCGCAGCTGAAATGGTGGAGAATTAGAACTTCATAAACGTTTCAAGCTCTCACGATTGTTGCCAAACGCCTGCTTGAACGAAGACACCGGGGGCGGGATTTCGACCTTGGAATCCTCTCGGAACGGATAGACCTGCATGACGCCGCCATTCGTGTACAACTCCTTCAGTTGCTCTTCCGACAGATGTTTCTGCTCCTCCGGGAAAGTGTACAGATTCCGCTCGATGTCTTTCATGTCTGCATTTATCAAAAATTAGAGGGAAGCATGTTTCTGCTAAACCTGCGAATCGCTCGTCATCTTTCCTCTCGGCGATGGACGTTTCGATGGTTTTCAGTGGTTCTGGCTCTGAAAACGACAAAATTTAGAATGACTGAGAGGCGTTTTCGGCTCTCACCGACTGGCTTCTGGATGAGTTTCAGCATTTTCAAGTTGTCAACGGTTTAATTGCTGAAAAATGACGAATATAGAATTGGATTTAGGTGAAATACGCGGAAGACTACGAAAATTGCTGAAAAATTGATGAAAAAGCCGGAGAAACGACGAGAGAAGGGTGAAAGTTGGACAAAATTTCGTCAAAATTCGAGAGCAAACTGCAAGTTACGGTATTCGTTGCGAGACCTACGCGGTAAATTGAGCATGTTCCTTTAAATTCTATGCGCCTTTAAACTGTTTTTTCAATTTATCATTCCATTTTTCCGATTATTTTTCACTAATTTTACTCATTTTCCTCTTATTTTTCTGCGATTTTTTCTTCAAATTAACTCAAAATAGCTTTTCCGAACCCATGTGCAAGTATTCCATCCCAAAATTCCGTTAAAATTGCGAGTATTCGAGTCGAAACGAATCCGAAATGCATGAGTCTTCTTTCTCGGCCTTCTAACGATGGTCCGCGTCGTCTTCAAACTTTTATGATGATGCGAAAACAGAGAAAAAGAGGAAGGAAAGACCATTCGAGTACAACTTGTCACAATTATTCATTCATTCGGCTCTTCTAGAACTTTCTGTAGGTCTTCTGATGGCTGTTCCTTCTCTTTGTGCTCTACCCAAGAAATCCAATTCCTTCCGTTTCCCGTTATGACTTTTGAGCTTTACATTAGATTTTCAGGATATTTGTCATTCCCTTGAGACTTTGGCCACACAGACACACAATTCATGCTTTCTTCCCGATTGTGTGTTTGTTTTTTCTTCTGTTTTCAAATTTTCGGACTGTGAAATATGGAACAGCCCGTTTTCCGGTTCTGAAAGTGTTGTCAATAGAGGTTCAAATTAGTCGGAACATTGTCAGGAGGCGGCTCGTAAAAAGCTCGTAAAGCTCGGGGAACAGTGGGTTCCGACGGGTTCGAGAGAAATTTTTCGTAGGGTTTTTGGTCAATTTTGCCAATTTTGTAGAATCCTGTCTAAAAAATGATCAGAAATCGAGATTCATCGGTGCGAAGAAGACGAAAACAAGTTTTCTAACCAGATTCAATTTCGGTAATTTTTCACCTGGAGTCTGATTTCGTTGTTTACCAGTAGACGGCTTTTCTTTTTGTATCTTTCTGACTTTTCGCATTGAAAAACCCTCCGTTGAAATAATAACTCGCCATGTTCCCAAACTAGCTCCCAGTTTCCATCCACTCATCAATCTGTGTCCCCGCTCGAATAATGGCCGGCTTCGTGTCCTTATGGGCCTTCATAGCCTCTCTTTTCAATACTCATCCGTCCATTTTCTTTCTTTTTTCTGTGTGGACATAAGCATTGACCATGTTTCTTTTCTCGGCTCTTCTCTTCTGGACTGCTGGAGTCCTGGAGAGTTCGTCCCTATCCCTGAGATGATTAGCTGGAATCTATGATGAGCCTGCCTTAGTTCTCCTGTCCTCTCTTTGAAAATTCATCAAAAACCCTGGAATTCGTGGGTTTCCCATCAGAAATTCCCGCGAATGTAGTAGTACGAAGGACGTTCTCTTCTGGCTCCCTTTCCGCCTCAACTCTTCTCTCACGGATTCACAAAAACGACAGCCTAAAAGTGCTCCGAAACGCAAAGCGGTTTTTAATTCTCTCTCTTCTCGCCTCGAAGAGTTTCTTCCGTTTCGTACACCAA
This sequence comes from Caenorhabditis panamensis, assembly GCA_900883565.2. NCBI lineage: Eukaryota > Metazoa > Nematoda > Chromadorea > Rhabditida > Rhabditidae > Caenorhabditis > Caenorhabditis panamensis. The sequence goes on along the minus strand of LR537854.1, from coordinate 349,386 downwards.
TTTTCCCCTTCCGTTTTTCTCTCCTTTTTGGGAAGGAAGAAAAGAACGCGACGTGTTTTGACGTTTATGTCTTTTTGCTTATTGGAGGCGTCGTTGTGATGTTGGTAGAAAAGAGACGTTATCTGCAGCCCTGCCCTACAGAAATTTGTACGGAACGCGCTGTACCGTAAAGCTCAAAGAGCCGGATGCAGACGCATGCAGCAAATCCTTCAAATTCTCCAAATTTCGCAACAACCAAACTTCCGTTTGAACATTAGAAGTTCACTTCTCCTTCTTCTTCTATGACGCCACTTCTTCCAGCATTCCGGAGCATCGTTATCACACAAACCAATCTCTTTTTTCGGTTTCCGTCGCAGTCCCCAATTTCATCTGTTTATCGCCTGATTTTCTTGGTTTTCTTTCCAAACGAACGGCGCAAAACGACAAAATCTTGTTTTTGCCTCTGTTCAGTGTTGTTTTGCAATGGACAATACGATTTTTCAGCTCATTCCGACATATCACTAGCTTTCCACCCGAGTGGTTCCCCGATCCTCAAATTATCCAATTATCATGACCATGAACACTATGAACACTAAAGTTAATAAGCAATGTTTTTCCATTGTTTTTCCCCTGTCCTCCACCCCCTCCGTCCCTTTCATTAATTCCAGTACGTTTCATGAGAATGTCTTTCCTGGGTCCCAGAAAGAGACCAAAAAGTTTTGTTTACTCGGTCCTTCGTTGCATTTGATGACAATTCTGGACAATTCTGGTGTTCCCCCCTCGTCTCTTTCTCGCTCCCGTTTTTGTCGACTCTTAAGATGAAAAGTGTCCGCGAGAAAAACGGAAGGAAGTCAATTGTCTCCGCCTTTTCTTTTTCTTATTCGCTTTTTTGGCCCTTTTTCGAGATCGAAAGATTTGGAATTCGCTAAAAGAGCATGTTTTTGAAGCGTTGAGAGCTCCAAAAGCCCAATCTCGCTCTTATTGTAACAGACTATCTCATTCGACAAGTCACGCTTTCCGGATGTTTCGTCGTTGTCCCCGCGAAATGGAGAGATAGGGATGCGAGGAGGAGATCTTTTTTATTCTATTCCGCTCTCTTTTTATCGTCTCTCTTGAGCCAAAGAGCTCGTAAATCCCCACACATCTATGAACTTTAGAATTGCTTGACCTGTTGCGAAGAGAAAGAACCGATTCAGTGTATTTTGTGATCAAAATATCTACATAGTGCCAAAATATTTGAATTCTCGGAAACGGTCTTCAAACATCCTATTTTAAAATTTTTCTAAAGTTTGAAGATCGAAAAGTGCTCGTAGTGAATCTAATGTTTATTGACGGATCTTCGCATGCGGGATGTCTGAGAGTCATCTCTCCTTATTGATATATTAGATTTTCTAGGAAAAATTAGACTAAATACGCTCTTGGGATGTCTATGAGTGGCCAAGATATAGATTTTCTAAGCTAGACTGACCTAACTGTGCTCTTGGGATTTTTCTTTTTCTATACCTCTACTCCATCAGATATAGATTTTCTAATTATATACTTTCTTCCAGGTCTCCCCGTTCATCACAACACCTCACAATGCGACTTTGGAAGACGAGCAACCCGCTCGTCATCCCCTTCATCTCGCTCATCTTCCTCGTCTCCATCGCCTCTGCCTCCCGACAATCGGACCCGTGTCTCGATGGAGAATCTGTGAGTTTCCTCTCTTGCCGAACGAACCCCATCAATCATGTCTGTTTCCCTTCAGGAAATCGAAGTGGAACGTCTCAAACTGCCAGCCAGATACGCCAATTTCACGCCGCCGTGGAAACGGACAGATGGCAAGTACGCAAAGGTGGGCATCCATCAAAGATGACTTGCCAAAAAGACAAATTGCAGGTGATCCGAAGCGAAGGTCTCAATTACCAGTGGAGCTGGGTTAGAGCGCTTATGGTTAAGGGAACCTTCAAGACGGTAGAAGACATAGTGGGATTCCTCAACGAGAATCATTGTCTCTTCGTTCCCGTCGGTCCGTTCGTTCGAAATGTGCTCCTCGGTCAAAAAGCCGTCTACGTCAGCGGAGAAGTGAGCTGTGAGCTCTCAGAGGTAAGCACCCACTTCCTCTTCTTCTACTTCCTTATCCTTTTCTTCTTCCAGCTCTTCGAACAATGCGTCAAGTACTTTGGCTCCTCGGCCTGCGCTCTCTTCCCAATCGAAGACGGTCGATGGGGATCCCAACGTCTGGAAATTGGAGACACTGGAGTCAATCGAAGCACGAGTGCCGCGTACGCCGAGCCCATTGTGTTGTACGAGTGGAGATCGGTGCTCGGCGCGCCACGGGAGCAATGGCGATTCACCATTGACACTCTGGCGATGTTCGACGATGGAGCTGGTGATGTGTTCGTCATCGATCCGATAGGAACGGGATACAAGCATCTGTGTGATAAGGAGATCATGCCAGCGACTCCGAATTGGAAGCGATGGGGAGAAGGACAGGATATCAAGGTTATGGGGTGAGTTTGGAAAGATTTCATGCGAAAATAACAACTATCTTGCAGATTCTACGACCTCCGTGCTGATGGCTACGTTGCACACAACGAGACGTTCCAGAAGTTTGTCAACAAGAAGATCAAAACAGCCGACAAGCGGTTCGCGCATCAATTCTACTGCGAGCATGTTCTGAAAGGAGTTATCAATCTGGAAGGCAATACGCCGTTGTGTCACACAATGTATCCGGAAAAGGATGCGGCTGCAAAGATTGTGCAAATGAGAACTGTCATGATCAATGAGATGGGTAAGTTATAAAGCTCCTCTTTTGCTTCAAAGTATACTTCTCTTCAGGTCTCACATGGAACTCATCCATCGGAAAAACCATAGAAGGTCTAGAAGCAGTCTACTGCACTCCTCGTCAGTTCACCACTATCCGTTCCCGTCTCCTTCACAAAGTTTCCTCCAAATACGACAAAACCCCACATACTGTCACCGAACCGCCCAAGATCATCCATGAAGGCCTTCCGATGGTCAACGACAGTGCTCAAGTTCACGCTCGTCCGATCCTGGCAATGTCCGAGAAAGTTGTTGAGCTGCCAGTGGAGTATCCAAGTGTCCCTAGAGCTCAGCCCAATGAACGTCTGGAGTTTGTGGAGCCACCACCAGTTGATGGAGCCGGAATAGATCCGATGGCGATTCAGGGCTCACAAGACGCTCCTGAAGACATTGAGAACTATCCTGAAGAGTCAGTGGAACCAGAAGATGCCCCAAGCCGTGTGACTCGGATCGAGCCTGGAGATGCAGTGGAGGAGGATGTGCCGCCGCAAGAGTTCTCGAATCACAACTCCCTCGGCGACAATCTGCCGGTTATGAAGTTCGACAAAGTCGAGGAAGGTGGACTCACCGATGTCGCCGCCGCCATGGAAATCTCCACGTCTTCGGGTTTCTCTCGATTCCCCCACTTCCCCACCTTCGTTTTCCTAGTTTACCTGTTAATCTGAAAAGCGCAAGTAGCCTTTTGTAATGTTTTTATCAGAATCATCTCTCTCTCTTTCTCTATCATTTTAGAGCTTCTCGAGATTGCTCTACTCCCTCTATTATCTCACTGTTCCTCTCTCTTTTACCTGCTGCCATCATTTTTCATTCTTTGTTAGCTGTTTCCTTCCGTTCTCCATCCCCCATCCCACCAAGTGCCAATACGGTTCCGCATTCTTTGCTGTTTTTTATATTCTTCTCGCTCCCAGTTCATCTGCTCTGCATAGCTGATTTTTATGCTTACCAAAATAAAAAGTAACACATTTCATTCATCGCACATCCACAAAAGGTAGGTTGCGGGGACTGGCTTGAATCACGTCACTGGCCGACTAGGATGTCTTCGACATCCTAGCGTCCCCCTGCCCCGGTGCGTCTTTATCCGGTGCGAAACGGTCCACTGGGAGCTGAGTTATGATCAAAAGTGTGAAGGGGGTCCGGCGGCGGGCGCGGGCTTGCTAAGTGTAGGGCTGCGCCCCGATGGAAAATTTTTGTACCGTTTGTGTTGTATGTTTTTGGAATCAGGAAAGTGTGAGCTATTTTTTGCTAATTTTTTGGAAATAAACAAACAACTCTGAGTTGAGTTAAAGTCAAAAGAGTGGAACCGATCAGGTGGCGGGTGCGTTGTTTCTAAGTGTAGGGGCTGCGCCCCCGGCTGTGGGGATTCCGCTTAGTAATGTATGTTTTCAAAATTGGGAGAGTATAAACTATTGATTGATGTGTAAAACTCTTCACCTTAACCAAAACGGACCACTCTGAGGTACCTTGAAGTCAAAAGAGTGAAACCGGTCTGCTGTGGGGAGGAGGGCTGTTAAGTTTAGGGCTGCGCCCCGGCGGTATGATTTTTTGCTTATGTAATGTATGGTTTTGGAATCAGGAGAATGAGAGCTATCTACTGATATGTAAAATTAAGGAAAAAAAATGCAAATTGAGCATTTTATGAGCTCTTGGGTGGAACAGGTTCGGCGGTGGGCGTGAGCTTGATAAGTGTAGGGGCTGCGCCCCCGGCCGTAAGAATTCTGCTTAATTATGTAAGTTTTCAGAATCAGAAGACTTAAAGCTATCGATTGATATCAAAAACTGGGTAAAAGAATAAAAATTAGTCTATTTAGGACTTGTTGATTGAAACTGGTTCGGAAGTTGCCAGGAAATAGAACCAACTTTGTCAGTTTTGGCTCAAATGACTTGAAATTTTGGGCTCCATTTGGTTTTCGGACGCTGATAACGAATTTCTAAACGAAAAAAAGTTTTTAGTGGGAAAATTTTCCAAAACCCTACAAAAACCATTCCCCCCAGTACTAAAAAAAATGAATTTTTGGGTTTTTGAAAAATTTTCCCAATAAAAATTGTACAAATTTTATATCTTCGGATAGATCTCGTCGAGTACTACCAAATAATGTCCTCATACACCCAAATTGACTAAAAATGAGCCCGTCAGGACCCAAAAACATGCAATTTTTACCGGTCGGTTTCGGCTCAAAATTTCTGGATTTTTGGCGGTTTTTGGCTTGTAACTCGGTTCTTTTTTGGAAATTTCTGGTTCTGAGGCGAAAAACGGATTTTTGAGCAGTTTTTACATTGGAATACTAAGTTTCAAGGCCATCCGTCCAATGCCAACCTCAAACGAAGAGGTTAAACCAACGCCGCGCCCAATTTTTGGGAAAATTTTGGAAATTTTCTGAAATTATAACACGTTCTCTGTAAGGGTGGAGCATGACCATAGTGGTGCGTGCCTTAGGGGTTTATAAGATAGCTAGAGCTTAGATATTTTGTGGGTGTGTAGTATGGGTCTTTGGTAACCCCCATGCACAGTTTTGGGTCATGAGTCCCTCTTATCATGATACCATGGGACCCCAAAGGGGGCGTATTTCGAAAAAAAAAAATTCACGGAAAAATTCTGAAACTCACAGGACATAATAAGGGCCCAAAAATAAGGTTTTTCACAAAGTTTCAAACCACAGAAATTTTTTTTCACAAAGTTGTAGTGAAAAATGTTGAAATTTTCATGTTTTTTGACAAACTTTCAACTTTTTCGGGCCTTAGGAGGCATTTCTCGCATTTTTGATGTACTAATAAAATGTGCGCTATCGTTTTAGCTATCGAACAAAAAAAAGATGAAGCAAAAATGTGCTTGGTAAGCTGTAGTTTGATCCCTTTTTGTAGTTTGAACTTTGAACTATATTTTTTTAAACCGCCTGGAAACACAGAGAAAAGGTCGAATCGGACTGGTTTTGCTACTAAAAATGAGGAAAAATTTCAAAATTGAGTTTTCAAGAGCAGTCAAACATTTTCTGTGAGTTTTGAATTTTTTTCAAAATTTTTTGTGAAGAGGTTCTTTTTCAACACATTTTGGGTTGTAGTGAGCTTGGTAGGCAAGTTAACAACTAGGTGTCAACTGATGAAATGTAGCTTATACTTAAACAAACACAGTAAAAACAAAAAAAAGCCTTGGTTTTTTATCATTAACGTGCTAAAAAATCCTAATCAGTACCAGTAGAGAAAATTCCGATTTTTGAGCTCCAGAAGCCGTCAATCGCTTTCAAATCAAGTTTTAGCAAAGTTTTTGTACTTAACAAGAGTAGGTACAAATATTCCATAACAAAAAAATCCATTTTGAGAATTTGAAAAAATCACTTTTTTCAACGTGGTCCCCCCTGTTGATTGGGTGAAAAGTGACCGTTTTTCGGAATCTCAACAATGGACACGTTTGAAGGCCGGATGTTTTTTTAGTTATGTAGGCCTATTTATTTGCACCATTTCATCAGTTGACACCTAGTTGTTAACTTGCCTACCAAGCTCACTACAACCCAAAATGTGTTGAAAAAGAACCTCTTCACAAAAAATTTTGAAAAAAATTCAAAACTCACAGAAAATGTTTGACTGCTCTTGAAAACTCAATTTTGAAATTTTTCCTCATTTTTAGTAGCAAAACCAGTCCGATTCGACCTTTTCTCTGTGTTTCCAGGCGGTTTAAAAAAATATAGTTCAAAGTTCAAACTACAAAAAGGGATCAAACTACAGCTTACCAAGCACATTTTTGCTTTATCTTTTTTTTGTTCGATAGCTAAAACGATAGCGCACATTTTATTAGCACATCAAAAATGCGAGAAATGCCTCCTAAGGCCCGAAAAAGTTGAAAGTTTGTCAAAAAACATGAAAATTTCAACATTTTTCACTACAACTTTGTGAAAAAAAATTTCTGTGGTTTGAAACTTTGTGAAAAACCTTATTTTTGGGCCCTTATTATGTCCTGTGAGTTTCAGAATTTTTCCGTGAATTTTTTTTTTTCGAAATACGCCCCCTTTGGGGTCCCATGGTATCATGATAAGAGGGACTCATGACCCAAAACTGTGCATGGGGGTTACCAAAGACCCATACTACACCGCCAACAACAAATTAGCCCCTAAGGCACGCAATGCTCGAGTCTTACGGAGAACGTGTTATAAATAACTTTTTTGGTACATTCCCTAAAAACTTTTTTCTTTCAAAAGCAATCAAAAATCGGTTTTTTGATTCAAAAACTGCACGATTTTTGCTATCCAACCACATAATTTCCAAAATTTTTGGTCTACTGCTCGCAGAGTTATTAACCCCGAATGAAGCGTCACGCAAAAAGTTTGACAAAAGTTTGACGCATTGGCACGTTTTTGAGCCGATTTTGGTCGAAACTCCGCCCCAAACGCGCAAGCCGGGACAGTCCCAATTGAGAGATGCAGGCTGGTCCGGCTACTCATCTAACAAAACCATGTTCTCTTCATTCTGGAAAAAGAGGGAATAAACACATTCAGATCTATAGTTCATTTATCTAATCGTCCCTCAAATTGTAAGTGTCCTGCCAGACGAACATCCCGAATCCTGGACGGGAATGGACTCGTCCCAATGTCACTGTCGCGGTCAAGCTTCCATCGTTCGTCTTGATGTCGACTGCATCTTCGTTTCTCACCCAATCCTGCCACGAGTTTCTGAAACGAACAGTTTATTGCCCTGATTGAAACTGGAGGAAAACTAACTGGAAGTACGGCGGACGGTTTGTTGCATCGAAAGGAGTATTCCAGACTCCACGGAAGATCCCGTTCCGATTGTGCACTGGGTTACTACCCTCGAAACTCATGGTCAGGCATTGCAAATTCGGAAGTCCTCCTTCCATCCAGGCACGGACAATCATGTTCAGGTCGTCGTCCTCCAGCGAGTTCTCGCAGATGCTGATACTGATGCTTTCCGACTTGACAAGTGATTCAATTGGCAACCATCTCGCACTCTCCATCGTGATGTGTTTCACTGTGAGCGGGCGGAAGTAGACCCGATCCTCAACGAATGGTTTGAACTCGATTTCGTCGCACTTCAGTGTCTCCAGAAGAAATTGAATATCTGCGCGAGTAATCGGTTCGCATTCGTCGTGGTTCTCGATATCCAGCCACGTGAATTGCTTGGTGATATCGAAGATGATACAGTCGGAGATCTTGTCGTTTGACAAGAATAGCAGTTGAGTCTTCTCGTAGCTGAACAGATTCCACAAGTGCTCCGAGAATAGTTTCATGGCCTTCATCTGAAGCTCCTTTGCCGGCTGTCCATAATCCACCACAATCTGCGGTTGGTTGTACTTCTGGGTAGTGCACAGGAAGTAGACGGTTCCTTGGAGAGTGAACTTGGTGAACACTTTCGTGTACTGCTCTCCGTCGCAGCACTCCTTCCGAATGTTTTCCATCTCTTCTGCGCATGGGAACTTGATAGTGTACTCCTCGGTCTCCTTTGTCGCCGCCAACTCGATGCTGGTCCCAAACTGGTAATCATCGTCGTCGAAGATCCATTGAATGTGTTCCAGGCGTCGATTCGCGGACTTGGCGAGAGCGTACAGGTCCGGGGAGACAAAAGACAGAATGATCCTGAAGTGGGGCGTTCAAACAGTGCTAAAAAGAGAGAACTTACAAGTCAAAGATGTTCAAGCTGTCCAGCACTTTTTACTTCGCATTCCAAGGGAGCTGGAGTAGTTTGGGCAGAGCGGTGCTCATTGTTGATCGAATTGTAGTTGATAAAGTGGGAATAAGTTCGAGCAGGAATCTCCACGACTTTCTAGACGTAGAAAAGGATGCAGCAGAGGCTGAGGTAACGGAGAATCACTTTTTTTGCATCCACAAGTTTGTTTTCTTGCTTTTGAAAGTGTACACGTCTTCGAATATCGGCAACAGCTCCGCCGGAACAGCATGCATACCAGCGCTCGGTGTACTAGACGTGGAACGAGCAGTTGTGGTGCAGGCGGTAGTGAGTCTGTCGCGGAGCTTTGTTTCCGGGGGTTGCGCGATTTCCCACTGAGACTTCAAAGAAACTGTGCAGTTCAAAACGAGGAAGAGGAAGATGGAGACGCGCAGTTTACAGATGGAGGAGCGGCTTAGCAAGGGAAGTTGGAAAGTATGTAGAGAATCAGTGAATCTAAATAAGAAGAGCCTTCAGACCAACTAAACTCCACAGTCGATGGAACAGTCATTGATGGACTATTTGAAGGCATCATTCTCACTGGAGATGGAGAGAAGTTCATGGTGGAGAGACGGACTTTGTGAGCTTTTTTAATCAAAAACACTCCAATGAATGCTTGATTTCAAGGAAAACGGCAAAGGACACTCATTGATTGTTGATCTACAAAACACTCGTTGATCTACAAAGTAACATCTCGGAAACAAGTAATCAAGACTCTTTTTCCAGGGGAAGTAGTGGAAGATCAAGGAAGTGTAGAGAGCAGTGGATTGGAGGTTTCGAGGGATTGATTGATGCTTGTTTGAATGTTGTTTTGTGTTTTTTGTATTGTATAACTGTGATGAATGGTTTTTAAAAAGACAATCATTTGGTTGCGCTCTTTCGCTCTTCTTAACTTTTGGGGAAATTAAATTAGAGCATGATTGGACATTGATTTGGCTTTTAGGCATTGATTTTCTTCAAATTGCTGATATTTTGTTGTATTTTGGCACATTTTTGCCTTGAAAAATGAACTGTTTCATAGAAATTTTCAATTTTTCGTTTTTTGAAAATAAAAATATTCTAATTTTCGAAAACCGTGTGCACCTTGCATTTTCAGCAAACCCCGCCCACAAAACCATGCGCAGCTTGCATTTTCAGAGCTCCGCCCACAAAACCGCGCCGCAGTTTTTGCTGACAAATTTTCGACATTATTCAAATTCTCCGTTTTTTTTCGCGTTTTCCTTCGAAATTACGTCATTTTTCCGCTTTTCAGGTTCAAAAATGGCTTAAAAAGCGACTCCGTCAAAAAATAAATCCAAAAATCGCAAAGAATATGACAATATTTTTTGAATTTCTCCTGATTTTCCGGGCCTGCCTAAAACTTTCTCTGCTCTTTCAATTCGACTTCCTCTTTTTTAAACTTGTTTTTTGCGCAGAATTCTAAATTCACTCATTTTCAGGTCGAGAATCTGTTCTAAAAAAATCGCAATACAATGATCATTCTGGAGACGAGAAGAAGGACGGAGATGCGCAGAAGGATTCTGAGGGAAAGCAGAATGTTGCGTGAGTGGATTTTTCACAGGATTCTAAAAAATATTAAAACATTTCAGCAACCAGGAAGACTGTTACTACCATGGCAAACCGTTCACCGAAGAGGAAGATAAATCGCTGCTCACTTACATGTTGGAGAATTACCAAAAGCACACAAGTATCAATCAGATGGTCTCTCACTTCAAGAAGAACTCGAAAGCTGTGAGATCGGTTTCGAGTTACGGGTCTCGGTAGGTTATGGTTAGAAAATCTATATCTGCTTGGGGAGATACCCTCAGACATCCCATCAATACTTTTCAATCTTTAATGTTCTAGGCTGCGTCTGAAGCTCGGACAAACACTCGCGTTGCTCGACTGTCCGATCAAGACAAACCTCGAATTGTACAAAAAATTCAAAATCAAGGCCTGCGGACAGCTTGTCGAAGAGTGAGTTTCCCCACTTTTTATCGATTCAATTTTCACTGTTTAGGTTGAGAAAGCACGCAATCCTAACATTAAACTGCAAAGGCATTATTGTTGATTTCAAGATGAAGGATGAAGTAGTGGAAGATCAAGGAAGTGTAGAGAGCATTGGATTGGAGGTTTCGAGGGATTGATTGATGCTTGTTTGAATGTTGTTTTGTGTTTTTTGTATTGTAT
>LR537854.1:310043-338439 GCA_900883565.2 Caenorhabditis panamensis | reverse complement strand
GGGGGGGGGAAATGTGCTCCGAAGAGCCAATTCTATATGTAGAAATAATTCGAAAACCGTTTTCCCAAGCCGAGGGTTTTGATATAGATTTTCTAAATATAATTAGTCTAGTTGCGCTCGTGGGATATCTGAGGATTCTCTCCCCAGCCAGAAATATAACAAACTCGAATTGTTTCATACTTTCCATTTTTCTATTTCGTTCTTCCTTTTACTACTGCGGTCACGCGACGTGGGACTCGGTGGGTCTCGCCACGAAATCAGTTATTCGCGGTTTTCTCGTTTCTGGTCCTTTTTTATTGTATTTTCTGATTAGAAAAAGAAAGAAAATAGGATTTGGGATATAGAAATAGCCAATTTGACCAAATTTAGTTGGATTTTCATTGCGAGCTACCCGTTTTTGTAACGTTACCGCCAGAAACTCAAAATACTAATGTTTTCTATAAAAAATGTAATATTTCGGGTCAGATTAACCATTACTAAGCTTCAAATCTCCTGTTCTAGTCTTTCTCATCGGAAAAAACTCGAAAAAGTTGGTCCGAAAACGAGAAAACAGCAAAAAACCGATTTCGTGGGGAGACACGCCGTGTTCGCGTGACCGCAGTGATACCTCTGTAGCTTTCCCGGTGCGCCTTCAAATGCTTTGTGGCAGGACTAAGCAATTTCTAACTAACTTTGCGACTCTTTTCCTATTTTTTCGAAAAAAACCTTTTGATTTTGGCACTCCAGATCAACAAAAAGGAGTCCCTGACAAAACAGGGAACCCTATTTTTTATCGATTGGAAATACTAATTGATGTTGCTGGATATCAAATTCCAATTCCACATCAAGTTTTCCAGAATTCTGGCGTTATAGAAATCCTTGAAAATCAAATTTTAAAAAATTCCCAATTTTTTGATTTTATTTTTTCTCTGAAAGTGAATTTTTCAATTTCCAAACTTTTTTCCAGATCTCAAGCACAAAATGAGTCGGAAACTCATGGATTCCGACGAATTCACTGCACAAGAAGACAAAGACATCTGGAGAATGGCGATGGAAATCGAGACATCCGTGACCGACGAACCGGGAGAACGAGCTCACATTGCTGGACAGATCATCGATCTACAAATGGCCGAAATGTACGGAGTGAGGAAGTCCGTGTACTTTCGGTTCCGATTCCAGTTGCTTCCTAATATCTGGTCGACCAATATTCTGAATTTGGGGGAGAAAATGGAGATTTCGACGAAATATGGACTGCAGGATGAGGAGGAGTGAGTTTTTTCAAGTTGTTTCCGTGAAACCTGATGAAAAGAAGGATTTGGAATCTAGAAATGGGAAATTTGACAGAAATAAGTTGGGTTTTCAATAAAAATGTTCATCAAAATTTGAAAAAAAAAATTCTTAAAAAATTAGAATTTTTTTCAGAAAACAAAGAAATTGAATGTAAAACAATTGGTTATAAGTCTTTTTGTTTTCAGCAGAAATTTTGAAAAAAAAAAATCTAAAACGCAGAAAACATCGAAACACTGATTTCGTGGCGACCCCCGGACAAGAGAAAGGACCAATTGCTGCCATCGGAGCATCTTTCGAGCCGGTTGATGGTCCAGAGCACGTTGCAAACGAGAACATGGAAGTAGACATCGGTTACGAGTTCGGAGATAACCAACTGGTCAGAGAAGACGTCGACAATGTTCAGGAGGAGTTGGTTGAGCAGCCAGGAGCAGTAACTGGAATGGAGATTAGATTGATGGCCGAGATGAGGAATACGATGCAGGGAATGATGGATATGATCACTGAGAAGATGGAGAAACGGATGACGAGTATGGCAGCTGCTTCCGACGAGAAGATGGCCGAAGTGAAGAAAATAGCAAATGCTATCAGGTAAACGAATTTGTGTCATCTTTTCCAATTTCCGATTTTCAGAAAAGCATCTGAAGCATCCAACTCGCTCATCGTCAGATCAGATGGCCGCACTTCTCGTCGCGAGAACGAGATTGTCAAGACGCACGGCCTCCTGGAATGAAAATCGAGATATGCGCTAAGAGGTTGGCGCGTTTGGCGCACCTTGGCGCACTTGGCGATACGCCCGAAGTTTGGGCGCCTATACGAAATCCTCGTCAAATTCAGCAAAAACAACCAGTTTTTGATTTTTAAACTCCATAATACGAAAGACAATGATTGATTTGTTTGGTTTCTTCCACTGAAATCAGCAAAATTTGTTGCAAAGAGCGAGAATACCTTAGAAACTGTAAAAAACTAAAATTGCTATTTCTCAGTTAGTTCTTTGTATTTTTTTACGTTCTTATGCTCAAAAGAAGCGCAATTTCGTATTCTTCTATTCTTGCATTAGACATTTGTGAAAAAGTTGGTATTATCAATGAAAAACTACAATTTTTACTAAAAATCATGTCCAAAAATTTTCTGGAATGATTTTTTAAAATTCTGTTATGCAAGACCTGAAGAGAAAGCAAATACGCATCTTTTAAGCCAAAGAACACAAAAATTTGTCAAAAATTGGCAAAGTTATAACGAATTCTAGTATTGTACATTTTCTGACAGCAATTCTCGCCCAATTAAATACTAAAACTTGCTGTATTTTTCTCCCAGGACATCTAAGCTGTGTTTTCTAACACATTTTCAACAGAAAACATCGAATTTCCGTCTGTATTGCCGAATTTCGAAAATGCGCCGGCGTCGTTGAAAAATGCGCCATGCTGCGGAAAATGCGTCAGCAACACTCGACGGTTTTCAATTTTCATTCCAGGAGGCCGTGAGACGGAGGATGTGAATGTAATCGAGAATCAAAGAAGAGAAGGACATGCTGAACCAATTGTTGAAGGATTGAAAGCTGAGAATGATATCTGCATTCTGGAATCACCAAAACAAACGTGAGTCTTCTGAGTTTGTAATGCAAGAAAAAGGTATTTCTTTCAGTTCCACTGCTCCAGAAGTTGTTCCGGTCGCTTCAGAAGTCATCGTTGTCAACCAGGCCGCTCAAAACATCAAGGATGAACTGATGGAGGAAGACGACGATGCCGTTGTGACCTACATCCGATTCGAAAAAGCCGAAAATTCCAAGTAGCCTTCCCGACCCTCTCTCAATATTCCTCTTCCCTCGTCTCCTCGTCTTGAAACAGTTTTATTTTAAATTTTGTAAAATGTATGTTTAGCCTCCACATTCCATGTAGCATAAAAATTGAGGAAAACGTTCGTTTTTATCTTTTCTATTAGAATCGGTCAGATGCCAGTTGATTTTCTATTTTTTTCAATTCTTCTATTGCTTTTTTGTGAAAATCTCCCATGTTTTTCCAGGAAATTGTACTTTGAAGAGCCAATTCAGCGATGGCAGATTGCAAAATACAAGCAAATCAAGCGGGATAATCAGAGTGAAGTGAGTTTTCTTACAAACAGACAAAATTGAAAAGAACCGCAAAATTCCTGTTCAGGAGCCCGTTTCCCTGGTTCTTTCTACGAGGAAGAGCTCGAACAAGTGTATTACAACATGGAAGTATCGAAATTCCCATACTTTCGGTGAGTTCTTCTTGTTTTTCCTTCAAAACCCCAGATTTTCAGATTCAGCAACCACTACTTGTATGTTTTATTCAATGGACAAGACCAAGGATTCCGATTGACGTTCGAACCTCCAGCGACACCAAAAGAGACCGCCAACAAGTGCATCCAGACAAATTCCAAGGATCAGATGGCTCACGACGCGGATTTCTCGATGGCATGCTTGATGGCAGTGATGGAGCATCGAAAGTAGGGAGATTTTGTGCAGAATATGAGGGAATTGATCAAACAGATGCCGAAAGAGAAGCTGCAGAAGTTTGAGAAGGTGGGTTTGATGAAATCATCCCATCAATCATGTCTGTTCCCCTTCAGGAAATCGAAGTGGAACGTCTCAAACTGCCAGCCAGATACGCCAATTTCACGCCGCCGTGGAAACGGACAGATGGCAAGTACGCAAAGGTGGGCATCCATCAAAGATGACTTGCCAAAAAGACAAATTGCAGGTGATCCGAAGCGAAGGGCTCAATTACCAGTGGAGCTGGGTTAGAGCGCTTATGGTTAAGGGAACCTTCAAGACGGTAGAAGACATAGTGGGATTCCTCAACGAGAATCATTGTCTCTTCGTTCCCGTCGGTCCGTTCATTCGAAATGTGCTCCTCGGCCAAAAAGCCGTCTACGTCAGCGGAGAAGTCAGCTGTGAGCTCTCAGAGGTAAGCACCCACTTCCTCTTCTTCTACTTCCTTATCCTTTTCTTCTTCCAGCTCTTCGAACAATGCGTCAAGTACTTTGGCTCCTCGGCCTGCGCTCTCTTCCCAATCGAAGACGGTCGATGGGGATCCCAACGACTGGAAATTGGAGACACTGGAGTCAATCGAAGCACGAGTGCAGCGTACGCCGAGCCCATTGTGTTGTACGAATGGAGATCGGTGCTCGGCGCGCCACGGGAGCAATGGCGATTCACCATTGACACTCTGGCGATGTTCGACGATGGAGCTGGTGATGTGTTTGTCATCGATCCGATAGGAACTGGATACAAGCATCTGTGTGATAAGGAGATCATGCCAGCGACACCGAATTGGAAGCGATGGGGAGAAGGACAGGATATCAAGGTTATGGGGTGAGGTTGGAAAGATTTCATGCGAAAATAACAACTATCTTGCAGATTCTACGACCTCCGCGCTGATGGCTACGTTGCACACAACCAGAAGTTTGTCAACAAGAAGATCAAAACAGCCGACAAGCGGTTCGCGCATCAATTCTACTGCGAGCATGTTCTGAAAGGAGTTATCAATCTGGAAGGCAACACCCCGTTGTGTCACACAATGTACCCGGAAAAGGATGCGGCTGCAAAGATTGTGCAGATGAGAACTGTCATGATCAATGAGATGGGTAAGTTATAAAGCTCCTCTTTTGCTTCAAAGTATACTTCTCTTCAGGTCTCACATGGAACTCATCCATCGGAAAAACCATAGAAGGTCTAGAAGCAGTCTACTGCACTCCTCGTCAGTTCACCACTATCCGTTCCCGTCTCCTTCACAAAGTTTCCTCCAAATACGACAAAACCCCACATACTGTCACCGAACCGCCCAAGATCATCCAAGAAGGCCTTCCGATGGTCAACGACAGTGCTCAAGTTCACGCTCGTCCGATCCTAGCAATGTCCGAGAAAGTTGTTGAGCTGCCAGTGGAGTATCCAAGTGTCCCTAGAGCTCAGCCCAATGAACGTCTGGAGTTTGTGGAGCCACCACCAGTTGATGGAGCCGGAATAGATCCGATGGCAATTCAGGGCTCACAGGACGCTCCTGAAGACATTGAGAACTATCCTGAAGAGTCGGTGGAACCAGAAGATGCCCCAAGCCGTGTGACTCGGATCGAGCCTGGAGATCCAGTGGAGAAGGATGTGCCGCCACAAGAGTTCTCGAATCACAACTCCCTCGGCGACAATCTGCCGGTTATGAAGTTCGACAAAGTCGAGGAAGGAGGACTCACCGACGTCGCTGCCGCCATGGAAATCTCCACGTCATCGGGTTTCTCTCGATTCCCCCACTTCCCCACCTTCGTTTTCCTAGTTTGCCTGTTAATCTGAATAGCGCAAGTAGCCTTTTGTAATGTTTTTTATCAGAATCATCTCTCTATCATATTAGAGCTTCTCGAGATTGCTCTGCTCCCTCTATTATCTCACTGTTCCTCTCTCTTTTACCTGCTGCCATCATTTTTCATTCTTTGTTAGCTCTTTCTTTCCGTTCTCCATCCCCCATCCCACCAAGTGCCAATACGGTTCCGCATTCCTTGCTGCTTTTTATATTCTTCTCGCTCCCAGTTCATCTGCTCTGCATAGCTGATTTTTATGCTTACCAAAATAAAAAGTAACACATTTCATTCATCGCACATCCACAAAAGGTATCGTCGGCGCACCAAACAAGCAACCGCGCCCCACTGAATTCAGTGCTAATTTTTAGATGTGGTTTTGCAAAAACTCGTATTTTCTCAGTTTGGCATCGACTTTATTAAACTTTTTGATGATTTTAGCTAATTCTGGCTGGAAGAAATCGAAATTTCAAAGAAAACCAGTGAAAAATAAGGTGGAAACCGAGTTTTGACCGACGTTTTCGGTAGGGCGCGTTTGCTTCGCAAAAACTCCGATGATAGGTTGCGGGGACTGGCTTGAATCACGTCACTGGCCGACAGTTCAGCAACCAAATCCACTAAAAGTGGCTTCAGGAAGGCCAGCGTGTCTCTGAACTTTTTGAACTCGGCATTCAGTTTGAGTCGTCTTCTGAATCTGTACGAACTTCTTTTTCAAAACCAGTGACTTCTTCGATAGACTCTAAATTTCGACCAAACTGCAACAAAAGCTCCTTCACGTAATTCACGATATCCAGAAGTTTCCGCTGTGAAAATTCGGTCGAAGCGGCTCCGTTGGTGAGCACATCTTCTCAAAAGTTTTCATCCACGTTTTGAGACAGTGTTTCAAGTTTGGGCACTCTTCATTGTTCTCTGTGTTTGTAGCAGTGTCATTTGGCAGGCTGAGCTGACTGACGGATCAACAGCTGCAAAACTCAACGTTGCTTCCTGTTTACGTGACCTTCCAATCCCCCCTTCACAATTGTCCAAAAGCTTTTCATAGATACGTGGAGGTCAACTGATTATACCCTTATCTTCTAGAACTCCACGTTTACTCTTCTAGAACCCTCCAAATCACCCCACGTGTCCCCTGACCTTGACCCCCCGATAACCATCTAATCAGTTGTTCCACTGACCTGTCTCTTATCAGTTTGCCGATAAGCAGTATCGCCCGGAAGCTTCAAAACTTCAGTTCAAGTTTGTGTTCGGGCTTGCGATTATGCAGTTCAAACAAACCGTTCTCGTGGTTTTATCGATTGCGATAGCCATTCGTGGTAGCAAAGGTGAGTTGGAGGCAAGTTTCAGAACGGTTTCAGATGGAAAACTTTCAGATAATCCACTTGAAAAAGAGAATCGATACAATGATAATGTATCAGTGATGATCAACGAGACAAACCGTTCGGTGCGAGCTTCTCAAGGTTAGAAATGATGGATTCTCGATTGGTTTCCAACTTTTCCGGTTTCAGAAGACATCTCCACTGCAACCCATCCTGATCCACACCACAACTCCACCTCTACCACTGGTTTCTCCAATGAGACGAAGAAGATCCGAATGAGACGCGCTTCTCAAGGTAGATAACCACTGGTTTTGATTCTTTCCTAACTCCCTCTTTTCCAGAAGACTTCTCGACGACTGTCTCACAAATGGCTACTACAGCTCGTCTCATCACTGCCATCTCGCTCCAGAACGGACTCATCGATGGATCGATTCCTTCCGACACGGCACTCGCCGAACTTCTCAACATCGGATCCGTCGACATGGCCAAGTTGGAGACTTTTGACAAGACGAAGGTTGACAACTTTGTGCAGAAGTTGAAGACCACTGCGGCTGCCATCACAGCGATCGCTTCCATTGACAAAGTGGAGAAGATGACAAATCTGATGACAGTTTGGACCAAAAAGTTCGCTCAAATTGGAGACGTCAAGGATAAGACGCCATTGAATGCGTATTTCTTTATTCTGGAAGCACTGAAGTCAGAAACGTTTGATCGATCCTTTCTGCCTGACATGGTCACCCAGACTGTGACTACCCTCCAAAGCCTGAATGCTACGAAGAAAATCCCAGAAGGCACGGATCAAAACTCTCCAGGCGCTATGGCTCATGGCACCACACTTGTACAATTGAAAACAGCATTGGAGAAGATTGAGCCTTTGCTGAAAAAGTCGAAGCAGTTTCTGGAAACGCTTATCAAGTTCAAACCAGTGGCCGAGAATGAGTTTCCTGTTAACTCCCCGCATCGACATTTCATGGATCTAATTCAAAATCTCGTAGACCAGAATATTGCTGATACGGGTCCTGACGAGCGAACCAACGTGGCTGACAGCTTTAAAAAACTCTTGGAAGTTTCGGTGGATCGTGATGGATGCTCCGAAGAAATCAAGGAGATGGAAGGCATTGTTTTGAGCCGAAGAACTCGATCCAGTGGACGGTACACTTCTGGACTCCTCAACGGACACTTTGATCTGAAGGGATTGTCAGATGATGCAAAGGACCCTTGGTTCAAATCAGCAGCCGCCGGATTCAGCTCCAATGATCTGTGGACCGGTCTCAAGCCATTGAATGATTTGGAAACTGATATCACTGCTCTCGATGACAGTTGGCAACCTCTCGAAGCAAAAGTTCAAGTGACTCGGCAAGTTCTGAACATGCATCAGAAGTTTGGCATCTTGAAAGCAACGACCAGTGTGGAGACAGTTCTCAAGACAGTGAACGAGTGTGTGGAGAAGAAACCTGCCGGAGTGCCCACCTTCTCAACAGACGCTAGAAAAGCCTTTGGGAATGTTGTCAAGTTGAAGGAGAAGTTTGCTGTTGCATCTCAACTCGACTCAAACATGTTGAAGAGTTTTGTTGAAGTAACAAATTTGAAGAACCTAATCACCTTTTCTGGAAACATGGGAGATCATGCAGCACAACTCGCCGACATCGTTACGAACGTCAAAGCGTTTGCTCACACGGACTCTATCATCGATACTCTTACCAGTTTGAATCCAGTCATCGAGAAGATAATTTCGGATTGGGGAAATGAAGACTTGAGCCAACTAGTCCAGAAAACAGCAACCGGAAAAGTAGCCCTGGATACTCTCCTGGATGACGCAAAAACCGATGGGCTGATATCTCTGTTCACTTGCTCGAAAGGATCTACAACACAAATGGATGAGATTCTGTCCTCAATATCTTTGATACGAGAGGTTAAGACGCTTTCAACAAGCACTCAGCAAGATGTTTCCACTGTCACGGAAACAATCGCATCATCGACCCCGACTTTGAAGAAACTTCGTGCAGATGTGGTGGCGATGAGAACCAACAAGGATGCAGCAGTGGCGCAGTTGAAAGCAAAGTTGAAGATTCCTGATAGTGCGGCGAAGGACTTTGGAGAGTTGGTGACGGTGATGGACAACATCAGGAAGGTTCTGGAGAAGAAGACGGATCTGGAGACGTTCTTGAGGGATGGTGGAGATGTGGAAAGAAAGATCAAGGCGGAACCCGATGCGGCGAAGAAACAGAAGATGTTGGATGATTGGGGAGACTTTGCGGAGACAAAGGGGAAGGTGAAGCAGTTGCTGGATCATCTTGAGAATCAGAGGAACTCAATCCAAAGGACCGCAAGACACAGAAGAGCCACTGGACCCAGCTCCAAGTTCTCCGACTACATCTCAACATTCTCTTCCTTCTCGAACCTTCCCGATGTGGATCTGCAAGTGGAGAAGAGGCTGGAAGTATTGAACCAATTGGCTAATCCGGGTTTTGCTGACTTGAAGAATAACCTCCAAGGATTGGGATCACTGGATCTTCAATTTGCCAGGTTCAATGCTCCATTGACTCAAGCCGGTGTAACATTGTCAAATCTCGACAGCGCCTTTGTTCGCGGTGGACCTCCAGCACCAGGACCAGGACAAGGAACCGGAGTAGGCGGAGCGACTCAAGGAACACCTCAAGGATCTTCAAATGCCAAGGGACCGTGAGTTTCCAAATGACTTCCAGGCATTCATGATCTTCTTTTAGACAAGGTTCACTGACTAACATGTTGATCTCCACCACCGCAGCTGCAACGGATATGCTGGCTCTCATTGGATACATCATTGCTGGAATCGTTGCTGCTGCAGTCGTCGGTGGTCTTCTCTACTGGTTCATATTCCGGAAAAAGAAGAATAAGGATGACGTGGAAGCCACAAAGTCCCGTCGAGCAACAACCAGCACAACGACGGCTACAGGAAACGTGACTCCCGAAGCGAAGGCAGCTGTGGAAGTTGACAAGGCTGTCAAGGATGTTGATAAGAAGGTGAAGAGCGCTGATGAAAAGAAGGAGACTGCGGATAAGGAGCGGGAGAAAGCTGAGAAGGAGCGGAAAGAAGCGGAGCAAGAGAAGATTCTGGCGGACCAAAAGATGGCAGAAGCGGACAAAGCGGTGAACAAGGCAAAGCATGAAATGGAAATGGTGAAAGGTAAAGAAGAAGCGATGGGAAGAGTCGAGAACAAAGTGAGAGGCGTGATAAAAAACTTCAACCAGAGACCAAAAGTGCTCATCGTCAACCGTGCCAACATGGAGGGTCTGGTGTTCAAAAAGGTGGACGGAAAGTTTGGTGAGGAGTTTGCCACGCATTCCCTCTTTGAATATCCTGCTTTTTCAGTTTACCTGTTGGAAATTGATAAAGATTGGTACAGGGATATTCAGTTATTCTTTATGCACAGTGCGTGGTTTCCGGAAAATGCAACCATTTTGTTGAACAAACTTATCAAATTGAAGTGGCACCGGAAACATTCGTTGATCTCTCAGTACTTCGAACACGAAGCTATTCAACCGGTGAACGTCCAAATGTCTTTGGCGCCGCTCGAAAGGTGTAGGTGAGTTGCTGATTCTTTCGAAATCAGGTGTTAGAAACTTTTTTCTTTTGCAGAGCCGAAGACAATCAGTTTATATTCAACCCGGAATTTGCGCCAAAGTATAATCGGACAACTCCATATCAGATTAGTCAAAGCGAGTTGATGCCCGATTGGATCCATGTGAACATGATCGTCTATCCGGTCTGCGGAACAGTCGCTCTTGCCGAGGCACCAAAAAACACCAGAGAGCTGTTCATCAAGTACATTTTCGAGAAGAAGTGTCCGCACATTGTCATGGCTTGTACCACCTTCGAGACTGCTAAATACTTTGAATGGGAGGAATCCAACGGAAACACCATTCAGCTTGGAAAGTTCAAAGTGACGGTCGTCAAAGTCGAAGTGGTGTTCGATGATCAGGTGGCCAAGAGAGAGTTGCTCATCACAAAGGAGGACAACAAAGAGCAACACACTTTGACTCACTGGAACTTCATTCATTGGGATCAGAATTGGAGTCTTTCGAAAACCGACACAAAATACGAACATCTCTTCGAGTCCATTATGAAGGTTCACTTGGCGACAAGGCTCACTGAGGTGAGAGGATTCTGATTTTGACTCATTTCGAGACTTTCTCTCTTACAGAAACCCATCTTGGTTCACAGTGGACTCGGTACTGGTCGTGGAGCTGTGTTCGTTGCCGCCGAATGTCTCTACCAGAGTTTCTACGACAAGAACACGCCGCTCGACTACCCGACGTTGGTGAAAAGTCTTCGCTTCCAACGGCACAAATTCCTCGAGAACGGCTACCAATACTTCTTTGCATTCATCGCTGGATACTACTACTTTATAAAGGTGAGGGCGAAAACACTCGCAGATTCGTGATTTTGTGCATACAGGCAAATGGCTTCGAGGATAATGATCTTCCTGGACAAATTGAGTGGTTGAGAACCTGGAAGAAACTTACGCCGGCAGCACTCAAGGACTTTGAGTTTCTCGACAAAGAGATGGCTCGTAAACAGGACCCGCCAACAATAGCCGATGACCTGCCGAAGGAAGCCGAGGTTGCTGTGGAGCCAACAAAGCCAGATGAGAAGCCCGCAGAAGTGTCTGCTACCCAGAAGCCAACGGAACAGGTTGAAAACAAGGCCGATGAGGGTGAGAAGTTTGACTCGCTGCTGGATTTCAATGACGACACACCGGAAAGACACAAGAAGCCGAAGATTGAGAAGAAGATCAAGACGAAGACGGCGGAGAAGGTGAAGAGTCAGGAGGAAAAGAAGAGCCAGAAAGATAAGAAGAGCCAGAAGAGCGAGAAGAAGCAGTAGAACTACTAGAACATTGAATACTAGAACTTACTAACATTATGCATTGTGTAGTGATCATTTCTTGACACTTATCAATTGACTGACATTTTTATTGATTCTTTAATGAAGTTTCCTAATGGAGTTGTTGTTTTTCTTTGTTTTGGGAACGTCAACATGAAAGAAACTGCAAGCCTTGTGGTCGCGGCGGCGCCCTCGGTCACACGAAACAAGAAACTCAATGGTTCACAGTTTCCACCCTTATTTCGCTGGTTTTTGATTATTTTTCTCAAACTTTTCTGTGAAAACATTTAGACAATCGTCTTTTCAAATGTTTTTTACAGAAAAATTTGGGAAAAATAGTCAAAAATGAGCAAAATAAGAGCGAAAACGGTGAACCACTGAACTTTTGTTTTGTGTGACCGCGTCCCGTTGCCGCCGCGGACTCGAGGGCATCGATTGACAGACAATATGGAAACACACGGATACACGTAGATGACAACGTGTTCAATTAGAATCTGAACAACACCAAGACCCTGTTGGCGCAAAGAACTTTTATCATCATCATCATCATTTTTTACATAGATTTTCACAACTTCTAATCAATAAATATACAAAAGCAGGAGAAGAAAGAACATTTTTACATATTTTATCATTGAGGCTATCATTCCTATATAGTCTTTTGAGTGCAGGGAAAAGAACGAGATTGAGCAGGTGAGGTATGAATATGGGCGGATGTGTTTGGACTCTTAGTGGTTGGTTGGAGGGAGGGACCAAGGGTCCAGAAGTGAAAAATTGCGTGTTGTGACAGAGGAAATGACAGTAGGAAATGACGAGAAAGGGAGAAAAGAGAGAAAGATTCTGTAGTGTAGTGAAGAGGAAGAGAGCTGAAAGACAATTGGGAGAACGTTGGTTCTTTGAAGGATCACAACCAATGGGAAGATGAAAATGAAATGATGTATGCGAGACTTGGTAAGCAGGGGAAACGTACAATTGAGGAAAAATATCAAGGAAATAAGTTAAAATTGAGTAGAGGTTTTCTTCTTGAGACTCCGACGCTTCTTCGGGATCTCATCGTGTGGTACCACTTCGGTAAGCCAGGTGTCCGCTTCGACGGAGGTGTGACTGCGGAGTCGTGGGTTGGAGGAGGATCCGATGTCTTGGTAGTCTAGGGAGTGCTGAAAAATGGATTGGGAATGATAGAAATCATGTTTTCGAAGGGTATAGTCTAGTGTTTCTGGAGATAGAGGGATTCAAAAATGGGGGGAGGGGTGTTGGTTTTTTGGATGTATCTTGAAAACAACAAATCTTCACACAAAGTTGTCCACTGTAAAATTATAGAAAACAAAACAAGGTAAATTTTTGTAATTGACAACTTTTTGATATCTCTTTTAGTTCTCGAGATATGTACCAACAAACTCACACTTGGATTGGCTGCAAACGCAGCTCTCATCTGTGCTTTCAGCGATCTCCGTCTTGTTGGAACACTCTCCACAGACGTGTTTGACACGTTGGATTTGGAACTTGCCTAAAATCAAAGCTCATTTTTTGTTATTCAAATCAATAGGGATACCTGAAGTGGAGCTCTAGCGGGTTTCGGCAACGGTAACGGGGACGGAGTCTCTTCAAGAGTGACTGCTCCGAAGTAGTCCACCGATTTGGAGGATGTCTTTTTGGCGGAGGAAACTGGCGAAAGGAACCATTCACTGCGGGATTTCATACGTTTTGCCTGATTCTCATGGACGTATTGGAGGTAGGAGAGGGATCGGTCTCCACCGCAGGCAGTCAACGGGCGGATGATGTCCAGTTCGGAGAGGTCTTCAACGTCGGATACGGCTTCAAGGAGGACCTGGAAGAAGATGTCTATGTATCTTTTGAAGGAGTGGAGATAACAAAAAAGTGTTAACTGATAAAAGATAGAGAATAATAAGATGATCATTTTTGTAGTTGACAACTTTTTCATACCTTTTGGGCTTCTGGAGTTATGAAGCGTTTTGAAAAGTGCGTACTAAAGTGAAGTGACCCTTGCAATGAAATTGCGTGACTGCCGTAACAAAACAGCTCATATCTACTCAATGAAAAGAGATAACAAAAAGTTGTCAACTAACAAAATGAAGCTCACATTGAAAACTACATTTCATCAGTTGACACCATTTACTTATCTGTCCTGCCTCAAAAGTTACAACTCCTCAAAACATCAACTTACCTCTCCAACACTGCTACTCAGCCGATTATTGAGCCGGGCCATAGTTGGCATGGGTTTAGTTGTTGCTCCCCGACTGGTACTTGGCATGTTGCTACGCATGGGTTCATTTTCTTGAATTGTGGGTACTCGAACCGAAAAACAACCTGAAAATCGGAGTCTAACTACTAATGGGCTTCTTTGTTGAGCTCGGGTATGGTCTATCCGGTTGATTTATTGACTTTTCTTTTACTTTTAACGTTAACGATTTCCAGGATGAATAGGATAAGATTGAAGAAGGTACTCAAAAAAAGGAAGAAAGAAGAAAGAAAAACGGAAAGAAAGAGAGGAGGATGGTTTAATTGGGGGGAGGGCTCTGGACACGTAATACCGATGAGAGACAACGAAAACAGGGCTAGCACGCTTCATTCTCAATGGAGCGCACTTGCAGCGGGCGGGATTTTGATTATGATTATCGCAAATTCGAGTAAGGCAAAACGGCGGGAATGTGGGACAAAAAGTGTGTGGGGGAGAGGGAGAGAGAATGAGCATTTTGCATTGTAGAGAGAAGAATTAGACACATATTTAGCGCAGACGGTTACACTACAAGAACCGAAAAAGTTGGCGTGAGTGGGTCAGACCCTCCACCAACTTTTTTGGCGTTTGTAGTAAATTGTTGTGAAATTTATAACCCAAAAGAAACCGAAAAACACACACCGTCACAATGACAATTGTTAGGCCACGCCGACGTTGGACCTTCAGACTTTTCGGGGGGAATGAGAAGTGAATCAGTTTGGGAATGAGTAACAAGGAACGTTTGCGCGGAACACAAAACAAAAGACATGTTCAAGTTCAAAAAAAGGAATATCAATATATATATAAAGATGAAGATCAAAAGTCGCAGCTGACCGATGTCCTCAAATCTGTCGGATAGGGTTCCTTGGCAGCGATGGAGACACTTCGCTTCGGATGGTCTGTCGTTTGTGTCAACGCGTGCTGTTTGAGACTTCCGGCTCGGCCAACGCCACGTGGAGGCTTCTTGGAGGAGGATGGAGCAAGCGAAGGTTCCGGGGACTCTTCGGCGAGATGGAGAGCTGCGAGGGAGTAGGCGCCGGCGCATTTGGCAGCCAGCGCGGAGAACTCTTCACCACGAGCACGACGATCTGGAAGAGAGGCGAAATGGGGGACAGACGTTACGTTTCACACAACATTTATATAAAGTTTTTTCTTGTTCTTTTTACTGTTTTTGTATTGTTTTATAATCCTTCCAGTTTGCAAACGTTTGAAATGGGAAATTTGCGGCGCGCCGCCAAACTTTCATACGATTACAGGTATGCGCCTTTAAAGCAGGGGATACTGTTGTTTCGTCCATTTTTCGGCGGATTTCCAGCGAAATTTTGACCTAAATTGTTGTTTATCAACTTGAGTAACTCAAGAATTTCATTTTCCTAACTATTTCCTGTCGAAATCATTAAAAATCCGGAATCGCATGAAAGTTTGACGACGCGCTCGTTCGTAGTGTTGTTTATTCAATCACACATTTCAAACTGGAAGGATAATAGACTGTTTTAAATGTACAGTGTTCTGAAAAAGCAAGGATTTTCCCAGAACACCATACCCGTTTGTGCTGTGTATTCCATTTTCCATATCATGCAATAAAGGAAAAAAGAAAAAAAAACATCCAGAACTAAGTACAACCACCAGTGTTTATTCGCCATTCCAAGTGACTTAGTGACACATAGACAGAGAGAAAAATAGTGTGAGGGGTATAGAGAAAAAGAAAGAGAAAATAGAGATCAAGCAATCATATCATGCAAAGAAAACAATCACAAATAAGAGAAGAAACATGGGGGAAAAGGAAGAGAGGAAACTAACTGAAAAGTGCAAAACGAACATGCGGTCAATCTCAATCACACAAAAGTAGAAGTAGAGGATCTAGAGAGTGTGGATGGAGGAGAGAGTATAGAGATGGAGAGAGAGGAGAGATGAGAGATAATGGTACCCGTTCTAAGTTAGTTTGTGTAGTGAAAAAATGGGAATGATGAAGGGGTTAGGTAGTGGTGTGCAGA
Source organism: Caenorhabditis panamensis (assembly GCA_900883565.2). Taxonomy (NCBI): domain Eukaryota; kingdom Metazoa; phylum Nematoda; class Chromadorea; order Rhabditida; family Rhabditidae; genus Caenorhabditis; species Caenorhabditis panamensis. Next base: position 322,458 of record LR537854.1, on the reverse strand, counting down.
GGGGAAGAAGAAGAAGGAGAAGGAGTGGTTAGTGGGGGAAAAGGACTAGTAGAATAACTCACTGGACGGGTTATGGAAAGTGAACATTCGGTTCTCATCGATCCGTAGTGTTCGGCCGGTGTATCGCGCGTAGTACTCGTAGCACTCGCGGGGGAAGAGTTTTGTGTCTCCGAAGGAGCAGATGATGGAGCAGACGATGTTGGAGGCGAGCTTGAAGCGTTGAAGGTCTTCTACTCGAGCCTGCAAAGTTGACGATAAAGTTGAATGCCAGCAACTTTCGTCTCGCTTCAAAATCGACTCAAACTAACCGTCCGTCCATCATGTATACAAGTGTGGAACAATGAAGGTGCTACTGAAATTGCTATCGCATTCGGATTCATCGCATTTGTATGTCCATCAGAGCTATCAGCAACCACTCGGAATGTTCCGAAGAGCAAAACGAGCAAGTGTTGGGAACCGACTGGCAATGAGCCGAAGATCCTAAACAGGGTGGTTCGGGGATTCAAGGGATACTGTACTGACCTGTAAAACACTTGCCGCTGCTTCTCAATGTCCATTCCAGTACTTGCACTGTTGAACAACGTCTCCTCATTATCCCTTCCAAAGATACCACCTGGCAGCTTTGACAGGAACTTCTTGATGACTGAGGCAGCGGTGTACACTGTGAAGTTCTCAATGTTGACTAGCCGACCATGCTGCATGACTTGGGATAGCTTCCGGACTTGAGCTTGGTTGCCGGGTGCTCTCCAGATGTCTTTCTTTGCTGGTCCGTCTTTGTTGACTTTGAGGAGAAGCATGAGTAGTGTTGCCGGGATGTCATGGGCGAATGCTTCGTTGATGGGCACGCCGAATTTTACTCTGAAGATACGGAAAATTTTCATCAGAATTGGTAGTTTAAGTCAGTATCTATCTAATTCAGTCTATGAGACTTCTGGAAAATGTTGGTAACCCATCGAAATCGGTCTCCGAATCCCAGTTTTTAGGTTTTTGTGGGATTTTGAGACTTCAAAAGTGCTCTTTTAAAAGACGCGATTTCAGCAAGATTTCATTTAGTCCCGTCAGTGTCATGCAAACTATTGCCTGTACTCATTCTTACTTTTCGATTCGTCCGCGATAGCGATGATCGTCAGAAGAGCCGCACAGCACCATACTGTAACTCGCAACGGTCATACCGCTGCGACGCTGCGGATGGTGGTGGTGCGGCAGCGGCGCGCTCGCCTCGTGCACCGTCGTCGTGATGGCGGCGGCGGCGACGTGGGGAAGCGACGGCTGCTGGCTGAGTGGGACGTCGTCGTGTCGAGAAGTCACGGATTCGGAGCCGGAAGAGAGGGGGCGACGGATGGAGGTGCTACCACTAATTTTGGAATACCCGCCAGCTGGAAAAGAAGTTGATTAGGTAATGAGAATTGATAAGAAAAGTAGAGAAAACGAAGGAAGAGAAACGAGAGAAAAAGTTTCGAATCTTAATTTCTTAGCGAATTTTCAACCAAATCAGATGTTCTATAGCTTATTTTGAAGCTCTAAATGTTTCCTTCATTTGTGTTTTATGGAAATAATAATTGAAATATCTGAACATTAGAAAAAGTAGGTTAAAGTGAACCTTGCCTAACAGTTTTTCACTAGAACAAGGCGACTTTCAATAGCTTGGTTCTCATTCAATTTTCTATCAAAATAGTTGTTCACTAACTCAAATTAAAGCTCTGAACCCCATTTTTATGACTAACTTGATGATATTTGAAGAAATGCGCCCTGTGGGTACAAACGCAGCAAGAAGCCTAGACAGGGAGGTGTCGCGCGGAACGAGCGACAGCGACGACGGACGAAAAACGAAAAACGAAAAACTGGGGTAATTACGTAATTATCTTCTCAATTGGGGTATGGTTTTGATGAATAAAGAAGAAGAAAAACGTCAGAAGAAGAGACTAGCTAGTTGGTTGGTTGACCGAGTACAAAAAGAACGGTACCGAACTGAATGAGTCAGAGAAAGAGAGAGTTAGAGACGCAGAGGTCAGGTCAACAATGATATCATAGATAGGTATAAAAGGCTTATTACACTCTACACGTACATTCAATTACTTTTCGACACTTTTTGGTTTTGTGCGCGCATATGAGGCATAATAGGCGGAAAACCTCGAGACAGAAGATAAGAATCGGGTTGGTTTTGAAAGGGGGGAAATATAGGGTGTGAGTGTGTATATGTGTCCTGTAGAAATGTACATGTATAAACAATACAATACATGAATCAGAACGGACGAATCGAAGAGAATGGCAGCGCGCGCGCCGCGGCGGGACGCTTCCATCCCATAAATCAAGAGACCTGTTCTGTTTCTGTTCTGCTTCTCGGAACTCGAGGAGGACGTCTTCTGAAAGGTGTTCCCGTTCTCCGGGAGGTCTTGCGGAACTTCGGTTTTAATTTCCACATGTAGATATTTTCTCATTGATTCCATCTCCCCCATAATTCTCCAAAAAAAGTCAATATTTGTGCTTGCGAGGGAGAATGGAAAGCAATGGGTGGCGGGGGAGGAGGTGCAACACAACACAAGGTGAGCTCACGGAAGAGGAGCAACTTGGAGTGATGAGGTGGTGGAATCGGGAAAGGAAACTGCAACTTCTGGAAAACATCAGGAACCCATCGAAATCGGTCTTCAAACTTCAGTTTTTAGGAGTTTTCTGGGAGTTTGAGGCTTCAAAAGTGTTCTTAAGAAGCGCTTTTAGCACACATTTAGTCATGTTTGAAGGAATGTTCAAGGTAACAGAACACCAATAGAACTTCTCAATAAGGAGAGTCAGTGGCTTGGAAACTAGGGACTACAGTAAGTGAGTCAAAACAAAAACAAGACTGTTAGGTTGGAAAATAAACGGGGAAGTGAAAACTAGCACTGATAATGATATCATGAGATAAGGACGTTTAGAAAGAGAGAGAAGAGGACTAAACAGTATACTAATGATGACCGTTTCGTCTCGCGCACCCTCTCTCTCTGTTCAGCGAAGTCAAGCCTCAACCGCCGGTCGGTTTCAAGCGCACACAAGGCTACCACTGTATTTGAATTGGCCGAAATGCGAGACGCCTCTGCGTCTCCTCATCTGACACGCTACTTTGGATGCGGAAAGGAATCGGAATCATGGTGCGCTCACGCGCACTGTCAAATAGAAAGAAGGCAGAGGGATAGAGAGAGAGAAAGGGAACTACCTGTGAGTCCAAGACCCACCGGTTGTTTTGACGTCGGCACGGGATTATGATGTGTGAAAAGGAACTGAAAAAGTGGGGTTCTGTTTCCTACTGTATCTTTTGAAGGAAAAGAGATTTTGAAAAGTGGTCAACTACAAAAATATAGCTCGTTTTAAAATGAATAATTTTGTAGTTTACAACTTTTTTCTATCTCTGATGGTTCTAAAGATATAAACGTTTTTTTGCAACAGATGCATACCTAAATGCTGCAGCTGTTGGTACGGCAGTTTTTGCACAGGCATATCTTCAAAACTACTGAAGATTTTCAAAAGACGTGAACTACAAAATGATAGCTTGTTTCAAAAGGTTTAATTCTTTAGTTGACAACTTTTTTCTATCACTAATGGTCCTGAAGATATAAATGTTTTCCGGCAGCTATGCACCTAGCTACCTACAACCACTGTCGTGGCGAGACCCGTTAAACCTAGAAATGATAGAACTTTGGAGTCAAAACCCCCAACCCCAAGACCCTCTTCAAAAAGTCTTAAAAGTTCGATTCTCCCAAAAGCCTCTACTAATCTCTCTTGCCTTCCCCCCTTTCCACTTCAAAAAAGGTTGGTGTTCAGTTCAATTGGTTGGAAAAGAGGTGCACTGCGAGAAAGAAACCGAGCCAATCGTTTGTGGCCGGCCAATATGAAATGAAATGCGCGAAACGAGATAAAAAATGCATTGAGGTAGGGGGGTTTTGCCGCGGCGCTCTGCCGCGCAAAACCGATCTTGGCGCCGCCACGGAAAGGAAACACTCTTTCTCTCTTTCCTTCTTTTTCTCAAGAAGGAAAGAAGGAAAAAGGAGAAAGTGATAGTTCAACGGGGTCACACACACTTTGTCTACTGCATGCTGGGGGAAGGAAAGAGGAAGTCATCAAAGTTCGGTCGTGACCAGAATGGTAATGGGAAGTGGAAGTGGGGATGGGATTACGGTGGATTCGAATTTGCGGGAGCCTAATTGGTAAGGTGTTTTTGTTTTGAGGGTACGGTAGCCGAGAGAGAGAGAGAGAAAAAGAGCAGGTGGATTGTTTCTTTTTTCAACGAGCATTGACTTTTGGAATAGAGTAGTTGTCATGGAAACATGGACAGGTGGTCGAGGAGAAGAGAACTTCTGAAAGTCATGACGCCTTCTAAAGACGTTATCGTTAGAAATGATGTACTACGAACATGTTGGATTATTAAATAACTTGAGAAAATCCCCGTAAACTCACTGAAAACGGACCACAAACTAGTAAGACTCAAAACGCTGAACTTCTGAAGTCAAGACTTCCGAAGCTTGTAGGATCTTTTGGAAACGTTTTCGTTGAAAATAATATATTACAAAAATGTTGGAAATGTCTAGGACTATTGAACTATGTATTCCAAATTTTAGAAAAACTTAATCAAAGTCCACAAAATGCACTGAATACGAACCCTTAGCATTCATACCGCTGAACCTGACTAGCCTAGACTTCCGAAGCTTCTAGCGTCTTTTGGAAACGTTTTCGTTTGAAGTAATGTACTAAAAAAATGTTTAAAAGATTAAGATCTATAAAGCAGTATACAAAGCTCAATGAAAAAACTCTTCGTTGCTTTGTTCTAAGTCAAACAAGAACCCCCCTCCACTCCTGAATTTTCACCTTATTGTTAGGAGCTAGAATGAGTTGCTGAGACCAAGTTGATCTTTTTGAGATCAAGAACAAGACTAAAAACAAAAAATCAATCCCAAGCCCAACTCCAATCACTAAGAGAGTACATGTCTGGTCGGAGACGCAGCAGTAACGAGTGGCCAGTTGTACTAGGGACGCCCGGCTCCCGGGGGCTCTTTTGGTCCCCCCTTCAACGACCACTAGTAGTTATTTTTAGCCGACGGAAAGGATGGATGCGGCAACGACGGATGCACTGGAAGAGATGCGAAAAGAAGACACTCTGCTCCTGCTCCTCTTCTCCTTCTTTTCGCCTTTTTTTGTGTGCGGCCCCGCTGCTACCCCGGCCCCCATCCTGCAGCTGCGAGAGGAGCGGCGAGGTGGAGAGGTTGTTTATGTTGATGTCCCTGGGATAGGATATATGTATTTTAGTAGTGGAGATGAATGGATGGATGGGAAAATGGAGGAATGAAGGAAGACCGAATAAGAGAGGTGAAATGACCGTTGGCCTCACACCCATGTTTTTTGTGTGAATTGGGCTAACTGCCCCTGCCTAACCTAACTCGTTTTTGTCTCTATTCGATAAAGGTAACAGAGGGTTTTTTGGAGTTTGTGATTAGATTCTTGATGTCAAATTTGAAATTCAAAAAAATAAAAAGAAAATTCGAAAAAGTCTGAAAAGTTTCAGAACCCTACCCTTACAGCTTTTTGAGAATTTGGGCGGCAAAAGTACCCTTAAAAATGTATGTATATTAGCAAAAACTGAGCACGTAGTTATGATCAGCGTAAAATTCTCATATGCTTAAAAAAAACGGACTTTTTTAGTTATATAGGGTTCCTTATGACGTACATAGTTGTGATTCCGGTGTCGTCTGCTGGCGTACTTCCTTTTAAATAAGAAAACATGAGGTTTTGCTTTTTTTGCAGAAAGGAAAGAACACAACAAAAACAAGTTCTTCTTTACTCTTCTCTCGCTCCAAAAAGAGTTCAAAAATCCCTAGAAAGCTTTCCATCTCGTAGATCAAAGATCCTCAAAGGCGTTCGAGGTCTAGACCCAATAATGGACCCCAACACCCATTAACTCTGAGAAAAAGCCAATTCCACAACGCCACTCTACAGTACTCCATTCCCATTTGCAAAACGACCAGTGTCGACCGACCCGACCCATTTTGCAAAACGGGGACGAGACGAAAACAAGAATAACATAACCTACACCAAAATTCACACGGTGAATGCCAAAACGACATACACAACTTTAGGAGGAGGAGAACGGGAATAACAATATGTGTTCGTGGGGGGAGGAATAGGAGAAGAAGAGGCAGCCGGGCGGTTAATTTTGTTATGGAAAGAAGCGCCTACTGGTTCTGCGGGTGAAGACTGGTAACTGGGTAACCAGGAGGTTGTTTGCGCTTTGCAAATTCTGCGGGTTAGAAGGGAAGAAATGGGTTTTCGAAGAATTGCCAAGAGACGGGACCTATTTGTATTTCTTACTATATCTCTAGAAATAGAAAAGATATTCAGAAGTGATCAATTACAAAAACATTGTACGGTTTGTGAAAATTATCTTTGTCGTTGACAACTTTTTTTATCTTCAATGGTTCTCGAGATATGAACGTTTTTGTGTTCCACCAGCTATGTACCTTGCTGCCGCCGATACAACAGTTTTCGAACAGGCATAACTTCAAAACAACTAAAGATATCAAAATGTGGTCAACTACAAAAATGTTGCTCGTTTTGTAAGGATAGTTTTTGTAGTTGATTACTTTTTTCTATCTTCAATGGTTCTCGAGATATAAACATTTTTGTTTTGTAACAGCTACATACATACATGCGACAGCTGTTGGAACAACAGTTTTTGAACAGGCATATCTTCAAAACTATTGAAGATATCAAAAAGTAGTCAACTACAAAAATGTTGCTCGAATTGTATTGATCATTTTTGTAGTGTACAACTTTTTTCTAACTTTAGTGGTTCTAGAGATATCCCCGTTTCTCATGGACCAGTTGCCTAGGTGTCAGTGGGTGGTTAGTGGGTGGAGTTACAAGAATTTATCACCTTATCACTCCATTATAAGTCTTACGGTAACTTTACGACTGACATTTGATTAGAAACTTCACAAGAACAGGTGGAATTGGAAAAATAATGGGAAAATGGTCCGAATCACCTGGTGGCGGGGGTTGAAATGGATTCCAGGAATTCTAGATTCTAGAATTCTCCAAAAGTTAGCATGACAGGTGGAAAAGTGAAAAAGCAGGCGTGGATCGGTTTCTTGGACTGATTTTTTGAGCCAGGACAAGGTCCCGTAGGGCTGAGTTTGTCTTCGTGGCCGAACTTTTGGGAAACTCGGCCATGCGAAACGAATGGTGAAAAGACAGGATTTATGCAAGTTTTTGTCAGGGATTTGCTGTTTTTTCAAAAGAAAAAAGTTTTGAAATGTTCAAAAACAAGGATAAAAGGGAAAATTGGTCGAGTTGCCACGGAATTCCGTTAATTTTCGGTTGCAAAAACCGCGTGGCCGAATTTTTGAAAACCTAGGCCATCATGGGTTTCGACTGATTTCTAGAGGCCCTTCTGGGTATTTTCATTGAATTTAGTCAATTTCACTGTAAACTGGTGAACACCTTTTAGTTTTTAGAAATAATTTGACTGGAAAACAAGCCAAAATCATCTGAATGATCAGGTAACCGCTACGTGGCATCAAACGCCCGTTATGAATAGAAAAACAGAGGAATATAGGTAAAAGAAGTGAAGAAGAGAGCTACAACCGTGGTCCGCGCGGAGACCTAGAAGTCTGGGTGTAAAAAAGTGCAGGACAGAAGCGAAGCGTTGTGCCGCCTCGCCCCGCGCAGCCGTCTCAGTGGTGCGGTGGGGTGGTGGGGGCAGTGGCGGACAGCCCTTCTCTCTCTCTCTCTCTCTCTGTCCCTCTCTCTCCAGGCACACCACACCAACAACTATACGATTTATAAGTGTGTGTGTATTTGGCGACGACGGATCGGACGGCAGCGTGTCGGAGACGTGGAGGAATAGAGAAACACGAGACGGAAAAGGGCGCGCGCGGACGTCTTCGGCGCATGGACGCGTGAGCGCGAGCGCAAGCCGAACCCGATAGTGCGGCCCCGGTTAGGGAGAAGCGCATGAGAGAGTGTGGTCGCCAGGCGAGACACAGATGTGCTCGACACTCACTCCCTCTATGTCTCTTCTTCAGTGCAATCGTAGTATAGAAAAACGGAGAAGCCCAGCCGCTCCACTTTTTGAGGCAATTCGATACTGTCTCACACATTCAGAAGCCCGGGGTCAGAAGCTAGAAGCAAAGATGTTATTTGAGCAGAATGAACCGGAAATAGGGTTCCAGCCGAAACCGATATCATTCAGATTTTTGAGCCAGCGCTGTAGTCTCTAAAGAACTATGTGGGGAAGGGACCTTATCATAAGCCATCAGTAAACAGGTCAGTTTACCTATCTTATCAATACCGTTCAATCTTGCGTGACAGTGTTTACACGTTATAGTAATCCAGCTACAAACTACAGTATCATTTCCATTCAGAGCCCTGAACCAACAAACGATCCTAATCATATGTACTTGAGGGTTTGAGGGCTAAGAGGCAATGAAGCGGGGACCCGGGGCATCTTGAAAACTCACTTTCACTTGCCAGATGTCATGTATATTGTTTATAAATTGGATTGAATTGAGGATTGCGGTTTGGAGGTTTGGAGCTTGAGATTGGGTGTATGAAAACGAGATTTCTGCTAGAGCCCATAACACATAAGCCATAAGAGATATCAAAAAGTTGTCAACTACAAAAATGATGCTTACAAAACAAACTATGTCTTTGTAGTTTACAACTTTGAAAAATCTCAAATAGTTTTGCAGATAAGCCTGTTCAAAAATTGCTGTTTCAACCGCTTCAGAATCTAGGTATGTAGCTGTTGCAAAACAAAAACGTTTATATCTCGAGAACCAGTGAAGATAGAAAAAAGTTGTGAACTACAAAGTTGATCCTTTTGAAACGAGCTATTGTTTTGTAGTTTACCACTTTTGAAAATCTTTAATAGTTTTGAAGATATGACTGTTCAAAAACTGTTGTTTAGACGGCACCCAGGTACATAGCTGGTGGAACACAAAAACGTTCATATCTCTAGAACCAAGAAAGTTAGAAAAAAGTTGTTAATTGCAAAACTGATGTTCACAATGTAAGCTAGTATATTTTTGTAGTTGACAACTTTACGATTCAACTCTTCCTTCCAAAGTTACAAAAGGTCAAACTCAAGTCAAAATCCCTTCAGCCCACCCCTCCCGGACCCATTCTCATTTCTCTCCCATCCATCCCATCTGCTCGTCGTCGTTTCCGGTTGTACGAATTGTCTCATCAAGCTAGCCTGGTGGTGGTGTTGGTGTTGGTGGAGATGATGGTGTGGTGTCCGCTCGGGGTCCGCTTTAATTTGATCCCCCACATCCATGCAAACACACACACATGCTCGCATTCATCCGCCTCTTGCCGCATCTCAACTAACCGACTCTTTCTGGACTATATAGAAAGGGATTCGGAAGGCTAGAATCCTAAAGAAAGGTCTCGAAAACTCTAATCGAATCAAAGTCAATGTCAAAGTGATGTCAAACCTTTTCCCTGAACCGAATTGCTACAAAACTAACCTTTCACTATCCGTCTGAATTACCATCAAACAGATTATAATTCAAAATGACTGAAACTGGAGGAAAAACGCAGAAAACCACAAAATTTCAGGAAACGGCAAAGCAAAAGAATCCAGAGCAAAAATTTCGGGGAGGGATTTGTTTACATCAACAATGGACGGATTTCTTTGATTCCTGGGGTCATGGGAATTTGATTAGATAGACAATTAGGCAGTACGGATTTGGTAACAGAGAGAAAACTAAAACAAACTTCCTGATTTCACTATTGGGAAGACTAGGAATCAACGCGATTCGATGTAATTTTTGCTGGGGTACCCTTAGGGAAAACGGTTGTAACTCGGTGAGGAAAGCAGATATCGAAAAAGTGTTAATTATAAAAATGTTCAACTTGAAGAGAACTTCATTTTTGTAGTAAACAACTACTTAATAGCTTTTTTAGTTCTTGAGATATAAACGGTCGAAGTTGCAGCAATCTAAGTAACTGGCGAGGTACGGTGGCTTGACAGAGAACGTTTGTACCTCAAAACACATGAGAGATATGAAAAAGTTGATAATTACAAAAATGTTTTGCTTAAAGAGAACTACATTTTTGTAGTTGACTGCTTTTCAATATTCATCATGGTTTCTGAGATAGAAACAGTTAAAGTTGCAGCAATCTGAGTAACTAGTGGCAAGGGTACGGTGACTTGACAGAGACCGGTTGTACCTCAAAACACATAAAAGATATTAAAACGATGTCAACTACAAAAATATAAATCTTGAAAAGCGCTATACTTTTTTTGTTGACACTTTTTCCTCACCTCCCTTAGATCTGAAGATACAACCAGTCAAAAACTACACACCTACCGTACCCTAAAAGAGACCTTCGGCTCTTCTTTTCCGACTGAATGACGTCTTCAGGATAATATGGGGACACATCCACATACATCTGAAAATAATGAAGAAAATAATTGTCCTGTGAGCCGGATGAAACGGATGATTCAGCCACTTTCCGGATGGGTGGTGTCCTCCTGGGTAATTGGGAATAGGGAAAGAGCGGCGGGCGAATTAGATGCAAAAATGAAACGGAGACAGGACGGGGATCGGAATTAGATGTATAATATGAATAGTATCAGAAAGTAATTGGAAAGTGACAAATGGAAAAGAAAGGAGATGATGTGGAAGTAAGTGAGTTAGTCAGTGGAGGGGGGGGGGGACTTCAGAAACCAAGTGACCGGAAATTGAAAATGGAGCAAAAAGTGGTCAGAAAGATGATGGGCTTGATTAGGTGTCATCAACCAGGAAGTCAAAGATTCTGGTTGTTTTGGGGTTCTGGAATGGAAAAAATATGAAGCATGGAATTCTGGTGTTCAATTCAGGTACTGCGGTCAGGAAAAATCAGTTCTTCACTGGTCTGATTTTCTTCAATTTTCTTCATAAATTTTCTTCATCAACTCTTTGATTCGAATGACAGTTTCCGAAATATAAAAGTTTTCGTAAAGGTATCTCGCTTCTCCGTTGCCTTCTTTCTTGAGAGCTGTTTTTCAAAAGTCCGTTTCTCTTTGTGTTTTTTAAGTTTGAAGCAATTCTTAAAGGGGTAGTGCGGTAATTTTTGACTTTTAGAGATTTTGACACCATTAGAATCTCCACTTGAAATTATCCGGGGTTTCAGTTGATCACTTTTTACGTATTTCAGGTTGAGGTACCAAAAGAGAGCTTCAAAGAGCCGGCACCTCGTGCAGTTCCACCGGCCCGTCGTTCAATTTTGCACGAGATTCCAAAATTTGACGTGAGGTTGAGGTCGACGGTTTGGCTCTGTTCCAAAAAAGAGGGATCTAGAAAAAAAAGAGGGATCTGGAAAAAAAAGAGGGATCTTAAAAAAAGAGAGGGATCTAAACAAAAAAGAGGGATCAAAACAAAATAGAGGGATCTGGAAAAAAAAGAGGGATCTTTTAAAAAAGGTAGAAATATTGATAGTTTTTAGTCAGAAATTGATGTAAATGATACCTGGCATCTTTTCTGTGCCTATACGTGGCCTGTTGTCTACTATTACAAAACATAATTTTACAATGAATGAGCCTTTTTGACGAATTTGGAAAGACTTTTCATGAGTAAGAAGCTATGATTTGTGTTTCTGGTAGGGTAGAGACAATTTACAAGAGCCATTTCATAGTTTTTGGACCTCAAAGCCCCATTTTTTCGTAGAAAAGTGAACGGTGTGTACTAACAATTAGTTAACATAAACATCGGATCGGGGTCATAGGTTATATTCTCTCTATTTCCTGACGAAAATCTTTTCATTTTCACATGTTTTTCTAAGATCCCTCTTTTTTTTCCAGATCCCCCTTTTTTGTTTTGATCCCTCTTTTTTGTTTAGATCCCTCTTTTTTTTTAAAGATCCCTCTTTTTTTTCTAGATCCCTCTTTTTTTTAAAGATCCCTCTTTTTTGGAACAGAGCCGACGGTTTGACCTGCGAAATGAAGAGAAGTTGGTGTAGAAGACGTCTACGGAGACTGGATGCTTTTTAACATTACTTTTATTTCCCCGTGACCCTCAGAAAATCTAGAGCATACGAAAAAATTTTTCCACGTATAGCGGGACAACCATCGGAATTCAATTCATTCATTCATTTGATCAACCAGCAACTACTCGTCTCCACTGACAACTACATCCCTCCTGCTTATTCGACATGTCCATGTCCAGGAACGACCAACTCAGTGAGCATCAGAAGGATCCCGAATCATCCAATCGACCACTTCCAGCCCCATCCAACTCTTCGCAGTCCGCACCCGTCATCCACAACGACTTCTCGATCAACCTCACCGTCAACATTGGACCGACGACATCTTCAGAAGACAAGGATCAGACTGTCAGGAAGGCTTTTGATCTAATTGGCCAACAGATTGTAAGAAATAGATCATCAGAATCATCATGATCAACTG
>LR537854.1:131804-309500 GCA_900883565.2 Caenorhabditis panamensis | reverse complement strand
ACCTCGTGCAGTTCCACCGGCCCGTCGTTCAATTTTGCACGAGATTCCAAAATTTGACGTGAGAATTGAACGACGGGCCGGTGGAATTGCACGAGGTGCCGGCTCTTTGAAGCTCTTTTTCGGTACTTCAACCTGAAATTCGTAAAAAGTGATCAACTGAAACCCCGGATAATTTCACGTGGAGATTCTAATGGTGTCAAAATCTCTAAAAATCAAAAATTACCGCACTACCCCTTTAATGGTTCTTCTACTTCTTGTAAGTTCTTTGATCACTTCCTGGTTTCATCAGCCCCTCCGCGTGCCCCTCGATCTTTAGTTCCTCTCTCGCTCGTCACATCTACGTGCATTCCGCCCTCAAATTGCCATTATCAGTGTCGAAAACGGTGGAAAAGTGTCAATTTGATTGACCATACTAGATGAGAAAAGGCAAGGTTCAGTGTGTCTTTATCAGTCAGGTGTCAGTCGTCTAACTGAGACTGGCATTGGGGAAAGAAGCTTGATTTCAAGGAACTGTCCTGGTTCCCTGGGACTGAAATGATTAATGAAAGTAGGAGAAGTTGTGATAAGGAAGACAAGGCGATACACGGCAACTGATAGATTGATAAGAATTCGTGTCATTCCTCACAAAACACATCCTGAAATAATGCTCCTGCTCCAGTTCCTTCCCCACTTGGTTCTACTTGCTTCCACTGTCATTGGGATGTCAGTTGAAAGACAAAAGGTATCTGATAACATGGTATCCTTGGTCTCGCAGCGCGCCGCCAAACTTTCTGGCGATTTCAGGCATGCGCCTTTAAAGCAGGGGATACTGTAGTTTCGTCGATTTTTTTCGTTTTTTTTTGGCAGTTTCAGCGGAACTTGAACTCAGATTGTTGTTTATCAATATAAGTAAATGGAACTTTTCTTTTTTCTAACAATTTCCCAAAAAAATCACCAAAAAATGATGAAATGACCGTTCAGTCGATTTCGAAGGTTTTATAGTTTTTTTTGGTGATTTTTTCTGGAAATTAAAACAAAAAAAAGAAATGTTTCAGTCATTCAAATTGATAGACAACAATTCAAACTCACATTCCGCTGAAACTCCGCCGAAATAACGAAAAAATCATCGAAACTCGACGAAACTACAGTATTCCCGACTTTAAAGGCGCATGCTTGAAATCGAATGAAAGTTTGGCGGCGCGCCGTTCTTTCAAACAGTATAACTGCTTCCAGAGACAACTTCTCCGAGCTTTCAACCTATCCAATCGACCGCCACGGATCCGCAATCCACCAGTAATACCGTACGGGTTGGCTCCAAAACATGACCTTTATGGCGGGGTTATCGACAAGTTTTTGATAGAGGCTGAGAGAAAAAGTGGGTGCAAAATGTGTTCGAAAACATGTTTTTTCTAGTCGCAAGACCCGATGAACTTTTTGTTGATCGGGCTTACTGTCTGCCACATATATACACACTACTGCCGTCACGGGAAGTGGCACTCGGCGGGTCTCGCCACGAAAACAGTTTTTGCTGTTTTCTCGTTTTTGGTCCGATTTTCTTGAATTTTCTTTATAAAACAGATAGAAAATAAGATTTGAAACCTAGAAATAGCCAGTTTGACCAAATTCAGTTAGATTTTCATTGCGAACTACCCGTTTTTGTGACTTTTCCGAAAAACAGACAAAAACGCAAAATCTTAAATTTTTCAATGAAAAGTGTAATATTTCGGGTCAGATTAACTATTTTTAGGCTTCAAATCTTCTGCTCTATTCATTTTCATGTGAAAAAACTCAAAAAAGTTAGTCAAAAAACGAGAAAACAACAAAACACCAATTTCGTGGCGAGACCCGCTGAGTGCCATGACCGTAGCAATTGACTATTGGACTCGTTTTTGAAACACTTTTTTATGGCAATTGGTTTTATTTGGTAGCAGAACTGAACTACAGTATCCCCTGGGAAACCCGATACTTTTGCTCTTTTTGTCGGTGAAGTTTGGTGTGACATGACATTCATTTTCTACCCGTCACTCAATCAAACTACCGTATCCCATTATGATCTTATGACAATCGGAAAAGTTAAAAAATGCGACTTGGTTTCTTTGTATCAAAGTGTGATCAAAGAGCGAAAGCACAAAATGAGCACATTTAGAGGGCGAAACGAATTGGCGAGAGGGTACTGTACTTGATTGAGACTGGACAAATTGTCTAAAATTTTTTTTGACAAAATCTGAGTCCATTTGACGCCGAAGAATCGGCTTACTACAGTATCCCGACTTCAAAGGCGCATGACTCAAATTTCTCATTACAAACTATTCCAGATTGGCATTGTCAAACTCCTGAATCCCTTGTCTCCGATTGCTTTCAATACTCCCTCAATTCCATCCACCATGAAGTCATCTCAGCCTCCCTCATTCTCAATGTCCATGTGTCTGACTCTCAAACCTCAATGGAATTGTCAAACTCTACCGTAGTGCTTTACGAAGTTGACGAATTGTTCGGAGAGACTCGTTTCTTGGACAGTTTTGAGTTGAAGCAGAAGATGGAAGGGACTGGGATGATGGTGGCGTTCGATGTGACTTCGCAGCTGCAGAATTGGATTAGGAGAAGGCAGAGTGTTAAGATGATCAAGGTAAAGTTTGTTGAAGTTACTGTAGTTTTAAAGTCCGCAAACACCATGTGATCAATCTACAGTTTCCTTTGGTATTCGCGTTGTACTGGTAGAAATGCGAACTTTTGATCTAAATTGCGCAATGACATTTGCAAAGTTTCTACAGTAATCCTTTAAAGGCACAGCACGGATTTCGTTCCTTGGGTCTCGCCACGAAATGGGTTTTTCGCTGTTTTCTTGTTTCTGGTTTGATTTCCTGAATTTTCACTACAAACATGGATAGAAAATAGAATTTAAAACCTAGAAACAGCCATCTTGACCAAATTCAATTAGATTTTCATTGCGAATTGCTCGTTTTTGTGAATTCTCAGCCAAAATTACGAAATCTGAAAATTTGCTATGAAAAACTCGACAGTTCTTATCAAATTGACCATTTCTAGGTTTCAAATCATCTTTTCTATACGTTTTTATCAAGAAAATTTGAGAGAATCGGTCCAGAAACAAGAAAATACAAAAAACCGACTTCGTGGTGAGACCCGCCGAGTGCCACTTCGATTGAAAGTTACGGTAGCTTCATTGCTCTGCAAAAACCGTTTCCTCAAAACTACAGTACCCTACAGTAACCCCTCACTGTTCCAGATCGAGATCCAGTCCCCTTCGCTGTCGATCCTTCGACTCCACGACTCTCTGATCCTTCCCCCACACTTCGAGATCACCGTCTTCCAACCGAACACCCCATCCACTGACTGCATCGGTTGCTGTGTCACCCCGTTCTACGTGAATTTCACCGAAATCGGTTGGGACGACTGGATCCTGAGTCCTCCTGGATTCTACTCAAACTTCTGCTCCGGTGACTGCTCCTCCGATTCCGATGAGACCTATCAGTTCATGAAGGCCTCTGTCTCCGATCCTTCCATGCTTCCGACTCCCACTTGTGTCCCGAATTACTATGGAAGTGTCGATTTTGTGGTTGCACTGGGTCCTCGGGATATTCGGAAGACTCGGGTGCACGGGATGAGGGCGTTGTCGTGTAGTTGCTCGTGAACTAAGGGTTCATTAGGACAAAACAACTAACAGTGAATGAGAGAAACTAACGAAACAAAGAACAAAACAAGAGAAAAAACAAGAACGAGATATAAAGAGTATTACAGTAGGACAAAACAAGAGATTATGAGAATTACCAGTCAACAAAAAAACAACAAATATCCCTGAGCTTAGATTAGAAAGTGACCTTCTTGCCGCCGCCCTTGCCACTCTTTCGCTTCGCCTTCAGAATCTGACGCACGTCTTGCTTGGCGGTCTTGTTGCGCAGTGGAACGTAGGCGAACGGCTGCATTCCTTTCTGCTTCTGATCTGGCTTCTGTCGTTGCTTCTGCTGCTGCTTTTTGGCTCCGATGGAGCTGCCAACTTGAGATTTACCAGAAGTGTCTCTGTAATTATGATTTGTACATATTTCAATTGTGAATAAATGTTTTTATAACTCACCTGTAGATTCCCTTTCCTCCATATGACGGCGCTTTGCTGACGTACGTCTTCTTATCACCTTCGTCTTCATCATCAGACAACAGACCATCTTCCGAGTCGCTGTTCTCCTTGGTACGCTTGGTTCCCTGAGTCGGACCATCTTCCTCGTCGAGCTCGTTGAATCCGTCCTTGATCTTTCTCTTCGGACCCTTTCTTCTGTCATCCTCATCGTCTTGGTCATCCACAACAATCAGTTTTCCGTCTCTCGACATGCGGAAACCAGCCTCGTTCTTCTCTCTTCTCTCCAACGCCTTCTTCTTTCTTCTCTCCAGAATCGCTGGATTCATAGTGGTGATCTGATCCATCATGCGGGTCGAGTCCAGAAGATCCATCGGAGCATCTCCATCTCCTTCGTTCTTCAGCCAGACACTTCCCACACGACTTCTCTTCATCATCTGCTCCTCCGAATCACTCTCATTATCAGCGTCAGAGTCTTCCAACAACTCCAGAATCGTATCAGCGCCAGCGGTCTTTCCGGAGACGTTGGATCCACTGATAGCACTGACACCATCATCGTCGTCTCCATCATGATCCATATTGTCTCCTTCGGCGGCCTTTCGGAGCTTCCTCTTTCTGATCTTGTCGATGTTCTTCATCTGCTTCAGCCAATCCGGCTTCTCCGTGTACTTCTCCAACACATTCACTCCGAACTTATCGACGAGAACCTCCAGAAGCAGTCTGTTGGCCTTGCGAACCTTGATCGTCAGGTCGCTAGTGAGCTGTCCTTCGAAGACGGTGTTCAGGAGCTGTTCACGGAACTGTTGGAGCATCACCTCCGGGATCTTCTGACACAGAACTCGCATCAAACGAATAGCCAGGATTCTGACGGCGGCACGACCTTCAGCGATCCAAGAGCATGCGAAGGAGATCATCTTCGACGTGGCAATAGTGTTGAGAAGCTTGATTTGCTTTTGAGCAATGATGTTAGCTGCGACGAGGCATGATCTGGCGACGTTCAGTGGGATGTCTCCAGTTGACTTCTGTGTCGGTGAGAGAGTGGTGAGCTGGTAGAGCTGGGAGAGCACTGGATCGAGAACAGCAGCCGGGGTGTCGACTGTAGGATCTTCGACCATATCCAGAAGCTTGTTGCAGACGAACTGGATGCACTTGCTAGAGTTCTGGCGGGTATGCACGTTGTTGTCCTTGTCCAGAAGCATGATGATGTTGCGAATCAGCTTCTCGGTGAGCTCCGTAGCCTCCCTCATCGTCTTGCAGCCGTCAAATAACATGTGAACGCAGGAGCACTGAAAAATAAGAATAAGAAAATGTTTCCAACTGAACAACTCACGTAAGAAGCTCTTGCTGGGAAGGTGACAGCTTCAATTGGCTTCAGAAGAGCGTTCTCGATATAGTCGCTTCTGGCGTCAAGGAGATGCTCGATTTCAGCACTGGATCTTCTTTGAATGACTTCCTCCAGGATTCTGTAGGCCTTCTTTTGAAGTCCGTTGATGTCCGTCGAGTTGAACCACGGAAGAATGGTGTCGAGAATCCTAGACACGTTGCCCATCTCTGCAACTCTGGCGAGAGCACACAGAATATCCAGAACTCGGGATTGCTTCTGAGAAGCCGTCGTGTTGGAGTTGTCGTTGTTCTCCTGAGACTTCTGGATGGCGCTGTCGACGTAACGAGTGGTGAGCTCCGGTGGCGTGACTTCAGTGTAGAGGCGGATGGCTTCAAGAACGGAAAGACGAACTCCCTTATCGTCGTAGCCACCGTCGATGACTGATCCGGTGTACATATTGAAGAAGATCGGCATGAAGTTCTTCGCGTAACGACTCATCACTTCAACACGTTCCGGTGAGGCATCGGGTTGAAGAGCGAAGCGGAGAGCTCTTCTGATTGCGTTGAGTACGGTCATTCGGAGGTCCTTCCTCTCGTTCAGAGCTGCCCCGAGGATCGGTGCAATATCCGGGAAAGAGGTTTCAAGATCCGATGGAGACTCGCAGAACGACGGCAGAAGCTCCCAGAGCTGGAACTGGAAGGTGGTATAGAGACGTTGCACTTGTGGCTGAAGACTTGGAAGTCGGCGATGGATCTTCATGGCGATCGGAAGGAAGTGAGTGGTGAACAGAGAGATCGGGGCGTTGTGAATGTTGACACGGAGAACTGGAAGCAGCCAGGAACGAGTAAAGTCCGTAGAGAGAATTGCAGCATCGGGATCGACCTCCAGCGAGAGGATGTTCATGACATGAGCAACGCCGATGTGACGGACTGCTGCTCCGATTGTGAAGTCGAGTTCAGTCTTGCAGAAGCAGTCGTCCGACTGTCTCAACTTTGCCAGATCCTCCATAACCTTCGTAAGCTCCGGACCTTGAAGACCATCTCCACAAGCTTCGTACAGCTTCATTTGGGCACGAAGAATGAACTTCCAGACGGATGCCGATTTCATGCTCATCGCGGCGTGGAGTTGTCCGAGCAGGAACTTCCCGCACTCTGCATCGTCTTGCACACAGTTCTCAATGACTCGAGTCAACGACTGGTAGGTCACTTGGGCGAGTTGTTCGTTTCCGGATTCGAAGATCTTCACAAACAGCGGAAGGGTTTGATGAGCATGCTGGATCGACTTCTTCGAGTCCTTGGCAGTGAGACAGACGTGGGCTTCGGCGAGAGCTTGCATCCAGTAAGCAGTGACAGTAACATCAGTGACCGAGGATCCAAGTTGACGGAGAGCAGTCAGCAGAAGACTATTTGTCTCTGTTGGAAGTGCGGAGTCGCATGGTTGACGTTGAAGGGCTCGGTGGAGGCATTGAAGAGAGGAGCATTTGACCATGGAGTCCGAGATGGCGAAGCATTTGAGCATGGCTTCAGCCATCTTTTTGAAGAGTGTCGCTGGCATTTTGTGCATGATTCCTTCCAGAAGACACAGGAAACGAACCACGTTGGTGTTGTCACCTTGCGAACGAGCTGAAATGAGGTTTATTCAGATGAGAAAGTCACTTGTTTTAGCTCACCCAAATAATTCTCAATATGACCCAAAATCAGCTGCCCAACAGCTCCACTCGCCGGGTGCAATCCGTTATCCGTCGCTGTTACAGGATCCGTCAGAACCGCCCGAATGACTCGACGAGCCATCGTTCGAACCCATGGCTTGTCGTGAGCCGCGAGAGCAGCCACAGAGACCAGCATGTTGCGAGTGTTGGCACTGGACCAGACGGAAGCCGGCTGGGCGCGGAGGATGATTCCGAGGACCGAGATGAGGTTCTTCAGGGCTGATCCTTCGGTACTATCGACGTTCTCGAGAAGTTTAGTGTACAGTATCTGGAAAATGCGATTTTCAGACAGGAAACCCAAAATATGAAATCTTGCCTGCACAAATCTGTGGAATTGAGCTTGAAGCACCTCCTTCGGCACTTTCCTGACAATCAAGTGAAGCAGGTAGGCGATGGCGGCGGTTCTTCTGGGATTTCCCAGAGAAGATCCCTCCAGGGCAGTCATCAGTGCGGCACAGTACTCCACATCAGTCTCTTTTCCTGAAAACACCTAAAATTAGTCGCCTAGCGCCTAGTGGGGGTTAATACCGTCGCGCTCTTTGATGACCTCAGCAATTGCTGCCAAAACCGAGACAACCTCTGCTTGAATAGAGGACCCAGATCTGAAGAATTCAATCTATCAGTCTACGGCTCGTGCTTTGGGGGAGGTAGAGAGAGAATAACGTAATTAGGGACAACTTAAAGAAATAAGGCAGAATCAACTCACTTCCAAACACGATTGACAGAGTCGAATGCCGGGTTGGTACAGGCGGTGAACTCAGTGAGCTTCGAGAGTCCTCCCTCAGAAATCATACTCTTAGACGACGATCCGAGAGCCATTGATTGGATGGGAAGCGCAGCGAGCATGTCGTCGGCGGCCGTGTTCATCGGACGATCCTCGACAGCTAGCATGCCTGCTCCACCGAAGGAAGCATTACGAGCGGCGTTAGCAGCAGCACGGTGCTTGCTTCTGGTTGGATTGCTTTCACAACTGAAAGAAACAGTGGATTCGGCTTACTTTTTTGCAAAGACTTACGCATTTCCAGAGTTGAATTTAGCGGCTCCTTTGTTGCTCGTACGATGACGAAACTTTCCGCCACCCATAGTTTTGAATCTGAAGTTGAAAAAATGTAAAATGACGGGAGAACGACGCGAAAATATCGAAATTTGGTGAAATTGAATTTTCAAAAACCTAAAAACTCCCGTATTTTGGCCGAAACTCGACTAAACACGACGATTTATCGATTTTCTGGTGAAGAAAAAATTAGAGAATTTTTAGATATCATTAAGATCAGAAAAATCGTCGCAAAAACAGAGAAATTGGCTGTTTCTCGGCGAAAACCAAGAAAAAATTGTGAAAATTGCTTCAAAAACTTCAATTTCGTTGCGAGACCCATCCGTGGCCGATGCGCCTTTGACCCTGGCGGCCGTGTAATTCCTCAGCCACCATTGGCGGTGATTTGAATTTTAGTTTTTCTGTGTTGAATTTTTCTTCTCTTTCTTCCTTTTTTTTTGTTTTTCCCCGATTTTCCAGAGATTTTACCCAAGATTCAAAATTTCCTGTTGAAACTCAATAAAATAAACATTAATTGAATTGTATCGCTTTCATTTTCAAATTTCCATAGAAAAATCATACAAAAAAAGCGCAAATGGATGGAGGGAGTCAGAAAAAACACAAATTTTATCCGTAAGTCACCGAAAATGAAACGAGGAAGGGAAGAGTGGGTTGGGGAAAGTTTGGACAGTTCCAGAAAAAGGAAAAAGAGCTGTAGTAAAAGGAGACCCCTGAATGAATAAGATTTAGGCAAATTGGAAAGGGAAAATTGAAAATACCGAAAGAATTGGAAAATTACCATAAAATTGATGTGAAAAAAGGGGAAAAGGCATTGAAAACCGAGAGAGAGTGAGAAAAAGACGGGGGGAAAGAAGAAGGCAAAAGTGAATTGAATTGGGGGGTCAGTGTGTACAATAAATCAAAAAGTTGATAAAGGGGTTAGAAATGGGGGTAAAAAATAGACGAAATAGATTGAAAAAGCAGGGAAATTTCTCAATTTCCCGATTGGAACCGAGGGGAAGGGAAATGGGCGACCCGTAGTCTCTGGGGGACCTTATCTATACAACTTGGGGGGCCGGAAAACAACCTTTGAAAGTGATTTGAGCATGGGTTTTACTTTTTTACAGTTTGAAAAAAAGACGCGTTTTCGTCAAGATTTTTGATTTTCAAATTTTGGATAGAAAAAGATATAAAGAAAAATCAATCACAAAAAGCAGCGTCTTCGAGTCATCATCGTCGTCTCGTCCGGTCAGCACTGATACATCAAATACTGCTTGAGAATCGGAGGAAGGGCCAACTGCTCAATGTGCTCTTCAGGATGAGGTCCAAGTTCGATACGGACGCGACGTCGACACATTTCGGACAACGATAGCGGCTCGGCTGCAAGAACGACACGTTTAGGAGGGGAGGAGGAGGAAGTGGATGATGATGGTGCTGCTGGGAAGAGTGAAAGGGGAGGAACAGGAAAACAGGACAATTGGCACGATATCGGTACGAGTGGCAAAGCGCACGAGGAATAAGAGATTCAACTTATCGACTCAAAAACATCACAGATTGGAAGGACGCTTTAGTGTACTCAGTTCAATAGAGCGCACAAAATGTTTAAAAGAATTGATGGTATAAATTAGGATTAATCTATTCCACTATTCGGGACTCTGGAAAATGTCGGGAACCCCTCCTACAACAACAAGTTGAACCCATTTCCCTTTGGAGTCGGCTCGCCGGGAGTCAACGGCGGACCAAACAGTTCACTAGGCGCCCTAGAAGACGGAGGAGCTGGGAGATAGAGCGAAGGAGCGAGTTGCTCAACGATCGGAGCACACGAAGCACTCGGAGTGTCGTCGAGCAACGGCTCCATAGAATCGGCTCTCCGTTTTTTCGGCGAGTCTGTCGAGGATCCTCGATCGTCGTCGAATTTGTGCCATTCGGCGGGAGGCTCAAATAACGAATAGGAACTAGAGGAGCTGGAAGTGCCACCAGCTTGTAGGTCATAGAAAGAGAAGATCTTAGCGAGATCAGAGAATGGAGAGAAGGGAAGTACCGGGGAGGATTGGGCAGCAGCCATCATGGCAGCTGGGGAAGCGGAATGGCGAGGAACTGGTGGTTTGTAGATGGGAGAGTAGAAGAGGGGGCGCGGCGGAGAGGGACGGCGGCGAGAACAGGAAGATGAGGGTGGAGGTGGGCGGGATGGGGCACGAGTGGTGGGTGGAGAGGAAAACGAAATGAGCTCACGTTCGAGGGATCCAAGGTAGCGCATGCTGATCTCGCAGTGTCCCCACACGGCAGCCACGATCGGGTACAGTGTCTTTCCCTTGAGGTTGCGGAACGCGACTCCAAGGTATTCGTCGTCGGTGGCGAATGCCATGTAGCCCTCGTCCATGTCCAGGATGCAGTAGAACTGGAAGAATTGGGAAATTAATGGAGAGAACTAAAAAGAGGAGTCTTTTATTGGACATTCTTAGAGAAGCTATCAAACGCTGCTCTCATTGTCAGGGGATCGTAAATGAGAATCAAGAGGTCTCTCAAAATTAGAAAATTTATGTTTCTCATTCAAAAGGGACGGTTCAATTGGCAGGAAGATATCACGGGTCCAAGAAATACAAAATCAGCAGCTTTCAGTAATTTCTCAGTTTTTCGGTTAAATTTCTCAACTTTCAAACAACTTACCTTATCCGGAACATGATACGAATCCCTGCTGTTGCTGAACGGATACCTCCACGTCATTGTGTGCTTCGAGTCGTGATGACATTCTCGTCGAGCTGGAAACCACAGATTTCACTTTATGAACAAATTTTCGAGAAGAAATTGGCTCTCGCAGATTCGACATGCTGATGGAAACTCTGATCTTTGTCCCAACACCCAAAACCAAAAAAAACACTCACTGATATCCCATCCGTAGCTCTCATTAGTTGTTCCGATCAGTGCCGTGTAGCCGGTGGCGTGGAGTGGTGCGGTCTTCGTGGCCACTCCCACAACTGCATGAGTTCCTCGTTGCCGTTCGGGCCATTCAATCTGCCACATGTGGAATCCGCGACTGTAGCCAATCTTGCCTCGGATGCAGTCTGTGCTTTGAGCGACCGGGTGTCGGTGGAACGTGAACTTGTCCTCGTCTTTGACGAATATGTTCAGTGATCGGTCGTCAGGATTCCATGAGTGCGCTTCCTGGGTGTACTGGTCGGGCATCGGACTGTTCATCAGACGGTCGAAGCGTTCCGGTCGTAGCAAGTCGTCCATTCCGCTCATCTGGAAGCAGTCAATGAACATGATTCCTTTTTTGAACCCCTTATAGAAACATTTAAAACTACCAATCGATTGAAATGGAATACTCTGTTCACTTTCTCTGTTATCAAATGGGCTCCAGAGAGTCATCAAAATGCGGGGTTTCAAATTTTCAGTTTCTGATATCAATTTTCACACTTACACCGGAAACTGATCTTCCTGAGCTTTCTGAGCTGCTCTCCGAGTCATTTTTATGTAGCAAAAGCCCAAAACGCTCTAGATTCTTGTGAATACTCATGAGGAACCAACAGATCGTCGAGAGGGGTCTCTCTAACAAAAACAAGTTTCTGTTATCAATTACCAAGTCGTCTTATCGATATTTTCTATTTTTCAGGCGACAGACTGTCACAGACACCATCTGTGTACTCCACAATAACAATTTTATCACCTTTTTTCTCCTGTTTTTCTTTTTTTCACTGCTACAACAGTCCAAGGGGTTTGAAGGATTTCAAAGGTTCTGGACCCAGTATTCATGAATAAACCAACGTACCACTGCACTGGGATGTGCCGGCGACAGACTGCGCATCGATGCGCCACGTCCTGAAGCTGTCGCGTAGCTCTTTCGCTCTCGTGTCACCGTTCGCGACGACGAAGACGATCCGCCAGAAGAGTGGGCTCCAATGGTCGAGCTGCCAGAGCTGTTGACGGGCTGCACGCGGGCACACGTCGACGAGCTAGACGAGCATGCTTCCGATGATGGCGACACTGGAAATTGATGAAGATTAGGAAGGGGATCAGACGTTGTGAAGTTTTTTGTATGTAGTGGTCAAGATTTTCAATATGGTAGAGGCTTTAGAGCCGTTCACGCAAAAAACGTTCAGATCTACCTCTTGCACGATTGGAAAAGTACTTCTTTAGTCGCAACGATAAAGATAGTGTTTACAAGTTTCTCTAGCAACTCAGTTCCCAGTTTAGTCCACCAAAAGTTCATTTTCTCATCTCATGTCATTTTCCCCTTCAACATTGTTCTCTCATTCTCAATGTTCCTGTTCCATGCTACGAAAAGCAGGCCTCGGCGGTGGGGGAGAAAATGCCATCCGGAACAATAAATGTTTGTTTTCCGCATGCGCGTCGTCGCGGCAGGGCGCGGAATGGTATTTGTCCAAGCCACGGCACACACACTTTTGCATCGTTTTGTGCCCCAAAACTTTCCCAGATGGGGAAAAGACGAAGGAAAAGGTCTCGGGGCAGAGGACGGTGTCAATTTCGTAATAATACAGTGTGTATCTGGACTATACACTTTGTATAATCCAGTCGAGACCCCCCCTTTCCAATACAAGACAATGAACATTACACATTTTGTTGTGATATGACCAAAAGGAACCGAATCGGAACCAGAGCTTCTAGAACCACAAGGATCATACCATCTTCATTCATGCACTGTACGATCAGCGCAGACGTGTTGTAGATAAACTGATCCACGTTGGAAGAACCAAATGCGGCCAATTGGATCACCTGTTGGAACCGCTCTTGGCTGAGCCGATTTATCAGATCTTGCGAGAGCAGCGGGGCGATCATTTCAGAGGGTGTTGGCATTGCGGAAGAAGGCGTTGGTGGAGGTGTTGAAGTGGAAGATGATGGTGATGAGGAGGACGATGATGAGTCAATGCTCTTTCTCCGTTTTTCCGCGCTAATTGGCAAGTTGTCCTTTTGACATCTCTTCAGACGATTCGGAATTGCAACCATTGGTCGCGAGTTCATAAGGTCCACTAGGGTGTCTTTGCGACGAGGTCGGAGGTTGTGAAGCTTTCGGGAGAGCTCATCGGAGCCGGTTGGTGGAGGTGGTGGTGACATGGATCAGTAGAAATAGAAAGAGATGCAAAGCGACTTGATCGAAGGCGAAAGTCTTGCCTATTGACCCAGAAATGGTGGGATGACCTCCAAAAGTGAAAGTTGAAGTAGTAGTAAGGAATAGTAGTAGTAGTAGAGCTTCTAGGAGGATCAGAAAAGGATCGAATCGATACTTGGAAGCTTGCAAAGACAGCTTCTGCTTCTTCTTGTTTCTCAGCTTGATCTAGCCGACTAGCAGGACGAATAGCAGGCAGCAAGCAGCCAGAATAAGAGAAAAGAGAGGGGCCCCGCGCGGGCGCACTTTCGCGTTTCGCTTTCTCGGCGCCGAGACGGAGGGGGATGAATAGGCAATCTCTCTTTCTCTCTCTCGTTCCTTCACAGGTGGAGAAGACTGGATCTTCGACCGCTTCTTCGTCTGTTTCTCTCTTCCGCGCGGTAGTCTTGCGGAACAATTTAGTCGAGGAAAAGAGCGGGAGGGGGACTGTCCAGCAGCAGGAGGCGGAGGCGGAGAAGCTTGTTTGTTTACATGTTCTTATCACTTCACCAAAAAACAACAACTTGTGATTTTTGTGGTGACAAATGATATAGTAACTGTCTGTGTGTACACGGTGATACCTGGAACCGTTATACTTGAAACTGACTGATAAGGCAACTGATGGGAACAGCCGAACGTTCTAGAATCAACGGGGTTGATTCAAGGTCTTTTCAAAATCCACTAGACCTTGAAAAAACGGAATTTTTTCACATTTGGCGATACGAATAAGCTTACAGTTCAAGGTTTCCAGGGATCCGAAGATCAGAAGTTTTAGGTTTTAGATGATTCTGGGTAATCAGAAATTCCATAGACTTTTAGAATCAAACACGCCCAACAACACAACATGAAACGCGCACAATACCTGATCCATTGGGTCTTCCAGTCAAACTCTCCACTTCGCTGTCCGTTCCAAACACGTCGTCCATCTCCATCGAGAACATTGCCGGATCCTGGCCGGATGCGCCCGACGACCCGTCGCTCATCTCCGTATCAGCTTCAGAGCCGCCGTCGGCGACCGTGTCGTAGCCGAGGTACTCGTCTCGTAGCATCGATGAGAGCGTCTGCATGGAGAATAACCAATCACAGTCACGGAAAGAGCAAAAATAGCAAAGCGGGAAAAGAGGTGAAGAGAGCAATAAATGGTTAAAGTTATATATTACTGTGGAATCTGTTTTCGATGTTTTCTCTTTCTGGATTGATTTTTTCGAACTTTTCTGGTAAAATCTGATAGATCGAAGGATTTTGAGCTTGGAAATAGTCAATTCATTCAATTTCACCAGAAATGAGCAAACATCGAAGAACCGATTTCATGGCGAGACCCGCCAAGGGTGTTTAGAATCTTAGATCCAGGAGATGTGAAGCTTGCTAAAAAGACGAAAAACAGCAAATTCCCACCGATTTTCCACTAAAACCAACTGCAAAATGACAGTTTCGTTCACACCGAGAACAGAGAACAACGGGGAGAACCAAAATTTTGCGCAAAACCATCGAAAAATGATGCGGGTTTCGTCGAAAAAAGTGTGAGCGAGTGTGTTGCTACATGACGAGAGAGTGCGGCTTTTGGGGGATACGCAGATGGATGAGAACATCCAGGAATGGGTATAGACATGGAGGATGAGCAGAGAGGGGAGCCGAGAGAAATGCAGGTGTTGCAGGCTCTTCAGGGGCTCCGAAAATGGAGGAATTTAGGGGATTTGTGGTGTGGAAAAGGGGAAAAAGGAAGAGTAGAGACGAGACGAATGGGGATTATGTGGATTTGGTAGGGGGTGATGAGGATGACCGGTATGTTTGATTTGCAATTACAATTCAAACAAAATGAAAGTGTTGGTTCAGAGGGTTCGTTGCAATGGGAAATGGCTCTTCTAAATCTGAATCCAACACAATTCTACAATTCTACGTGCTTGTTACAAAAGCGTACCGCTTTTTCTGTTTCTTGCGAACAGAGTGAGATCAAGTGGCACATATATACACACAAAATGCTCCAAAGAGCTGTGAGGTGCGGGGGAGGCGCAGTTCACGTTACAATGATACGTACAAATAGGCGAATCGATTGGCGGACTACCAGAAATAGAGGAGAAGTGGGAAAACTTTGCTTTTTTTCATCTCAAAAAGATGAAAACTGATATCTTCGAATGCCTAATGCTAATTCTACGCCTAATCCCTTCCATTTGAGGACCTTCAGAAAGTCAAAAATCATGCGAATAAGGAAGAAAAAAAAACAATCGATCAGTTTCATCCCTTTGATGATAACAAATGGATGGATGAAGACGAATCGTTGTGTTGTCGCCGCGAAACACGTGATCTCGAGAAATAACAGTTTAAACAAAACTGTCATGTGTGGATGAAAGAGAGAGAGAACTGACCGCTTCTTCGTCTTCTCACGTCTTCTGATAGATTTCGAGGAGCTTCTAGAGCTTCTTGTGATTTGGAGCAAGCTTCAGACGTAACTGCAACTGTGCCGAACAATTCGGAGACGACGATCATCATGTGATGCTTCGGATGTTTAGGATCCTTCATTCCAAGAGTAACTGATCCTTTCAAATGACAGAAGAAGAAGAAAGAAAACTACGAGAACTAGGCAAGGGGTCGAATGGCAGCCGACACACACACACTCGACGACTAAGGCGAAACAACCAGTTTGCTGGGGTTGCGTTGCGCCTGCGACGATTCGATTCGCTCTTCCCAATTTCACCTGTCGCCTCGCCTTGCCCACTTTTCTATCTATATCTCGTGTGTTTAAACTGTACTGCGCAACCTTAACCTAACCCGCAACGCTTTTTTATTACACAAATTCAACGTTTTGCTCCGCTTCGAATCTACCCGAAATACTAGAGCAAACAGTGCCAATAATACCAACAAAGTGTCTGGAAGCGGAAGCTGCAGAACCTAATGGTGAATTGAACTAAACTGAACCTGTTGCTTCGAAAAAAGCGAAAAGTTTCTTTCGCTTCTCGCTTAGTTTACAACTTTCTCGACTTGATTCACCGATTCGACGTCTCGTCGGAATGAGACGACGACGATTTACACTTTTTGGCAAATTGGACGAGAACGAACTGAAGAGTGAAACAGATGGAACTGCGAGAACGTGACCAGAAGAAGAAGGAAGTTAGAATTTGAGGTTTTCAATCCAAAAACCCCAGAAAATCTATGCAAACAGCAAAAATAACTAGTCTCCCCTCACGACGAAGCCTATTCTTATCACTATGAATCCAGTCATATCCAGCCGATAATCAAGCCAATCTTATCAATAAAAAATGAAAAGATCTTGCTTTTTCATGACAGATTTCCTTGTTCTCTTCTGTTTTCTCACGGTCCGCCCATCTTTTCAGAGGACAAAAGTCTGCAAGACGTGGCACTTTTTCTATTGTTCCGAAAGTTTTCTCTTCCTATTTTCGGTTTTTCTTCATATTTTTTGACCGAAAAAAGAGAAACGAGGCAAAGAAAAGCAGGAAAAAAGAGTCCGGAGGGGGCATTATGTAATGCATTGCGTGTTGGAGAGGGGCCTCGTTGTTACCCCCCACACAAATACTGAGGCGAACAAAAGAAAAAGAGTGGCAGAAAGAGGAGGAAATCCGCCACAAAACATGGTAATAAATCGGTGTATCCAGTGGGGCAAGTGAAAATTTATACACTTTGTTCGCGGGGAAATGTGCGGGCAGACAGTGGGAATTGTTGATGGAAAATGGAGGAAATTGATGTAGATCAAAAGAAAATATCGGAAAACTCAGCAAAAATGACAAAAATTCGCTGGAAACCAAGGAAAACCCGGAAAATTTAGGAGAAATTGCGAGAATTGAATGAAAAATCGAGTGACGGTGTTTGCGGACCACCAATGTCTACCGTAGTCTCTCATAATTAGATGCAGGGAAATATAGAAATTTCTAGTAGAAAATAACAAAATTTGATTGAAATCAATGTTTCTAAACGTTGAAAACAGTATACTGCTGATATCCTGCTAAGAAGTCATATAAAAAATACAGAAAAACTTGTGAAAACAACCATTTTCAGCGAAAAGTGTATTTGCGGACCACCAATGTCTACCGTAGACTTCTCAAAAAGTTCTGGCTTTCTCTGGAAATTCCTCGTATTTTTCATTTTTTTTCTAGGAAAAGTCGATAAAAAAGATGACACAATACTCATCGAGGCGGCAAAAACCGCGCGAAAACATTCGCGACCGCCATTAGCAAGCCTTGCCACACGGGGTGGCTTGACGGACCGGTTGGCGGACGTGATAAGGGGCACAAGAAAAGAGGGTGTTGAGTGTTTACTTAGAGTAATTGACACTAATCTCATGAGATTTGAGACAAAAATGAGTTTAGACTGAAAACTTCTAGTCTCGACGTGCCATTAAAGGGGGAGTCAACTCGAAAAATAAGTTATTTTTAAAAGACGTAGTCGGTTCCATAGATTACGGGAAAAATAGTAGAAAAAATTCCCGTCGTCTCCTGATTTTTCTACGAATTTTTGAAAACTCGCGAGTGGTATTTGGTGGCCTCGGATTTGCACGAGGGACTAGGATTAACACTGAGCAAATCCTAGGCCACGGCCACAAAATACCACTCGCGAGTTTTCAAAAATTCGTAGAAAAATCGAGAGACGACGGGAATTTTTTCTACTATTTTTCCCGTAATCTGGGGAACCTGATGCATCTTTTAAAAATAACTTATTTTTCGAGTTCACTCCCCCTTTAATCGGTCATCATGAAGATGGTGTCTGTTTTCAGTTCTCAAGGTCAACTGTCTGTGACTTTTTTGGTAAATAAAATAAGAATTTACACTTTTCCACTCAAAAAACAGGTTGTTTCGGGGGGAAAGGGCGAATTGGAGGGGTCAGATAAGATCTCCAGAGGGGTGAAAGTTTGACTGTCATTCATGTTCATGAAAATCTGAAACTATGCAAATCTGAGTTTTTCAGTTGAAAATTGAAAATCCTGTTAACTTTAAGTGGACAATGGATGAAAAAGAACCAAAAAAAGACCGAAAAAGAGAGAAAACATGAAGCATGGCAGAATAAAGTGTGTTGAGAGACAATAAGAGAGTAGGAGACTTAGAGGGTGAAAGGGAGCCGGGTCATGGGTTATATAGCTATATACCCTTTTCTAGAAGCTGCAAACTTTGGAGTTATTGATTGAAGCTAGAGATTTTTGGTTTGTAAAGTTAGATATCGCTTAGATCTAATTGTAAGATCCATCCGCGATCTCATGATCATCGGAACGATCTTCTGGGAACAAGTGATCAAAGTGGCAGACGTTGCGTAGAAGGGTAAATAGAAAACTAAAGAAGATATTGTGTTTGTTTTTTAACAAAGACAAGTTTAAAAAATAATACAATCCGATCCTCGAACAATCTCCTTGTACCCTGCCTAGAGCCAATTCCATAGAGAAATGAGACTCAACTTCAAATGACAATTTCAGCATGAACAGTGCAGCAAAATGAGAAGTAAAAAATGGAATTGATAGTTCAAAACTAGCCTAATGTTTTATTAGTTGACAACTTTTTTATATCTTTTAAAGTTTTTGAGTTACAGCTATTCCCGCGCAGCCTAGGCGCCTGGGTGCAGCGCCCACAAGCACACCTCGCGCATTTTCTATTTTTGTGAGATTCCGGTAAGAGCTATCAAAAAACGATCAACTAACAAAATGAACTAGAGCAAATTTGCTATTTAACGGTATGTTTTTCTAATTTTAATGATTTTTCCTAACAAAGTACCAGCAGTTTTGAAAATGGTCTTCCACCTACTATGCATACTCCCAAAAAGTGGCGCGTAAGAAACTTGGTTTTTTTCTATGATTACTGTAAGAGATATCAAAAAACAATTAACTAACAAACTGAACTTGGAAAAAATTGCTATCTAACGGTATGTTTTTCTAATTTTAACAATTCTTTCAAAAATTTCCCGACCCCTCTACAATTTCCTCTGAAAAAAATTCCTTTTACCCAGAGAAACACCCGCCAGTGTTCGTTTCCAAATGGAAAGTGAAAACACAAAAGAAAGGACACTTCGACCTTGCCGTGCCATTCACTTGATTGGCATGGGACATTATGGAAAGGCAAAAAAGTAAGAAGGAAATTCGAAATTGACACGTTCTCTCAATAGAGCGTACTTGCAATGGCAAAATGACATGATCAAGATCTCACTGTAACTAGAAAAATGAAAGTGAACAAGAAATCTCTAGAGATTGGATTGAGATAATTTGAAAGAAGCTCCGCCTTCTTTTCAAGGTAACCATCTGGCCTAGAAAATCAAATTCCTGCAAAATTTAGACCCCCTCTCATTTTTTCTTGTTCCTTCAACTGTTTACTTGTCTGTTAATGTCAACTTCGAAAGCGGCACGTATAGAGTAGCGTGTCGTGTCGATTGTTATCAGTGTCTTATCACCTGATCGTGGTATTCTATGGAGCCAGAGTGGCCTAGAAATCCAATTAAGGAAAGCTAGGCCACCAACTTTCATAAGCTACCAAATTCGACCAAATTCGGTTTTTTTTTCCAATTTTGAAAGCTTTTTTGATAAATCTTGACCACCACAATGTTTCAAACAACGTTTTTCATAACCAAAATACAAAATTTCTCAAAAAAAGCGTACCTTGAAAAGTGTCGTGATGTGACGTCGTCGATTGTCGAGCTCCCATCATAGAAGTCGCGGTTCGCTGAAAAACGCAACAATTTTTGATTTTAGACAAACTGATAATTATTCAGTGATAACAGTCAATCAGCAATCACAAATCACTAATCAGTTTGACGATCAATCAATGATAGAAAAGGTCATTCGAACTTTGAGGGTGTTTTGATTTGACGTTTTCAAAAATAGTAGAGTGCAAGTTCAAAGGGGTGGTGGAGATGTTAGAAGTTTTTTAAAAATTAAGTGATTGTTATTAATCGAAAGCTGGAAAAATGAAGTTTATTTGTCTAGTTGACCACTTTCTGATGTCTTTTGTAGTTTTCGAGTTACAGTTTGTCGCACGCGGCTCATGGTGTACGCAACATCATGGAACACAAGGAGCGCGCCGCACATTTTGAATTTTCCTGAGATTTCTATGGAAGATATCAAAAAACCGCCAACTAACAAAAGAAACTAGAGAAAATTTGCTATAACCTAATGACAATGACATTTTTTTTACAATTTCTCTAACCAAATCCCAGTACTTTCAAAAATTGACCGAGAAGCTAGTGTCATAGGGAAAAAAGGAGAAAGACTTGGAAAATTGCTCAGTGTGGTAAAGAGACAGGTAAAGAGACAAAAAGAAATGTGGTAAATAAATACATGGTGTTCGGTTGGCAAATATACTCCCCGAACTCTTTTCCACCCCTCGGCCCCTGGGGTTTACATTTTCGCAGTTGACGTCGGCAGAGAGGAGCAAAAAATGTGATACAACTCGACCCAGTCAGGCGTTTTTTAGTGTGTTGAGGTGCTTTTTGAACACTAGAGAACACTGGAGATTCAGATAGAGAAGGATAAAGGAAAAACTGACACTTTCTGGAGACTTTTATGAGGAGTTATGGGATGGGTCTAGAGGGGGTCCAAAATTTTTTTTCTAGAGCTCATGAGCCTTTTTAAAGGACCTATAGGACTCTAAAACTCTACTAACAAACAAAAAATCATCTTATCTGTCTAATAAGGAAGTCAATCAGTCCGATTGGCCCATCGAACTGATACCTATTCGTGTTCAACTCTTCATCTCTCCCTCGCCAGTGTGTGATATCTTTGGCACGTGACGCACGTGCTGTCAAGGACGGATAGACGAAGGTGAAGGAATCTAGCTAGGGTTGGCATCAATTTGATTGTTGTTCCGTGACTTTGGAACGATGAAATGATGAGGAGAAATAGGAGGAAGACAACAACAACAACAAGGTAATTCTTTGGTTCACAAAACTTTCATGAGAATTCTCAGTAGTCAGATTTGATTAAAAGCAGTAGTTATTAATATCAATCGATAGCCCTTGATCTGCGGAACATTTTTTTAGTTGACAACTTCTTAATATCTTTTATAGTTTTTCAGTTACAGCTGTTTGCGCGCAGCCTAAGCGAATGAGTGCCAACGAGCACCGCGCGCATTTTCTATTTTCTTGGGATTACGGTAAGAGATATCAAAAAACAGTCAACTAACAAAATAAACTAGAGAAAATTAGCTATCTAACGGTATGTTTTTCTAGTTTTTCACAATTTTTCTAGCAAAGTAAAAACAGTTTTAAAAATGGTCTTCCACCTACTATGCATACTCCCGAAAAGTGGCGCGCAAGAAACTTGGATTTTTACCTAGATTACTGTAAAAGATATCAAAAACAATCAACTAAAAAAATAAACTAGAGAAATTTTACTATCTTACCGTATCTTTTTCAATTTTTTAACAATTTTTCTAGCAAAGAATCAGCAGTTTTAAAAATGGTCTAAGTTTCCTTATTTCTAGATCGTGAAAATCAAAAAACACAAAAAGAAAACAAAAGAAATCATGAAGATCAAAAAAAGATTACGCAATAGAGGAAAGAACAACACAAACTGATATCATGAGATCACTGATCAGATGGATGTGGTCAGCTGATTGAAATCCAACAGAAAGAGAGAAAGAGCAAGTTCAACATTCGAGTGACTTTTCTAGGTCTCCTAGTCAATTCTAGCCCATCTAACAAGGCCGAATCGGACAACGATTGTCCAAAAAAGTACGGGTTGACTATAACAAAGGGACACACATACACTTGGCAGCAGAAGGTCATTTTGAGGTTGGAAGAAGAATAGAAAGAAGGGACAGATGATGATGAAAATGAGATGAGAATAATAGAATTAGTACGGGGAAAAAGGAGAAAAGAAATGGAGGAAATCAAAGTTCAAGAGACAGATTACCGAAATAGAAAAGGGAGGGCTGAAAGTGAAGGGTGGCCGAGGTTTTGCAGACACGGAAAGTTAGGCCATCTGGGTACTGTAAGATGTAAAAGTTTCATCAAATTTCAAGAGAACCTTACAGATATCAAAATCAAAACGAAAAAGAGGAAAAGAGGCTTCCATGAAAAATGTCAATGGAACTCTGACTGAACGTGTGTGCCAACAGTGAATGACTCAGAGAGCACGTTCACTCGCCTGCCACAACGTGTCCCTCGTTTCCGCGCCCTTAGCATTTTCGCGCGGAAAGACACCTCCCCTCAGGGCAAACAGTCTGTTGACATTTGAACGTTTCGAAAGGCGGAAGGCGACCTCGACAGTCAGGGCAGACACTACCAGTTGTTGTAACAATCATGACTGAAAGAGAAGAAGGAAAGCGATGATCGGGAAGGAAAAGAGAGGGAAAAGACACGAAGAAGGACATAATTGAGAGAAGAAGCTGCTAGACGACCTTTCCTTCAATAGTGTTCGGCTTGGGAGGCCTTGAAACCTGGGAACGGGGGATGGAGAAGGAGAACAAAACATGAATGTTTTGTTCTTTTGGTTACGGTATCTATGTTTGTGAAAACATGAAGCAAACTTTTCTAGAAAATCAATGCGTTTTTCCTTTTTTTTTCCTCCAAAAAAAGAAAAAATGGAGAGAAAACAAAAAGCGAAGAAGAGTTCTTATCACTCTGTGTTTTATGGGTATCACTACGTAAAAGGACAAGTTCTTATGGGTTTTTAGGGTTTTGGAGCAAACTACATGAGTACTGCAGGAAAAACCGAAGAAAAACCGTCAAAAACACTGTATAGTGCACAATGCACCACACCTTACGCGCAAATGCACAGAAATGTTGAAGCGAGTTTTCAAGCCAATTTTCGACCGGAATTTGACGAAAATTCATTCAATTAATCAAAAAGGAACTAAAATGGCAATAAAAAAGCAGAAAAACTGTCAGATTCCCGACTGTCTCTCACAAAAACGTCTATCAAAACGTCCATCAAAAACAGCTTCTATTCCCCCCGTTTTCCACCCATTTTTTTGGCCAAGAGAGGTCAAAAACACAAGATACACTAGAGAGAAACCAGTATTCTGTCCATCCTTCTGTCCGCTTCTCATTAAATTCATCATTTTCAGCTGCCCCAATGGACCATTTGTCTTTGTTCTTTTCGTCTCAAGACTCTCATTTTTCAGTGTTCTCTGCAGGTTACACTACTGTGTTTTTTGCAATTTTCTGCAGTTTTTTGACCACATGATAGGGCTACACAGTTCTTATCATATTATTCTACAAATTGGGTATCTTGGGTTGCAGTTTTTCGAGAAAAAGACAGGATGGCCGAGGTTTTGCGAGAATTTCAAAAGTTAGGCCACCGAATGATTTTGGACAATTCAGTGTACAATAGGTCAAAATAAAAGGGAAATAACAATTTAGTAGTGTCAATTTGTTGTTTTTTGTTATTGGGTCGTGAAAAAGAGTCAAAA
Organism: Caenorhabditis panamensis; assembly: GCA_900883565.2. Taxonomy (NCBI): domain Eukaryota; kingdom Metazoa; phylum Nematoda; class Chromadorea; order Rhabditida; family Rhabditidae; genus Caenorhabditis; species Caenorhabditis panamensis. The sequence continues at coordinate 285,928 of LR537854.1, read as the reverse complement.
CAAACAAAAAACGAGAAGGATCTGTCTAATTGAACAACTAAAAACACTCTACAATCTCGGAAATTTCTAGAGACGAACTCAAAAATCTGAATTTCCAAGACAGGACAAGTAATTTTCAAGGAAAACCCCTGGTCTTATCAGTTGTTATCACTCACCCCTCGAGACGAGTAGTTCGTTGTGTCCATCATTCGACTTGGTGAGTGCTCATCTGCAAGTTTTCTGTTGCTTTCTTCTTATTTTCAGAGAAGATCAGGTTTTCTGGAGCTCCCTAAAGAGCTCCTTTTTCAAAAATTCCCGAGGCGGGGGGACCATAGGGCGACCCTATGGTCGAGACGCTTGGGGTTGGAAGATAGATTTTCTTGTCTTTTTTAGAGACGCTAGGGCAAAGCTGGGGGAAGCTCAACCATAACTTTCGTTATGACCCCGTCGCCTCACTGAGCTTGATGAACGTTGAAAGCGTCCAAATATAAGAAAAACAAGCAGCCGACATCTCCCGGGTTCCGCCTGGCGCCGAGCTTAACCACAAGAAGTTGGGTTTTCGGTGTTTTCTCATTTCTGGTTCAATTTTTTTGAATTTCGTTGTTGAAATCTGATAGAAAAGAGAATTTGGAACCGAAAGATGGTTGATTTGATCGGAATCAGTTAGTTTTTCACTGTGAATCACCCACTTTTGTAATTTTTGTGTCAAAATCACGAAATCTGAAAGTTAGCTATGAAAAACTCAGTAATTCGGGTCAAATTGGTTAGCTCTGGTTTTCTATTAGTTCTCTTTTCTATCAGTTTTTATCTAAAAAGTTCGAGAAATCCGGTGTTCTGCGTCTTCAAATGAAGGTATGATTTTGCTGGAGCCCCCTAAAGGACTCCTTTTCTAAAAATTAGACCCTCTAGGGTGAGTTTCGTCTAATATCTCAGACGAATCGGTTACTAGCTCGCTCCCTAGAGGGCCACACATCCGAACTCAGACGTGTCACAATCAACTCCATCTACTACAAACGAAGCTGGCGAGCTTCTCATATGCTCCATGAGCAGCCGACACCTCCCGGGTTCCGCCGGTCGGCAAGCTTTTCATGGCGCGGTTCACCAAAGCGCACACTCGCCTCGATCCCTCTGATCGCCGCCTCCACCAAACATTCGACTGCGAATAAACCACATTTCAGTGTTGTTTTGAGCTGAAAAAGTGTCAAATAGGTTTCAAATACATTATAAGAAAAAAAAATGGATTGAACAATGAGTTGAAGACCGAAAAACCGATAGTACTTATAGGCGATGACACATGGGAATTATATTTGGGGAGAATTGGTCTTTGGAAGAGGCGAATTTGAACGCGGAGTGGTCTTTTGGGTTTAGGAGTACCTAGAATTATTAGAAAATCAATGATTGACCCGGTGTGATCTCTGTGATTTTCTGTGGTCTGACATGTATGTACTCTTATTTTTCTCATTTTTTTCACTTTTTCAGAACGGCAACGTCATGTATCACATGACTGACACAAAAATACTTCCGTTTATCCATTTTTCTCATTTCAACAAGTTCAAATTCCTGAAAAGTACACAGTGAGCACAGCCGCTCTTTGTCTCTTTTGGAGGTTTCTAAAAATATCAGAAACTTTGTCAAAAAATGGAAAAAAAGAGGGGAAATTGTGGATTTTGAGAAGTTTTTGAATAAATAAACAAAGGTTGATGGTGCCAGACGGCTGAATAAACATTTTTGAAGTGGGGAAATCGGAAGTGGTAAGAGTGGAAAAACCAAAGCTTTTTAGGGGTTTTTCAAGGTTTTCTGAAACATTTGAATTCCCGCCAAGTCAAAAACGTCTAAAAAATCGCATTTCCCACCTAACTGTCCATTTTTCTCTTCTATAAACAATGATACAGTTGAGACCAGATCACGTGGCGACGACTAGTCAGTGCATGGAAAGTTGTGTATAATTAGGGGCGAAAACGAGAGAAAAGCGAATCGGAAATCAAAAGGGAAACGAAACGAAAACGTGGGAGAGAGAGAGAAAGAGTGTTGACGCATTGATACAGACCAGGGGAGAACTGTATTTTTGCACCGGGCACTCGGCGGGTCTCGCCACGAAATCAGTTTTTCGTTGTTTTCTCGTTTCGGACTTGATTATTTCAAATTTTCTTTATAAAAACGGATAGAAAATGAGATTTGGAACCTAGAAATAGCCAATTTGACCAAATTCAGTTAGATTTTCATTGCGAACTACCCGTTTTTGTAATTTTTCCGAAAAAACAGACAAAAACAGAAAATCTTGAATTTTTCTATGAAAAATGTAATATTTCGGGTCAGATTAACTATTTCTAAATTTTAAATTTTCTGTTCTATCTATTTTTATCTGAAAAAACTCAAAAAAGTTGGTCCAAAAACAGAAAAACCGAATTCGCGGCGAGTCCCCGCCGAGTGAAAATTGGAATCAGTGGTTTGGCGGGGATTTGAATTTTTAAAGGTTTACAGACACTTTTGGACTCGAGAAAAGACAAAAAAAGGAAGAAAAGACAAAAAGACACGGAAAAAAAGAAGTTCCAGCTCTGAAAACATGTCTGAAAATCGAATTACACCTAGTCTCGCTTCTTTTTCTTTTTCTCCTCAATTTCTCCGCTTCTCTACGTGAAATGCTGGAAGTAACGAAGAGAAAACAAACAATTCCTCTCTCTCTCTTTCCCTTCTCCAACTTTTTGTTCGTTATCAGTAATATCACGTGTGTGTGCTCATCCGGGAATGCTCTCACCTGATGAGAGATAGGCCACGCCCACTTTTGAGAGAGATATCAAAGAGATAAGGTGTAATAGAAAAGGAACAGGAACATGTGAAGAAGCTTCAAGGAATTCTCAGAATTCTCGAAATTCTCAATGGAGCGCACTTCCGATGACCTTTGGTGTATGGGAAAAGTGAAAAATAGGAGAAGGAAGACGAAGAAAATAGACACGTTGACCTCTAATCTCTTTGTTTTTCTTTCTTGCCTTCTCACAGACAAGTGCTTTACTGAGTACTAGGCACTCGGAACGGAACGAACGAGAAATTGAAATGGTGGCCGAAGTTTTGCAAGGGCAGAAAGTTAGGCCATCGCGTATTTTCAGTGAATTTCTCGGTAATGGATGGACCAATGTTCTTGAATCAGTGAATCTTATTGAAAAACCAATCAATAATCCCCCCCCCCCCCCCATTCAAATTTCTCGCATTCGAAAAGTGTAAAACGAGACTCCGGGGCAACACAAAATCCGTATAATTGTGACTCGAGAAACGCAGAAAAACGGCGAAACGAGGGTTCCCTTGTTTTGTGTATATATGTGGCCTGAGGACATAAAAAACGGAAAGAAAAGAAAAGCCGCGACGAATTTTTCTGAGAATTTTGAATGCTAATTAGATTTTTCTTTCTTCCATTTTTTTCCATGTCAGACCACACACATCCTAACGAAAACACATCAAAGACGTTGAAAAGCTTGAAAAATCCAAAAATCCAAAGGAATTCATCATCGTTGACGTCAAGAAACCAGAAGCGAGCTAGACTCCCTCGAAAGCATGAAATATTTAGTGAAATATAGAATTTCAGTGTGTGAATGAGTCAGGTGGTGTTGGGGAGGGGTTCTAGGAGTTCAATGGAACTTTTGGAAGCTTTTGGAACTTAAAGAACAAAGAGAAAAGTGCGCTCTGTTGAAAATTCTGTTCAAAATTTGAACTTTTGAAGTTGACAGCACTTTCTGTTGGCGAGAGTTCGACGCGGCGAAATGTACGCATCTGCACTTCTTGCTCAAGAGTGTGATGGTAGTGTACCGGATTACACTTTTGCCCTTCAAGCGCAGGTCGCGGGTTCGAGGCCACCACATTGAAAACCTTTTTCGCACCTGTTCAAGTTATCAAAACTTCAAGATATGTCATTTTCCTATCTTTTTTAACCATTTACACTAAAAAAGTTCAAAAGAAACGCGAAAAACGTGCGGAAAAGTCGAAAAATCTCGGTGCGGGGCTAATAAGGCGAGAATGGCGCGGGGGGCACCCGGAGGAGTGGCGACAAGAAAATTGGCCTTGTGCTGGTGGGAAACGAGAGAAATGTGAGGATGGAGAAGAAGAAGAAGATGGCGACGATGACGAAAAACACGAGAACGGACGGACGAAGCGAGAGAGCTTGAGGAGCCGGGGAGACTCAGACTGGTGAAGAAGTATTTGCGAAGTGAGCACACAGAAGTAGTCAGAATGACGAGGGAGGAGCCCCCTCGGGGGGAGAAGAAGCGGAGAAGAAGCGGCGAGGAAGACGGAAACGAAACGGAAAGAAGGGAGAAAGAGTGGAGAGGAGGTGGAGAGACGGGCAGGCAGAGATTGTTTTCTGGATGGGCGACATTGGGGAGAGAGAGAGAGACTTTTGCAAATTTGTCACCTCTTCAAGTGTACAAAGGTTCATGCATTTTTGGTTTGGACTCTCAGGGAATGTTCCAGGAATATATCAACGATTCTGAGCAAAGAGGGACCGAATCTACAGTTCGACGCCAAACTTTCATGCGATTTCAGTCATGCGCCTTTAAACTCGGGGATACTGTAGTTCAGTTGGTTTTTCGACGATTTTATCGTTTCTTTGGTGATTTCTCCGGGAAATTGTTGAAAAAAAAGAATGTTCTAGGTGTTCACATAGAGAAATAGCACTTCAAGTCGAAATTCCGCTGATATTTCGCCAAAAAAACAATAAAATCATCGAAAACTTTACGAAACTACAGTCCCCTCGGGTTTAAGACCCACTTTCTGTAATTCCGAAACTTTGTGTGAAGAGGCTTGGCACTAGCGCCGAAAGTTTCTCCGATTTGGCTGATTTTTGGCACAAACATGTACCCAGATGAGGTCTTTCAAAAAATGTTACCAAAAAGTTTGTACCATGACCCTACCAGATTTGGGATCAACGAAACAACTTTTTGGGTCAAAAAATCTAAAAAATTCAAAGTTTGAGATTTTGTTCTGAAACTTTGTACATATGTTTTAGGGTACAAAAACCATGTTTAAAAATATTTTAAGCTCATGAAACCATCTGGAAGTGTGATTTTCGACATCACTGTTTTGGTTTTGTCCTCAAAACTCGGTGACGAAGTGAAGCTGTATACAAATTTCATTTTTTCATTTTATTTTTCACGTCTTTGTGCACATTTTGATAGTAAAACCAATTCCCAACTCTCCGTCCATCTGGAGATATATAGCTTTAAAGGTGACCCACTTTTCGAAAAAAGCGTCACACCAAAAAATAAAAATCTTCATTTTTTGTCAAATTTTATTTTTCAAAAAATCTTGTAGCGCATTTCCTGCTGATCATTTTTCTGTTTAGCACATGTTAATAGCTGCACTGGTTCATGAGTTATAGTCGTTTTCCCGAGACGTGTCCAAAGTCTGCGCGCGGCGGCCGACCAGTCGGTGGGCGGCGGGGGCAAGTCGGCGCCTCAAAGTGGGGTGTGCAAGATTGATCCTAACTCGGCGGCCAGGCAATATTTTTACAAACGGTCAACTACAAAGTTGTAGCTCTAGGAATAAACTATCGATTGATGTTAATTTTCAATAATTTTAATCAAAAAACAAACCAATACAACTGACAGAACTTTGGCAAGTTTATCAAACGTGTTACTTGTTGTATTCAAGAAAAACTATATAACAATTCTACTCAATCGATAGCTTATTCCTAGAGCTACAACTTTGTAGTTGACCGTTTGTAAAAATATTGCCTGGCCGCCGAGTTAGGATCAATCTTGCACACCCCACTTTGAGGCGCCGACTTGCCCCCGCCGCCCACCGACTGGTCGGCCGCCGCGCGCAGACTTTGGACACGTCTCGGGAAAACGACTATAACTCATGAACCAGTGCAGCTATTAACATGTGCTAAACAGAAAAATGATCAGCAGGAAATGCGCTACAAGATTTTTTGAAAAATAAAATTTGACAAAAAATGAAGATTTTTATTTTTTGGTGTGACGCTTTTTTCGAAAAGTGGGTCACCTTTAAAGCTATATATCTCCAGATGGACGGAGAGTTGGGAATTGGTTTTACTATCAAAATGTGCACAAAGACATGAAAAATAAAATGAAAAAATAAAATTTGTATACAGCTTCACTTCGTCACCGAGTTTTGAGGACAAAACCAAAACAGTGATGTCGAAAATCACACTTCCAGATGGTTTCATGAGCTCAAAATATTTTTGAACATGGTTTTTGTACCCTAAAACATATGTACAAAGTTTCAGAACAAAATCTCAAACTTTGAATTTTTTAGATTTTTTGACCCAAAAAGTTGTTTCGTTGATCCCAAATCTGGTAGGTACATGGTACAAACTTTTTGGTTACATTTTTTGAAAGACCTCATCTGGGTACATGTTTGTGCCAAAAACCAGCCAAATCGGAAAAACTTTCGGCGCTAGTGCCAAGGGAAGTTTGGGTTTTACAGAAAGTGGGTCTTAAAGGCGCATGTCTAAACGGGGAATCGTTTCGCATTTCAAACTGAAAGGATAATAGCTCCGCCCCTTTCAAATCTTCCCCTAGAATATTCTCATAAAGTTTTTGCTCATAAAGCAGCCTAAGCTTCAAAAGAAGTGTTGAGTGCTATTCAGAAGTGGACAATCAACGATTCGCAACAATTCAGCCATATCCAAAACCCCCCTTTTTCCCTCCTAATCCCCACTGGAATAAGTTGTAAATCATCAGAAATTGACGCGTCAGAAAGTAGTACTTTTCTGGCGTGTCGTTGTCGATTCCCGGGAGAATTGTATGAAAAAGGATGGGATGGGAGTAGTACGAGTCACACTTGTTCTTCAAGAACATTCTAGAGCCAGCAGCTTCATTTCAGTAATGGGACGAGGGATCTTTGGTTTCTTGTCGAAACCACTATATCTCAAGAACAGAATTGATTCAAGATTTATTGTCAGTCTCCTCAATAATCAAATCCACGGGACTATCATCACAATTGTTGTTAGCCGAGTTCCGCAGCAACTTGCTCTTCTCACTTTCCCGTTTCTTGGCGTTTCGATGCTTTTTGACGATGAAAAGGGCAAAAAGAACAACGAGGGCAACAACGGCAACAAGAACCGCCAAACAGTAGATAAGGAGGGTGAAGTCGGCGAATTTCTGGAAAAAGAGAGCAATTGCAGGCATTGTATCTAAAAGTTGTCAACTATAAAAATGATCCTTATAAAATGCTCTCCAAATTTGCAATTGACAACAATTAACCATCTCTTTTCCCTCTTACGATACACCGCTCTAAAACTTTGTTACCTTCTTAAATCCACCATCATCCAACGACTTGAACCCGGCATCTCCAAACCCGTAGGACGTCGCAAAGAACAGAGCATTCAACGCGAAGCTCAACGACTCGTGAGTGACATCTCCTTTCTTCGAATCCATCGGCAGCACCATATCCGTCGAGTGTCCCCGAATCTGCACCGCCCATTCGTTGTGCGGCGTCTTCATCAGGTTGAACTGGCTGATCGAGTTACAGGCCAATGGATGAATGTACTGGAACATGGGTTGTTGCAGATAGTAAGCTTCTGGATACCTTTTTCTGTTTTGTGATAGTCACCATATAGTCCCTCATGTGCAATTTGTCCGCCATCTTTGCCATGTAGTCCTTTGACTCACAAATACCATCAAGTTCGCGGTAGCCAGTGGGGATCTCCACCAAATCCACTTTCTTCACAGTGCCTCCCACGTGGCATTCGATTTGTTGAGCTAATGACTGTAAAAGACAGATTTGAAAGTGAGTTCCAAGTGTAAAACTCACCTTGAGACTCGGGTCGTAGAAAATGTGGAACCGACGGCTGTGATAAGCCTTCTTGTCTTCGATATACGTCAGTTGGAAAGTCGAATTGGAGCAGGAGGAAGCGAAGGTAGACACAGAGAGCAGGAATAGTGATAGAATCGAAGATTTATTCATGTTTGAAGAGAAGAGTAATGAGAAGTACAAATGATTGGAATGATGATAAGAAAAGAGCACACGTGAATTTTTACGTTGAATGCTTTGTTTTTACAAGGGAAGTGTGTGGGGTGACCTAGATAGATTTGGCTAAAATTTGGCAGGGTGATAGCCCATGGTCTAATTAGCCGGGATTCGGAAGGATTTTTATGGGAGAAGCATCTGGTGACCTAGATAATCAAAGAGCTCCAAATCTTTCGGGAAAGCAACGTATAGAATCCTGAGATCACGAGGATCACGAATATGTTACTCATTCCTGGTTTACGTGAAATTTTAGGTCAAGCCTTATTTTTTCTGAAAAATTTCACGTGAAAGCTTCACGTTTTTATAATCGCAATATTTTCCTCTGTTTTCCAACGATGAGTTGGCCTAGCGGATGACGTGCGTGAAACCTATGCGGAAGGTCTGGGGTTCGGTTCTACCGCTTGGAAACATTTTGTTTTTCTTTTTTTCAAAGTTTTTTTGAGTGCTAGAACATGTTCACACGTGTTTTTGCAACAAATAAGCAGTTTTCAGCTATTTGAAGTTGAAAAAAAACAATGTCAGATGATAGAAATACACACAATGGTTGTAAAACACTTTTTAGCACTCAAAAAAACTTTGAAAAAAAGAAAAACAAAATGTTTCCAAGCGGTAGAACCGAACCCCAGACCTTCCGCATAGGTTTCACGCACGTCATCCGCTAGGCCAACTCATCGTTGGAAAACAGAGGAAAATATTGCGATTATAAAAACGTGAAGCTTTCACGTGAAATTTTTCAGAAAAAATAAGGCTTGACCTAAAATTTCACGTAAACCAGGAATGAGTAACATATTCGTGATCCTCGTGATCTCAGGATTCTATACGTTGCTTTCCCGAAAGATTTGGAGCTCTTTGATTATCTAGGTCACCAGATGCTTCTCCCATGAAAATCCTTCCGAATCCCGGCTAATTAGACCATGGGCTATCACCCTGCCAAATTTCAGCCAAATCTATCTAGGTCACCCCACACACTTCCCTTGTTAGTACCGTTCTACAAGTCGTTGTATGATGGCGGGTTTAAGAAGGTACCAAAGTTTCAGAGAAGTGTATCTTGAGAGGGAAAATAGATGGTTGAAAGTTGTCAATTGCAAACTTGTAGAGAATTTTATGAGGATAATTTTTGTAGTTGACAACTTTTTGATACAATGCCTGCAATTGCTCTCTCTTTTCAGAAGTTCGCCGACTTTACCCTCCTAATTTACTGTTGGGTGGTTCTTGTTGCCGTTGTTCCCCTCGTTGTTCTTGTTTGCCCTTTTCATCGTTTTTTCAAAGCATCAAAACGCCAAGAAACGGGAAAGTGAGAAGAGCAAGTTGTTGCGGAACTCGGCCAACAACAATTGTGATGATAGTCCCGTGGATCATTTTCGAAACACCCAAACACCTGACACTGTTTCTAAAACATATGCAAATCAAACCAATTCCTCTGATGTCTTTCCTCATTCTCCTCTATTCCTCAAACAACCTCAACACCGAAAAAACCATAGAATTCGTCATTCTGGTCATCAGACAACGTCACACCCGTTGTTTTCCTCTGAACTTGATCAGTCAACATCAAAACATAACGGTTTCGAAAATGTGTCTATCGTAGTTTATGTATCCCGGCGGGTTTCTTGTATTCTAAGAATCTTTCTCGTTTTCTCTTCCCACCAAATGGTTCAGTCTCACATGACCAGTAACTATTTCGTTTCGTTTTCCGCCAAAGTTGTTGTTCGACGAATGTGACTGGCCGACTGGTCAAGTGTGTAAGGTCACTTCGATCGAGATTTCGACATTTTTCATCGTTCTTGGGGTTAACATTACACAATTTTTAGATGAATTGAACCTGTAGAAATTGTACTATCTAGAATTTTTTTAGTTTTCCGAACTGCGGTTTAACAGTACTATAAATAGTGATAGAACCTTTAGATGCGCTTACATAGTCATTTTTGTTTCAAACTGTATCTCAAAAGGACTATTTTTTTGTGAAAAATGAACAATTACAAAGTTAGAGCCCTTTTTATGTACATTATTTTGATAGTTGACGGTTTTTTGCTAGCTTTTGTCGTTCTTGAGATAGACGCGTTCTAGCGAAGCGCCCTTAGTGCGTCAAACAGCAGTTGTACTTCCTGCTCTATCTCAAAAACTGATGGAGTTATCAAAATAATGGTTACTACAAAACTGTAGCCCATAAAACAAGCTGTCTTTTTGTAGTTGACAACTTTTTAATATCTCTGATGGTTTCTGAGATATAACAGTTTGAAAAGTGTTCCAATTGACCCTGTTCCCTATTGAAATTCTTGAGATTTCGTGTATGTATTTTTCTTCTATTTTTCTCTTCGACTATTCATTCACTTGTAAATAAGTGGATTTTAACAAAAAAACAAGTTTTTTCCAACTTTGAATTGGAATTAGTCCCAGACAGATAGGTCTGGTCTCGAGACCTTGCACTTTTGAGTGTTTTGGAAAAAAGAAAGGCGGATCAAGGGAACTCTAGAAATTATAGTGAAAACATGGGAAAAATAGAAATTGAATGCAAATTCAAATTCAAACTTCAATTCCATTCTCGATTTCAAATACAAGTTCTTCCGCCAAATAAATGCATTTATCGGTCAATGGTCAAGGCCTGTTTTGGAAAAATGGTTGTTTCGAGGGTTACTGTAGGATTACGGTAGCCAAAAGCCTATTTTCTCTGTAGTCTAATATGTCTTCTGATCTTTGAAACCCCTCCCTGACTCATCTTTTCCCTAAATTACTTATCTCCGCTACGTCACAAATGACCGAAATTAGCTGGTCGAGAGGCCAAGAAATGAAATGTTTTTTGTTCCGCCTCTCGTTGAAATTTTCCATTTTTCCCATTAGCAACTGTCATTTTCGTCTTCAGAACTTACAGTTTACTCCTTTTTGTCTTGTAGCCTCCATTTTTCATCTTCTTTGACTGGTTTGTTCTAGAGTGACCAAACACCACTTCTGGCTAGGGGTACTTGGTTTTGACTGCTTGTATCTCAGAAACAAAACAAGATATGAAAAAGTTGTCAACTATAAAATTACAGAACATAAAAAGAGCTACGTTTTTGTAGTTGACAACTTTTTGTTATCTTTATTAGTTCTCAAGATATAACAGCTAGAAGTTTAGTGACTGTAACTGACAGACGTTGTCTAATGGCGGGTGATGTTTCATTGAGAAACAGAGAAACAGGCAGTTGATAGCGGTCATTTTACACTAGTAAATAGTATGAAAAAGTAGAAAAATATACTTAAACAGACAACAAAGTGGGCAATTGTCTCAAAGTCGTCTTTTAGTTCCGCAGTCGGGGAGAAGATCATCTTGGTATTTCGATTCGATTCTTTGCGAAATCTCTTTTTCATTGTTTCCTGTCTTTATTGTTACAACAAAACAAAGTTTTTACAGAAAATGGGCACAAAAAACGAAACGTCTCGGGTCACGAGGATATGGCATAGTGTAAGCTACAAGATAGGGTCCACAGTGGCGAGATATCCAGTTTTGACTATTGTGCTGTGTTTGTTGTTATCAGCGGTAATGAGCATCAAATTGGCTTGTACTGAGTAAGTGTTGCATTAAATTTAACTAACCTATCGAAATCTTTTCAGAAAAGTGAGCGCCATCGATGGCTACGCCTCCGACGACTCTGCGTCCCGCCATGAATTCACCACTTTTCAACAATTCCTAGATTCTGATGGTCCTGGAATCACAATGGCTGTTCTCATAAGATCCAAAGAAGTCAATGGATCCCTCCTACAAGAAAAGAGGCTTAAGGAAGTTGTCAAAGTGTCAGATTTCATCTCTACCAACTTCAAACTCAATGTTTCTGGTGTAGAGAAGAACTTCAATCAGTTCTGCAGAGGATTCTGTCAGGCTAATGAGCCGGTTAGACAGTACTATGTAAGTAGAAAATGGGGCCCAGTTCCATGATCACAGTGTTTCGTTCTTCTAGAACGGTCTTCAAATTCTTGGAAAGAATGGTACAGATGGAATCTCCAAAAGGATTGATCTTTCCTACCCAACTTCTAACTTCTTTGGAAGGAAGTTTAGTCTTATTGTAAGTAGAGAGGCTTTGAAGTTTTCTCTGTCCCTCAATCGGTGTTCAAGAGTCCGTGGCCGCGGCCCGCGACGACACAAAACAAAATTTAGTGGTTCACCGTTTTTGCCTTCATTTTGCTCATTTTTAACCATTTTCCTCAAACTTTTTGTAAAAACATAAAGACAATTGTGTTTTAAAGTTTTTTTACAAAAAAATTTGAGAACAACGGTTGAAAATGAGCAAAATGACGGCGAAAACGGCATACCATTGAATTTTTGTGTGACTGCGTCCCCGTGTGCAACGATTCACGAACAGAACATTGTGAAAATTGACCCAATTCAGCCAAACTTCTTCGGAATCTCAATGTCTTCTGATGGTCAACACCTCAACTCGTCAAACTTGATTGTTCTTTACTTCCGAGCGGAACGCTATCCGGACTGGACGACAAAGGATGTGAAACAGTGGGAATTGAGGGTCAGGGATCACTTTGCAAAGGAATATGAGAGTGATGTTATTGTCGTAGATGTCATGTCACAGACTGTTGTCGAAAGTGGTAGGTTTTGAAAAATCAATGAGCAAAAGACCTGGGTCCTTCCAGAAATCGTCCGAGCCGGCCTCTCCCTCCAACCCTTCCTCATCGTCGGTTTCGTAATCATGTCCATCTTCTGCACAGTCACCACCATGCTCTCCGCCGTCTACCTCTACTCCCAGAAAGCCACATTCAACAAAGTGGCTCTCTCCATTATCGCCTGTGTCACTCCCTTCATGGCATGCGGAACAGCAATGGGAACCATGTTCTTTTTAGGTGTCACGTTTAGCCCGATCATGTGCATCACACCGTTCCTGGTGTTGGCTATATCAGTGGATGACAGTTTTTTAATGTTGCATGCTTGGAATCGGCTGGAGTCATGGAGAACATCGCCGTTGGATAAACCGATGAAGGAGCACATGATGGGAGAGGTAGGGTTTTGAATTTGGGGTTACACCTCAAAGAGTCTTTGTCTAGGTTCTCGTGGAAACCGGTCCAGCCATCACCATCTCCGCCCTAACCAACATCCTTGCCTTTACCATTGGCGCCATTACCTCCCCACCTGAAATCCGCATATTCTGTTATGGAAACGCCGCCGCAATCTTCATGGACATGTTCTACCAAGCCACCTTCTACACTGCCTGCATGACCCTTCTCGTTGATACCAAAAACACCGATGGAGTTAGTGAAAAGACCAAGAGAGTCCAAGAAAAGATGTCCCGAGTTGTCGGGAGGTTCCTGAGATGGTACGTCGACGCCATCTCCAACGTCTTCGTCTCAACCGCCATTGTCTTGATATGGGCGGTGTTCATTGGATTCGCTGTCCTCGGGCTCACAAGGCTTCATGTCGAGTTACGACCCAGCAAGTTCTTCCTAAAAGACTCCCCCATGTTGCGAATGGACAAGTTGAGAACCGAAGCTGTTGTGCCCTACTATACACCGATCCATGTGGTTGTGAATAATCCAGGAGACTTGGGAAATGATACAAATGTAGAGAGGCTTGGAGAGTTGAGAGATAAGTTGGAGCACATGCCGAATGCGATTGGAGCAGCCAGTACCAAGTACTTCTTAGAGTAAGCATCGCATACTAGTTATCATAACTCTCTAATCTTCCAGTGACTTTGTCCAATACCGATCCTCATTCGCTGAAGAAATCGAAATGGATGTTCCTTCGGATGACGACGCGGCCGCCGAGAAAAGCGACATTGAGTCGTTCCTCGAATGGCCAGAATTCTCGTTTTGGAGAGGATTCCTCCGATTTGATAATCAGTAAGTCTCATGATAAGTTCTTATCAAGCATCTTTGAATAGGACTCATCCCCACAACGTGACAAAGTTCATGTTCACCACTGGATTCCATGGCGAAGACCTGAAAGATTGGAACAAGAGAGGAGAGCTTCTGAAGCGATGGAGGAGTACTGTAGAGGAGTTCAAGCAAGATTTCAATGTCACCGTGTTCACGGAAGACGCGTTTTTCCTGGATATGATTGATGTGAGTTTCGCGTTGTCGTATTGGCTACAACCCCAGTTTCAGTCCATCCCAACAATCACCTGGCAGACGACTCTAGCCACGTTTATCTTTGTCTCTCTTGTCTGCTTCCTGTTCATCTCCGACATCCTCACTGTCCTCATTGTCTCAATTGCCACTTTGGTGACTTCTGTGGGAGTCTTTGGGTACCTTTCACTTCTCGGAGTCACCCTGGACCCGGTTATCATGTCGATTGCCATTATGTGTATTGGATTCTCAGTGGATATTCCGGCTCATGTGGCATTCCACTTTTATGCAGCGAGTGAGATTTTTAAGTTACCATAACCCTACAGTAACCCCATTTGTCTTCCAGAAGCCAAAAAGACCACATACTCCCACCAACAGCCTTCCCAAGTGTCTGACATGGTCCCCTCTTCCTCCTCAACCGTCTCCTCCAACTCTTCCACCTCCTCTACCACTTACACCTCCCCCAACTCCTTCTCCACCTCTCTCACCTTCGCCCTATCCAGCGTCGGCTTCCCCGTCATCCAAGCAGGCGTCTCCACAGACTTTTGCGCCTTGCCTCTCGGCTTCATGGAGCTCTACATGGCCAAGATGTTCGCACTCTCTCTGACTCTCTGTGTCTCCCTTTCTCTCGTTCATGGTCTCATCGTGATACCGGCTCTCTTGTCAGTACAACACCACATTGTTCATGCGGTTAAACGGTGTTTTGGAAGGTAATTCATGTTGTTGTTTTTGAAGTTACGGGTCCCTTATGTACTTTATTGTAATCTTGAACTCTTTATTGATAATAAATCACTCTAATATAAGTCTCTTGTCAACCCCAAAGCTCCTTGAGCGAGTTCATATGTTCCTCTTGAGTTTCCACTTTGGCAGTGATCCGATTGATGACTCGTTTCCTATTAGAACCCACTTGATTGATACGAGAGATTAGAAGTGCTGGCAGGGAAACTGCAGCAAAGGGGACCGTCTGAAAGATAAGACAGTTTGCTACAGTAACCCAAGACAAACTTACATAAGCCCACCAGACAATGTTATGATAAATGGACACTGGAATCATGTCCTTGTGAAGCCGCAATGTCAACACCATACTCGAGTAGAGAGCAAGCCCCAAAAACTGAGAAGCCGCAATGTAACTTATGATTCTTGTAGAAATCAAGGCTTCTCGTTTCTGATATCTCTGTGCCACATAGTACCGCGTACTCTTCTCCAGCTTCTTGTTCACACAAATGATGACAAAGTTGAACAGAATGCTGATTATCACCAGGACACTGAGCACTATCAGAAAGACATTCGCTTTTGGGGCCGAGTGTTCCGGGAAGAAAAAGCAATTGGGGACAATGTCATCATACGGGTCCCCGATTGCAATTATAAGAGGAGCAGCTACACTGCTAGCAAACTGAAATGAATAGGTCTCGCCAAATGTCAGGCATGCGCGTTGGGGATACTGTAGTTTTTTTTTGATTATTTTCTCGTTTTTGTCAGCAGAGTGTCAGCCGAATTTTGACTTAAATTGTTATTTGTTCATATAAGTAACTAAAACATTCTTTTTTTCTAACAATTTCTCGGAAAAACTACCAAAACATCGACCAACTACAGTAACCCCACCCCGACTTTGAAGGCGCATGCTTGAAATCAAAAAAGAATTTTCAAAATGGATGAATTCACTTACCACTACAAAAGACAGTACCACTCCTGGCACTGCTCCCATCCTTGAATATGCTTGAGGGATTACTGTAGCTAACAACCTATCAACTGTCAGTCCAAACTGGTTAAAATTCATCCCAGCTAGTCCAAAAATCAATACATGACTTTGAAATCGGCACTCCAATGTTGTACGCATTATTTCACAAGGCTTATCACTCATGGTAAAGCTTCGAATGAAAGCTACGCTCTGAAATTCAAAAAAAAATAGAAAGAAAAGTGAGATCTCCATACCTGAATGATCATGTAGATAGTCTCATGAACATTGACAAAGAGCAAACTTGTGTAAAGAAGAATTTTTGTGGATTTGTGAAAGATTTGTCGCTTTTTAAGAATAAAAAGCGCCTTGTAGGTCAGAAAAAATGTACAAATCGCTAGGGTACACATGAAGAGGACGTTGACTCGGAGGAGTAGAGAAGTTTGGAGAGTCATTTGGTCGGGGGTGGCGCATCTGGAGGTGTTGGGGTCCGAGGAGGACATGATGCGCTGGAAGAAACGAACAGAAATTTTATCGTTCCAGTATAAAATGCGAACAACGCTCCGAATCTCGCAGCGCGAAAAACACTTTCTGACGATTTCAAGCATGCGCCTTTAAAGTCGGGTATACTGTAGTTTCATCGATTTTTCGATTTTTCGTGCATTTTATCGTTTTTTCGGCAAAGTTCCAGCAGAATTCCAATTTAACTTGTTGTTTATTGATAATAGCATCAGAAACATTTTCTTTTTACAACAATTTCCCTGAAAAACCAACAAAAAATGATAAAACGACTGTTCAGTCGTTTTCGATGGTTTTATGGTTCTTCTTGGTGATTTTTTCAGGAAATTGTTAGAAAAAACAAATGTTTTAGTTACTTATGTTAATAAACAACGATTTAAATTCAAACTTCCGCTAAAACTTCGTCGAAAAAACGACGAAACTACAGTATCCCCGACTTTAAAGGCGCATGCCTGAAATTGTATGAAAGTTTGGCGAGACTCGGAGCGTCGTTCGTATTGCTATTTATTCACACAAACCACAAAAAGTAACGGAGTAAAGGAACACGGATTTGAATAGAACAGCTCCACAATAAATAACAAATAATAACATTCTGATCCATCTAACTCTCTGAGTATCAATTTAGCGTTTTGCAAAGCGGGGATAGAAGTAAAAGATGCAGAAAGGTTATTATTTATGAGAAAAGGAAGAAATATCGTCATAATTGGTAATGGGTGGTCGAGTAACCGACCTTTGACTTGAAGGGGGCGGAATAAAGAAACGAAGCGTACATGATCTTCGAGACAAGGAACTTTTTGAATGTAACATAAGATCTGCTCTTTTTGAGTTGAGGAAGTGAGCAATAGTTCCTGGTTAATGAGATAGAGCAACCCTTACAGAATTTTCAATTGGTAGCGTGAGAGAACGGAAAAAAGGGAGCTGGAGCCAGAGAATCCAAGCTTCAATTGATCACACGACTCTAGACTTTCTCAGTGCTAATTGTTCTCGGCAGGTGCTTATTATAGTTTCAGACATCGCGAAATGTCAAATACATACACAAAATATGCATAATTTATCATTTAAATAATGAGAAAAACTTGAAATCTAACCCCATTTTCAAGAGTAATTCGAGCCTGAAGAGTTTACGTCAGTGTTATTATAATTTTCAAGGAATCGAGAAATTTGAGAAATCTTCACTTGGATATGGGATTGTCTGCAAATTTGCAAGACAAGAAGTGGCTCGTAAGCCCAAGCTTCAAAATCCAGAACCAGCCGAAAAAGCCGACCAAAAAAGCAATTAGGAAGTGTTATAATATCAAGTACGTAACCCAATTTCTCAAGGCACAGAATGAATCAGAAAATCTGGAGAAAACGTATAAATATTGCATTGGAAACGTCACAGAATGAGCAATTAGAGGTGTTGATGGGTTCCAGGACACTAGAAACATCGGGTTCTGGAATCATTCATGGACTCGTCATAAGAGAGGCGCCAAGGCTTCTTTTGAAGCGTACGACGCTTCCGCAAAGACGACTAATTATGAATCCAGGAATCCAGGAATCAAACAAAAGAAAGAGCGGAAATGAGGAGCATGTGCGTCAAGACACAGAGGCACCGGAAGTGCGCCAATAAGACGGAGATCAAAGTTGAATGATTTTGGACTGGTACGTGGGCTGGATGAAATATTGTGTTATTCTTTCAGGTTGAGATGCGAAAATTGAGAGCAGAACACAGAGCCAAAACAGGGATATCGCAAAAAAAAAGAAAAACCACATAAAGGATGAAACACATGAAAGGTGAATCGGGGAGGTTCAGAAGATCATGTAGGTACGTGGGTGTTGAAAGGTACAAAACGCTTGTCAGGATATAAAAAACAGTGTTTTTTGATGTGTCGGTAATAAGAATACATCCAATGTTATGTTGTTTGAAGCTGTAAACCGTTTAGTCATCTTTTTTAACCCATCGGGGAATCACACGAACTGGTAGGAAGCCAAAAAGGGTCGGCCTTCAGAAAACCTGCTATATCTTGGCGTATTCAATAGGTGCCAAAAAATTGTTAACTACAAAAATAAACAGCGCATTTAGAGCTACATTTCATTAGTTGACAACTTTTTAATATCTCAAATGGTTCAAAAGTTATACCCCTGAGAAAGTGGAAATGGGAAGTGCGTCAATGGTTGGGAAATGTGAACTGATCTCAAGTGCTTTATAAAAAGTATCTGCAAACTAGAAATACCATAAGTTAAGGAAATATATTTTAAAGAAAAACTAAAAAATGATCCTCAAAGGTACCCACCACGTGTCCTACACAACCGATTCTCAACAGGATAAGCTTTCCGGGTCCTTGCCTCTCCGGGGTGTGGATTTCACACGTTTTGTTGTGTTTGTCTCTTGAGCCACTCCGAGTGGGCTTCGGCTCAACTTGACAAACAAATGTGAAGAGGAGAAGGAAGGCGAGGAGCGGGGCGGTTAATTGCAAAAAGAAATTGGAAATGGGAGAAAGAGAAACAAGCATTGGCTTTGGTTTCAGAACACTATGTAGGTCAAAATAGAAGATGAGCAAAGTTGAGAGGTTTTGATAAACATGGCCTTTGCAACAAGTTTGAAGCTACGGGGATTACAACAGAAGAGGAGAAGAGCTGGATATTTGATCTTAGGAAGCTCGGATTGCAAATTGCAGTTCAAGGGGAGAGTCACAAGGTTATAAAACAAGGTTTACATAGCTACAGAATTCGTGTTTCGTGTATGGATCTCGATGTTTTTGAAGTTCTGCGCAATTGGACTTTGAGTCTCACAGTTTTACATTACGAACTGATTAGCCTTCCAGTTTGAAACGCGAAATTTGCTCCGAATCTCGCAGCGCGTCGCCAAACTTTCTGACGATTTCAGTCATGCGCCTTTAAAGTCGGGGATACTGTAGTTTCGTCGATTTTTCCATGATTTTCTCGTTTTTTCGGCAAATTGTCAGCAGAATTTCGACTTCGATTGTTAATTATAAAACGAATAACTAGTACGTCTTTCTTTTCCAACAATTTCCCGCAGAAATCACTGAAAAAACGCTAAAATCATCGAAAAATCGACCAAACTACAGTATCCCCGACTTTAAAGGTGCATGCCTGAAATTGTTTGCAAGTTTTGGCGGCGCTGCGAATCCAGAAGCATTGTTCGTATTTCTGATAATTCAGCCACAGTATACTACAGTATCCAAATGACAAAACTACACACTCTCCAATGTTTTCAAGAACTCTAGACCACTTCACAATGAAATTTGACACCGGGCTTTGAATGTTCCCCTATTGAAATCCACTCTTCAAGAGGTAAAGCCTACGAATGCCTCCTTGAGAACATAAAACAGAGCACTTTTTGACCTGAAACTTTGAATCATTTGGAATGAAAGAAAACCAAGAAAAAACGAAGGTAGGTTTTTGTGTTGTTTGTTCCCTTGGGAAGTATTCTCAAGAACACACGTCATTGATGCCGATTCCGATTCCAAATTCACATTAGAGTTCCTATTTTTGACTACGGGAAGCTGTAATTATCTCTAGGCACTTTGTGTTGTTTTTTCGTTGACTAGACAAAAGTGTATGGTTTTTCGAGAAAGTCAAATTTACGGGTTCCAAATTTATTCACAGGTAACAAATAGTATGATCAAGTTAAAAAATTGGTCAAAAAGCAGAGTTTACAGCTTTCGCTTCTTGACGACAAGCTCTGCAATAACTTCCGATGTTGTTCTTCTTTTCAGAGATACTTCTGGACGTCTTTTTGGTGTCTTTTTGTTCTTCCTGGGGACCTTGACATGCACTGGCTTCTTCATTAGACGAACTGGTGCAGCACCACTTAGATCACTCGTTGGAAGTGGAGTCTTGGTGTCTAGATCCACAGAATCATCCCTTATGTTTGGGAATGATAACTGCGGGAGTTCCAGAATGCTGACCTCGACCGATGGGTCCAACATCTCCAATCCGATATCCAATGTTGGCTTCGTCGGTGTGGCGAAACCCTCCTCGTCATCAGTCTCTGAGTCCTCGTTTTTTGGACTCTGGGTTATGGTGATTCTTTTGGCTGGAGCTTCTCGACGAACTGGAGCAATTTCTTCGTCATCGGAGTCAGATGACGAAGATTCAACTCTCATCCTTCTCGCGTGACGTGCACGAGTTGGTTGCACCGGAGCACGGATCTCGGCGATCACTTGAACATCCTCGTCGCTGTCCGAGTAGGAAGAGGATGATGAGGGAGAGAGCGATCCTCTTTCCATGACAGGTTGGCGAACTGGAACAGTCCAGTAGGTCGCCAGACGGTTCTTGGTGGACTCGAAGGCAGTAGAAGCAGAGTTGCAGATGGACATGATGATTGTTCGACTCTAAATGAAGGAGATATGAAACAAGAGAACAGGAAACGAGAAGTTGTAGAGAAAAGGAAATGATGCACAGCGATTGTTTTCAGGCAGAGTAAGGCAGAAAGAGGGGAGAAGACAACAGG
Source organism: Caenorhabditis panamensis (assembly GCA_900883565.2). Lineage (NCBI taxonomy): Eukaryota > Metazoa > Nematoda > Chromadorea > Rhabditida > Rhabditidae > Caenorhabditis > Caenorhabditis panamensis. The sequence goes on along the minus strand of LR537854.1, from coordinate 265,280 downwards.
AAGGTTATAGAGTCCAATTTGTCGATTAACATTTGAGAGTGAGCATGGGAACCTCGAGGAGGGAACATGAGAGACTGGGGAGGAGGGTTCTTTGGTAACGCGGAAAACAGAGGGATGGCTAGAACTGAGACGGTAAAACGTGTAGAAAAAGTGATTGGAAGTTAGTTTCAACCATTGAAACAATGGTTCGAACTGTAAAGGCATGGATAGAGCTGTGTCGTTTAGAGATGTGGGACTGACAAGATGGGTTTGAAGAGTCATCTAAACAAGACACGTACTACATATCTAACAAAAAAGGTAGCTATAACAAACGGATATGAGAATAGGTGAGAACACGAAACATCTAAGAACAAAACACTGGAAACGAAAGCACAAACCCGCTTTGGGACAGACTGATGAACAACACCAATGGTAGACGTAAGAAGGAGGGATGAAACATGGGAATGAAAGGGTCCAATTGACTGTTTTGTGTGTATCGACACAAAAAAGAGACCTGAATTACCAAAATGTTCGTTTTTGGCAGATGAGCTTTGCCAGTTGAATCTGACTAGTTACAGTCTCCGAAAGGAAAGAATCAACGGAAAAACAGAGATTTGAATGGAAGAGTTATCATCACTACAGTAATTCCTTATCAACGGTTGAAACCTTTCACGTAAATAGTTTCCCCGTGACCAATCTCCAGAATACCAAACGATACGAATGAACGTGTTCTGAATCTGTCCACGAGTCATTCTGAAACGCGCTGTTTTCATTTTCCCATATCAAGAATCCATGGGAATGTGTTGAGTCTATAACCCCTCTTTGTCAGAGAGGGGGAGAGGGCATGGGAAAGACGAGTCCACGTGGGACCCACCTGGTTTTATTGACTGGGGGATGAGAGGGTGACTATATATGAAACTGATAGTGATAGTAAATTGATAACGTGAACTGTTTTTTTTTCATGTTCTTTTGACCTCCATATTTCTTTGTCATCATCTTCATTTTCTTTCCTCTTTCCTCTTTCCCATTCGCAACGCTATTTCATAGCAAGGTAAGTGTCTTCCGAAACTCAACTTCAAACACGTTTCTTCCAGATTTCCAATCGATACCGCAATGAGCATCATCCTCAGCATCACTCTTCTCTCCATCCTCCTACCGTACCTGCTCCTCGGCTGCTCCAAGAAAGAGCAACCTCCTCCTCCTCCGCCACCACCATCCGCCCTCTTCATACATGGCAGGACCGTTTGCATTCTGGGCGAAATCACAAGAGCAAATGCGCAAGGACAGATTCAAGATGCCTTCGAGAGATTTTGTAGGTGAAATGTGTCTTTTTAGAGTTAACTCAACGTTTTAGACCCGATCGGAACTGGAACGTGGTCATTGGCCGTCGGATAGAGATGATCGGGATTTCATTCGGAGTGAGGCGAAATATCATGCGGAGCAGAAGGCGTTGAATGGAGGTGTGACACCGCCAAAGTACACGAAAAGAAAGGAGGAAAAGGCAGCACGCATCGCGAAAATTGAAGCGGATTTCGGCTTGAGGAAGGCTAAGGGGGTACTGATAAGATAAGGAGAGAGTGGTGGTGACCCGTTTTTCGTGTTGATATACTGCAAAAAACGGTCAAAATAACGTTTTTCTCTTCGAAAATAGCCAGAAAAATTAGTACAGAAACGGCCAGAAACCCTTCAAAAAGTCTAATTCGTGGCAAGACCCGTTTTTGACAGAAAATGATTCCCGAGTATTTTCGACAATTTCTGCGCCAATTTCCTGGGGTTTTCTGGTGAAAACTAATGGAAATAGAGTTCAAAAGTCTATTAGTTTTAAAAAATGCAAGAGAAACTGCCCAGAAACTGCGAGAAACCCTCTGAAAAACAAATTTCAATGCGACACTCGTCAAAAATGAGATGAGGACCTAGCCCGTGGATTGGCCAAATGAATCGATGGTGGTAAACTGTTTACAGCGAGAAACAAGAAGAAAGACATTTCTGAAGCATTGTTCTTTGTGGGAAGAAGAAAAAATGGTTCAATAGGGCACACAGACCAATCAAACAGGGACCAATGAGAACACAGGGCAGCAGGCGAAGTCTCTGAAAGTAGGCAAACTTTGACGCTTCATAGCATCATCAGTATGCATCGGTGTAGTGTGGTTCATGTATTAATCGATTGAGAATTCTGTGCTGAACAACTTTGCAGTTGAAACTTTTCTGTATCTTGTCTGGCTATCGAGATACCCTTCAAAACGTGAAGGCGGTCGAGCGCCGCTCTCCATCAAAAACTCGGCCGGGGGCCGTGGCCGAACTTTTGCACTCCTTTTGTATTTTTTTTTCGATGAATTTTCTGCCAAATTCGGTGTTTTTCCAGTCTTCTAAGCTCTTTCTGATCAGTTTTAGGACTAAACCGCTCTGAATTGTTGGAATAAAGAACAGTTTTAAATCATAGAACTATTCATTCACCTTCCGATACATAATACAAGAGGTGAGGGAAGGGAATGAAAAAAAGGGGAGGAACTAGTTCTAATAAAATCAGTTGTGAAGGGGGCGTGGGGGGGATAAAATTCAAGTAATACCAGTAATACGAGAGGGGAATATGGCACATGGGGGGAAGTTAGTTATTGCTGGCGGCACTCCGAAGTCTCGCTGACCGACTCATCCGGATTTCCCAACTGCGTCTGGTTCTTGTCACGAGCCATCGACACGTTAGGAGAGGTCGTCTTTGATCGAATCGCTTCGTTCTTGACGGTGGAGATGTCCTTCTTGTCGTCAAAGTGGTCCGCGGCGTCGGAAAACTCGTCGGCGGGTGCTTCGAGTTGAGTCGATTCACGGGAGAGTGGCTTGATTCTGGAATGAGAAATGCGTTGATTAGGAGGGATTTTGAGCAGAAAAAGTGATTTAGATGTGTTTTTTCGTCCAATTTTGACAATTCCATCTAGATTTTCACAGAACTGAGTAAATCAACAACTCACCCGAGTCTGGCCTGCTGAAGGAGACCCATCGGCAGCACCTTGTTCTCGCCCTTCAACTCCTTGATCTGCTTCTCCATTTTGAACATCTTCTGCTTCAACGCCCACTCTTCCTCGTCGAACTTGTCACAGATGTCTTCCAGTCTTTTGATCTCCTCTTGGGCCTTTTCCAGCTGTGACTGCAGCTCTTCGATCTTTGTACGAGCTGTCGCCAACTCGCCAGTGCGGGTGTCGACCTCTTCCTGCATGATCGTCACGTCGTGTTGAGCAGTCTCCTCGACTTCGACCACTCTCTTCTCCGAAGCTTCGAGTCGTCGTCGAACTTCCGCCATCTGCGCATTCATCTCCGCCATCGTGTTGGTCAACGCGTGCATGCCTTGTGCTTGGCTCTTCCACGACTCGACCTCCTCGTGCTTCTGCTTCAGCTGCTCCGCCAGTCCCTGCACACGACTCTCCAGTCCAACCACTGCCGTCTCCTTCTCGGCCATCGCCAACACTGCCACATCGAGCTTCTCTTGAAGTTCAGCCACTTGATCAGCAATTTGACCTTGTGCGGTGAGTTGCGACTGGTAGGCTTCGGTCTGAAAGAATAGAATGAGGACCTTGTGGTGGTTGACGGATACGAACCTCGCCCTTGTGCTGCGTCTGGAGATCCATCATTTTCTGATTGGCTTGCCCAAGAGCTTGTTGAAGCTCTTCCAGAGAATCCGAGTCGGTAGACGAGGCGATTTGGAGGGTCTCGATCTGTAATAAACAACATATGAAATTGCTGGTGATCCTGCGAATGCCTCACCTCCTTGTGCAGATCCTCAATCTTCTGCTGAGCCGTCTGCAACTCTGCTTCCTTGTCCTGTCCGGTCTTCACCACCTCCTCCATCTGCACCTTCGTAGCCTCCATAGACGTCTCCAGCTCGACAATCCGCGCCTTCAGCACCTCAAGTTCCTTCTCGTCGGTTCCCATCGCCTCGATCTCCTTCTGAACATCGGCGAGTTGAGCGGCGAACGATTCCTTCTCGGCTTCTGTGGCTTCGAGTTGTTCGAATTGACGAGTCAGCTGAAATACAACAATAAGTTGTCAGTCTATCAATAGAATGCCTTACCGTGAGTTGCTGCTCCGCCATCTGATCCACCAGCTCCTTCTTCATCGTCTCCGATTCCTCGAGCTGCTCTGTGACTCCTTGCAGAAGCTCAAGCTGTTGCTTCTGAGCGTTGACTTCTTCGCGGAGTGTTCCGATAGTCGCCGTCTGCTGCTGGATCGTCTCTCCGAGTTCTCTGACCTTCTCCTCGGAGTTCTGCTGAAGTTTCTCGGCATACTCCCGAGCCTGGGCAAAGTCCGCTTCCACTTCATCACGTTCTTCCATGGCGGCATCGACCTCCGAATTCAGCTGCTTACGAGTGGTTTCCAACTCGACACGAGCCGCTTCCAAAGCTTCGATCGCTTCGTTCTTCTGCTTTTGAAGCTCCTGGATCTGCTCTTGTCCGATCATCTGATCGTCGGCTTCAGCATTCAACGCGTCGATAGTCGATTGAAGCTCGAGAATCTTCTGGTTCGAAGTCTGATTAGCGGCAAGGAACTGGTTGTGAAGCTCCTGGATCTTCACTTCCGAGGCTTCCGACTCCTGCTTCTGTTGCTCCAACTCGACACGAACTGCTTCAAGAGCTTCCACCGCGTAGTCCTTCTGCTTTTGAAGTTCCTGGATCTTCTGGGTCTCAATCATCTGAGCATCGGCGGACATGGTGGCAATGGTGGTCTCCAGCTCGAGGATCTTCTGATTCGAGGTCTCCAGAGCTTTCTGGGAGTCGTCGGATGTTTGGAGAGCGGCTTCCAGTTGAGTCTGGATCTCCTGAATCTTCAAATCGACAGATTCCACAATTTCGTCCTTCTGTTTCTGGAGCTCCTGGAACTTCTCCTCTCCAATCTTCTGGTTTACAGCTTCAGCGACAAGAGTGTCGATCGTCGATTGAAGCTCAAAGTTCTCCCGGCTCGACGATTCTAGGTGCAACTGAGCGATGTTGAGTGTTTGATTGACAGCAACCAGTTCATCCTGAAGTTCCTGGATCTTCTGGGTCTCGAGCATCTGAGCATCAGCGGACATGGTGGCAATGGTGGTCTCCAGCTCGAGGATCTTCTGATTCGAAGCCTCCAACGCCTTCTGGGAGTCGTCGAATGTTTGACGAGCGGCTTCCAGTTGAGTCTGAAGTTCCTCGATCTTCTCATCTCCGACTTTCTGAGCATCAGCAGACAATGTGGCGATGGTGGTCTCCAGCTCAATGGTCTTCTGATTCGAAGCTTCGAGCGCCTTCTGAGAGTCGTCGATAGTCTGAAAAGCAGTCTTTAGCTGATTCTGGATGTCCTGAATCTTCTCATCTCTTACCTTCTGAGCGTCAGCAGACATGGTGGCAAATGTAGACTCCATCTCCTGGATCTTGGCATCGGCAGTCTTCTGGGAGTTTTCCAAGGCCAGCGTGAGCTCTTGGATCTTCAGGGAGGCAACTTCAGCGGCCTTTTGAGCCTCGTCAGTGACTTCTCCGAAGCGCTCCATGACCTCCGCCAACTGCTTCTCCACTTCCGACGTCTTCTCGAGCTTCTCGCGGAGCTCAGCGATTTCCGTGTCGAGTCGCATCTTGTCGGCCTTCGCCTTCTTCGTGACTGACTCCGTCTGCTGCAGCAATGCCTTCTCTTCGAACGTGCGAGCCTCGGTCATGTCCTTCATCTCCTGCTCCAGAGAGCTGATCTTCTTCTTGAGCTCGTTGACGGTGCACTCATGGAAGGTGTCCTTCTCGAGAATCTCTTCCGACGTCTTCTCGAGCTTCTCGCGGAGCTCAGCGATTTCCGTGTCGAGTCGCATCTTGTCGGCCTTCGCCTTCTTCGTGACTGACTCCGTCTGCTGCAGCAATGCCTTCTCTTCGAACGTGCGAGCCTCGGTCATGTCCTTCATCTCCTGCTCCAGAGAGCTGATCTTCTTCTTGAGCTCGTTGACGGTGCACTCATGGAAGGTGTCCTTCTCGAGAATCTCGTATTCGTAGCTGCAAGAAATCATGTTTCCCTCATATTTCCAAACGCCCAAACTTACAGAGACTTCTCTATCATCGACTTGTTCGGGTAGACCGGTGAAGCCATCGAGTCGTCGGCCCATCCCTTCTGGATCTGCTCAACCATCGAAGTCGGTGCAGAGACAACAGAGCTGGAGCTCTTCGTCGGCGTCTGCTCATCTTTGACGTGAACTTTCTCCTCGAACTTTCTCCTCTTTGACGTGAACTTTCTCTCCGTCTGATCGAGAAACTCGTCGGCGGCATTCGCGAACGGAGCATTCTGCAGTGGAGTGCTCTTGCTCAGACGCTTCGGTTCCTCGCCAAGACGGGACTTCGGAGTGGCCGCGGTGAATGGAGAGTCGATTTGTGGACGTTTCTGGAAGAAAAGAAAATGTTGAGTTGGATTCGTTTTTTCTGCAATTTTTTCTAGAATTTCTTGAAAAAACTCGGCGAAATTTTGGAAAGGCGGTAAATTCACTAGTACTGTTTTGATTTTTCGAAGCAAATTCCTGAAAATCGTTCTCACCTGACGCCCGCGCGAGTTTTCGTCGTTTTGGGCCTGATTGTCCATTTCTGTGCGTTTTTCTCAAATTTGTACTCTGCAAGCGGAGAAAACTGATGAATGACGTGTAAGAAGTGATGAGATAACGGAAAAACACGAGAAACCCGGAAGAACGCGCGGAAAATTCAGAGGAAAGCGTGAAAAATGATGAGAAATGATGAGAAATGGCTGCGTGGAATTCAAATTCAACTGGTTGGCGCCCCAAGTGCGGTGGAGCGCGTTTGCTGAGTCGGGCGCGGAAAAAATCGTCGGGGCCTCAAGTCTCGAAAAAGTCCTGAAAAACAGAAAAAACAGCGTGTTTATGAAATAAAAAAAAATTTTAGAGGATAGCTGAAGATTTGATTCATTTGATTCAAGTTCAGAAACAATTTTGAAATGCCTGGAAAAATTATAAAAAATTCGCAAAGTTGATCGAAATTTTCTCAACTTTTCGGCGTTTTCTCGGTTTTTTTTCCGATTTTCTCGAGTTTTTCTGGTTAAAACTACTCGAAAATAAAATTTAGAGTTTATTTGAAGTTGATTCGCGCTCAATTTCTCTGTTTTTCCTTGAATTTTCTCCAATTTTCGTGGTTTTTCGACTAGCCCGGGCGGGGAACGGTAGACGTAAGAAGGAGGGATGAAACACGGGACCGAAAGGGTCCAATATTGACTGTTTTGTGTGTATCGACACACAAAAGAGACCTTAATTATGAAAATGATCGTTTTTGCCAGATGAGTTTTGGCAGTGGAATCTGACTAGTTTCAGTCTCTGATAGGAACGAATCAACGGGAGCGCAAAGATTTGAATGGAACAGTCTGGAACAGTCACCATAAAACAAGACAACGGAAAACAGACAGAGGTGATAGAAATGCACATCCTAATCCCACACCAACTATTTCTGTTTACCTTCATAAAATTAGTCAGATTACCCACCTTGACCCTGTAAATTTGGCACATTAACCGATTCGTTGCGGTGTGTAGGGTGCAAAGGGGAAGGGAGAGACAAGAGAGAACAGGAAGAGGGTCCACCCATTTGTTCGATGGAATTTGCAGTAAAGAGACATCGGAAGATCATTCGCGATCCATTCTATTTTCTGTGCATCGTCTTGTTCATCGTTTCCTTCAAATTTCTTGTCTTCTCAATCTTCAATTCTCTACTTTCAGACCCCTTTCTACTGCATCATGTCCAAGATCTTCGCCTGTTTCTTCCCGTACTCCAAAATCTCTCCCTCTACCTCCGACGACCTCCCAAACCAAGCCTTCCTCTCTGCTCCCTCCAAAAACATCTCAATCTGCAATCTCTCCTACCACCACGTCGACTCTGTCACCACGAAGACTCTCCAAAAACGGATTCAAAAGTTGGAGAATGAAAAGGAGGCGTTGGTTGAGATGATGATTTATCAGCATCAGGACTCAAAGAAAAGAAGTTCCAAGATTGTTCTGGATGGTTTGAAGGTGAAGAAAACTCCAAAGAAGTCCCCGAAAACGAGCGGAGGAAACTACTACAGCAGTGCAAAGTTCCAACAAAGTATCCGGAAGCAGCCAAGTGAATGCATTGATGGAAACGACTCGGATTCGCACATTTACATGTCTATTGATTGATTTATCACATTTTCGGTGTTCAATTTGAATAAAAACATGATTATCTGTGTTTTCTTTATATTTACCTCATCAGAATTGGTGGTACAAGAAGATTCCAGTCCTTCTTAATTTCAAAGAGGACAAACAAACTAGTAAATAGGACAGTGTCTACTGTCAGAGTAACATTTCTTTCTTGACGGTCCCAATTCTTATCATTTATCCCTTATCTTCCAAATCTTTCACGTAATCAGTTCCCACGTGGCCGACCTCTCACCTTTGTTTTTGTTTTGTTCCGGTTTCTCTGAACCGCCCGACCTCCACGTGGATGATGACAATTCCCGGACTGATAGCAACGGAGATCAGTTTTGAATCAGTGTTCAACTGCGATAGATGCTAAAACATCCTGGCTCTATGAGCATGCTCACAAAGCTACTCTTTCACGGTAAGTCACTTCCAGGATCCCAAAATTGAACAGTCTGTTTCAGTTTTCGTGATAAGCGTCCTCTCGACTACCAACTACAGCGAAGTGATTGGAAGCAGATATGACGGCCGTCAAGGTGGGAAAATCGGAGAAACTTTCAGAAATGATAATCTAATCAGTTGCAGGCACTGATTATCACTTCCCGACTGATACAATGCACATGACACCCACGGATGGCTCGGACAGATTCAGAAGAGCTTCTGATGGTGAGTTACTTCCAGAACGAAACCGGGAGACTGAGCCTTTCTTCCAGGTGGATTCCATGAGAATGTCAACCGAATGACCATGCTGGCACGTGTCCTCACTGGAATCTCGCTGCAAAACGGACTGATCGACGGATCGATTCCTGGCGACGAGGCCATTGCCGAGATGCTCAACATTGGATCGGTGAAACTGGCGGATTTGGAGACTTTCGACAAGAACAAGGTCGACACCTTCCTGGCGAATCTGAAAAAAGCAAGTGATAACATCGATGACTCCACCAAGGAACTCGAAACGGAAGTCTCTGACGCAATCAAAATCAAGGTGAAGTGGGAAAACATCACTGGTTTGGACAAGTTGCCGAAAAGTACCACTTTCGACAAGATCAACATCCTCGGAACTTTCGATTTCGCTCCATTGAGTAACAAGTCTATCGTGGATGTTGCAGTGGCTAATTTGGAGAGTTTCCGGGATCTGCCAGTGAATGTCTCCGGTGATATCAATGATATAGCTGTGACATCTGTCAAAAATCTGAAAAAGTCTCTGGCTGCGATTGATAGTGCGATAACAAACATTGGCAAAGTCAATACAGATCTGAAAATTGATGAACTGAAGTCGATTCTCAGCACGATGAAGACGATGGAGGATGTGGCTAGCATTTTGAATCAGCACAACCAAGCATCCACATTCGGAAAACTGAACGGTTTGACTGGTTTGACAGAGTTCAAGGCGAATCTACAACTCATCAAGGACATCACTTCTGATCAGACAAGTCTCGCCACTGCCAAGTCGCTGCTGTCGTCCATCTCCAACCGTGCGTCTTCTTCGATCAAGTACACCACCGGATTCGTCGATGGATTCCATGATCTTGTCCAGCTCCCCCTCACTTCCAAGAACTCGTGGGTTCTCTTGGCTCTGAACACGTCGATGCCGATTGGAGAAGGACTGAAGCCACTGGAACTGTTCAAAAGTCCAATGAGTGTTCTGGGTAGAACTCTGTCAACTCTCAAGGACTGGAATCTACGTCAGTCAGTGGAGAAAGCGATCGACATCCAGAAGCAAGTACAAGAGTCGATGGCAGGTTTTGCGGATGCGGAACAAGTGGTCACTGCTCTTTCGGGATGTGTGTCAAAAAAACCAGTCATTATAAGCGGTGTTGCAAAAGTTTTCTTAACTATCAATGACGCTGTAAATGATTTGGAGAAGAAACTGATGGCTCTGGATGCAATGAGCAAGATGATGACGGAGGCTCAAGTGAAGCAGTTCAACGATTTCAAAAACAAAATCGATTTGTCGAAAGATCACAAAAAGCATGATGAAGATGTTGAAAGGATCGTTCCAAATCTGAAGGCATTGAACACGGCGGAGGAGATTATCAACTTTCTCCGGGATCTCGAGCCACACCTTCAAGTGATTCAAGATGCACCATCGTTCAAAGAAGCAGCTGGAGTCTTGACTCAGAACAAAGCCACCGTTATTGATGTACGTAAAGAGGCAAACTGCAAGATGTACTTCCCTTACTTCGAATGTCTCGCTACCGTGACAGGATCAACAAAGGAGATATCACTTGCTACGAAAGTCTTCGGAGAAGTCCGTGCATTGAAAGGAACCACTGATCTCTTCGACAACATCAAAAAGGTCACCGGAGTCCTGTCGAACTGCACAAATGACATCAAGGCAGTGAGAGCTATCCCTGGAAAGATCAAAACGAGTAACAGTTCAGAGGTGAAGGAACTGACCAAGTTCAAGAAACTGGCGACTGATGCAAAGATGGTCGGAGATGCTGCTGCAGGAGTGATCGCCATCCAGAAGGCCGCTGCCATGAAGACGACATTTCAAGAGTTGATAACTCTCGGACAGGAAGTGGTGACGGAGATCGGGAAAGTTCCAGCTGGACCGACGAAGATTGAGATTGAGACCCGATGGGGTGACTTTGATGCGTTGAAGCAGAATGTGAGAGCGATGCTGGATGGTTTGGATAACCGAGTTCCCGTCAAAGGATCTACACTGCGCCGGAGACTCAGACGACGTCCAACTGACTTCCAGTCGCTCTCTCAGTTCTGTGGAGGACAAGCTGGATTGATCGATGTGCATCTGGATGTTGAGGAGAAGAACAAGGCACTCGATTCCCTCATCGTTGCGATTCCAACTGCAAAAGCCAACATCAACAGAGTCCGGAACCCGCTCTCAGCCCTTGGTCAACTGGATCTCCAGTTTGCAAGCCACAATGCCGCACTCACTGGTCTCAACGGAGTACTGACTTCTATCCAAAACCTCTTCGCGACTGTGCAGCCAACAAGAATCAGCACCGGAGGAGGACCGAATCCAGGAAGTCCGAATGGTGGCGGTGGTGGATCTGGAAGAGGTGGATCAGGCGGTGGATCTCGAGGTGGAGCTACTGGTGGATCTAGAGCTGGTGGTGCTGCGGGTGGAGCTGCGTCCGCGACAGAAGCGAAGGGAGGTGTTCCAACTTGGTGAGTTGTCTCAAAGAATCCAGGGTACTCATCCAATGTCTCTTTCAGGGTCTACCCAACTGTCGGTTGTCTTCTGATCCTCATCGTCAGTGCTATTTTTGGGTTTTGGTACAAGCGAAAGCGAGACAAGAAGGCCAAGGAACTGATGGACGAGTTGAAGCGGTACGAGAAGATGATTGCTGATGCCAAAAAGCAAAAGGACGAGATGATGAATAAGCAGAAGAAAATCGAGAAGGAGAAGGAGGAGTTGCAGAAGAAGGCTGCGGCAGATGTGAAGGAGTTGAAGGATCAGAGGGAGAAGTTGAAGCAGCAGATGCAGGCATCAGGAGTCGTTCCGGACTCACAGGAATGGAAGGATGCGGAGAAGAAGCTCGAAAAGGAGATCGCAGCGGCCGAGGAGCACGAGAAACGGATGAAGGAGGAGGTGAAGGAGGCACAAAATTGGACGGAAGCCGCTGAGATGTACTTTAAGAAGGTGGAGAAGAGAATGGCGGAGGAGAAGAGAGAATTTGCGAAACTGCCAAGGTACAGCCGGTGTACGCGTCTGTTTGTCAAGAACTCTGGTCTCGACGACGACTATGCCAAAGTGAACATCGACTTGCTCAACTTTCTGCTCAAGCACAAGATCGCCTACCATCTTCCGAGTGTTTTTTTCGAAAGGTTCTTCCGGTCAAACTTAACGGGAGATTACTGTCCGTTGATCGATTCGTTCTACATACTTAACATCTGGGGTAATTGTAAATTTGGTAGGTACGAGAGGGAAATCAACAACAACGTTCCAGAGATGCATGATAGGTAAGAGCGGCAAAATGGTACAAGAATGCTTTTTTTCTCATTTTCAGGCGAACGCCAACTCATTTTTGTCATGATGATCCGGATAATCGGTTCGAATTCAAGTACTGTTGCCAAGGAAAAGACCATAAGTGTTTGGTGAGCAAGCATGAAGATTCACAAGGCTACGTCTTCAGTTTTACAGCCCAATAAGGACGATCTCTACTACGATATGAACGATTATAAAAGCCGAGATTTGGTGAGCTTTGTCGAGAAAGGAGGCTGGACGGATTGGCCGGAGAAGTTGAACGAAGAACGGAAGATTGGGACCGACACGGTAAAGGTGACAGAGCTGAAGACGTTCTTTGAAGAAGAGGTCATCTTGCGCACCATGGTCATCAATGGTCGTGATGATGAAAAGGTGAAACATTACGAGTTTATCAGATGGGCGGAGGACGAGGTGCCGAAGAGAGAGTCGTTCAGGGATGCGTTGGAAGCAGTTCACAGAGCAACTCGTCGCAAGTCGGTAAGAAAGACCGCGACGCGACCGTTTTGCAACCAAAGGTGTTTCAGACACCGGTGTTCGCCTACGGTTACAAAGGACCAGATGTGTTCCTTGGAATCGAGAGATTCCAGCAGATGATTATCAGGAGAGGACGGAATATTCCAAACGCGATTGAGTTCACCAAAGACTTCAAGGATGAGACCGACCAAAAATTCAAAAAAGGAGACCAGTTGATGTTCATGCAGCTGATGGCTCTTCAGATTCTTTACAAGGTAAACTGTAGCTTTGCTCTTCTCCAAAACTGTTTTTCTTGCAGGACTTGGGCGAGAAGATTCCGCAACTCTTGCTCGACCAATTTGCCATCTTCGAAGCGTTCTACGACGAGAAGTACGATTGGCAGTGCCGTCGGACATGTGCAGCGACGGGAGGTGGACAGTTGGCAGAGCGCCCGAAGGAGATACCGGCGTCGAGAGAGAAGCGGTACAGTACAGGGGATACCACAGAGGATTGGCCGGAGCCGGAACAGGAGAAGAAGAAGGATAAGACCAAGGAACCGAAACAAGAGGAGAAGAAGGAAGAAAAGAAAGAAGAACCGAAACAAGAGGAGAAGAAGAAGGATAAGACCGAGGAAGTGAAGACGGTGGAGAAGTCGGAGGCAAAGTCGGTTTTGAAGACAGTTGCAGTCACTCAAGAGATGGAAATCAGCGCCAAGGCACCGAAATAAATAGGAATTGAAATAAATCAATTACTAACATCAATTTTTCCATTTCTCTTGCAATTCTTGTAAGATGCACTCAATAAAGTCTTGCGCTTTGCCTCTTTCTGAACATGAGAATGTTTGATTTTTAACAGTGTTTTATAACAGGTACAATTGGGTTACTACAGGGAGTAGCAATAGAATGAAACAGAAAAAGAACATCTGATACTTTGTGTCAAGTTTATTGAATTTCAAGTTATTCACAGGTCATAAATATAAAGAACGGGATAAATAAGGAACTGGACAAAAACAAGAGGTAAAACTTGAAGGAAAACAAGTTCACTGCTTTCTTTTCTTGGCTGCCAACTCGGCGATAACATCCGCAGTCATTCTCCTTTTCAAGGAGACTTCTGGACGCCGCTGGAGAAAGACAGGGACGGCGAATCCGCGAGGATCCACTGGACGCCGAATTGTGTAGACCGGTGGAGCAGGAGAAGTAGCCAAATCGATTGTCGGAAGAGGGGTTTTGACGGATAAATCCACCGAGTCATCTTTGAAAAGTCCTTCTGTGATTGGCAACTGTGGAACTTCTTTGATGTTGATCTCCACTGCTGGATCCAAGTCATCAGCATCTTCCTCCGAATCCGACGAATCCCATTCGTCAGACTCCGGAGAAGAGTCCGAACTCGAGTCAGAAGATGAGGAATCCTCGTTTGTTGGAATCTGCGTCATAGTTATCCGTTTGGCTGGAGCTCCGCGACGAACGGGCTGTACTGGGCGACAGATTGGGGCTACTTCTTCGTCATCAGATGACGAAGACTCGACTCTCATCCTTCTCGCGTGACGTGGACGACGGCTGGCTTGTACTGCAGCTGGAACTTCCTTGATCACTTGAACGTCATCTTCGCTGTCCGAATAAGAAGAAGAGGATGAGGGAGAGAGCGATCCTCTCTCCGTGGCAAGTTGGCGAACAGGAACCGTCCAGTAGGCAGCGAGAACTTCTTCGTCTTCGGAGTCAGATGACGAAGAAGAAGATCTTGTTGGTGTCTTCCTAGCGACCATCCTCTTAGTTGCAGCTTCTCTCCGGAGTGGCAGAACTGAGAGTGGGAGAAACTCGTCGTCTTCGGATTCCGAAGACACTCTCATTCTCCTCGCGTGATATGGACGGCGAGTGGGTTGCACTGGTGCACGAACCTCGGCGATAACTTGAATGTCTTCGTCGCTTTCCGAGGAAGAGGATCGTCTAGAGAGGGCATCTCTTGATTCCATGGCACTGCTGTTAACTTGGGCAGTCCAGAAGGCAGCAACGTTGGAGGAAGCAGAGTTCTTGGTGAACATGATGATAGCTGTGTTCTGAAAGAAAGAAACATAGAAAACATAACAGGGAACGGAAAGTTGTAGAGAAAAAGGAAACGATGCATGACGACTGTTCTCAGGCCAAATGATAGACGGAGGGTGAGGGGGAGAAAACAACAGGAAGGTTATAGAGTCCCATTTGTCAATTGACATTTCAGAGTGAGCATGGGAACCTCGAGAACATGAGACACTATGGTAAGGGAGGGTTCATTGGGAACGCGGAAGACAGAGGGATGGCTAGAACTGAGACGGTAAAACGTGTAGAGAAAGTGACTGGAAGTTACAACCGTTCAAACATGTGTTCTAAATGTTATTGCAAAATAAGACGCACGCCAAACGAAACGACTGTTTTGGAATAGACTGATGAACCCCACCAATGGTACCGTGAGTTACCTAATAAAACGGGAGGAGACACGAGTCTGAAAGGGTTCAATTGACTGTCTTGTATTGACGGAGACCTGAATTACGAAAATTTTCGTTTTTGGAGGAGGGTTCTTTGGGAACGCGGAAAACAGAGGGGTGACTAGAACTGAGACGGTAAAACGTGTAGAGAAAGTGATTGGAAGTTTGAACTAATCAACCAAGGTTTCTAACTGTAAAGGCATGGATAGAGCTGTGTGGTTTAGGGAAGTGGGACTAACCAGATGGGGTTGAAGAGTCATCTAAACAAGACACATAATATCTAACAAGAAAAAAGTAGCTATAAAGAACGGAGAAGTGAATAGGGAAGAACATGATCCATTTGAAAACGAAACACGGAAAACGAAAGCACAAACCCGCTTTGGGACAGACTAATGAACACCACGAATGGTAAACGTGAGTTATCCAAAAAGGAGGGAGGAGACACGGGACTGAAAGGGTTCGATTGACTGTCTTGTATTGACGAAGATCTGAATTACGAAAATGTTCTTTTGGCAGATGAGTTTTGTTGCATCTGACTAGTTACAGTCTCTGAAAGGAAAGAATCAAAGGGAGCGCAGAGATTTGAATGAAACTGTTTTTATCATCATAAAACAAGACAATGAAAAACAGACAGAGGTGATAGAAATGCACATCCTAATCCCACACCAACTATTTCTGTTTACCTTCATAAAATTAGTCAGATTACCCACCTTGACCCTGTAAATTTGGCACATTAACCGATTCATTGCGGTGTGTAGGGTGCAAAGGGTGTAAGGGGAAGAGGAGACAAGAGAGAACAGGAAGAGGGTCCACCCATTTGTGGTGTGGTTCGATGGAATTGGCAGTAAAGAGACATCGGAGGATCATTCGCGATCCATTCTGTTTTCTGTGCATCGTCTTGTTCATCGTTTCCTTCTAAATTCTTGTCTTCTAAACCTTCAATTCTCTACTTTCAGACCCCTCTCTACTGCACCATGTCCAAGATCTTCGCCTGCTTCTTCCCGTACTCCAAAATCTCTCCCTCTACCTCCGACGACCTCCCAAACCAAGCATTCCTCTCTGCTCCCTCCAAAAACATCTCAATCTGCAATCTCTCCTACCACCACGTCGACTCTGTCACCACCAAGACTCTCCAAAAATGGATTCAAGATTGTTCTGGATGATTTGAAGGTGAAGAAGACTGAGAAGACTCTGAAGAAAACTCCAAAGAAGTGCGGAGGAAACTACTACAGCAGTGCAAAGTTCCAACAAAGTATTCGGAAGCAGCCAAGCGAATGCATCGATGGAAACTACTCGGATTCGCACATTTACATGTCTATTGATTGATTTATCGCTTTTTTGGTGTTCAATTTGAATAAAAACATGATTATCTGTGTTTTCTCCATGTTTACGCTATCAGAATTGGTGGTACAAGAAGATTCCAGTCTTTCTGAACTTCAAAGAGGACAAACAAACTAGTAAATAGGACAGTGTCTACTGTCAGAGTAACATTTCTTCCTTGACTCTCTCAATTCTTCCCATTTATCCCTTATCAGCCCTTCCAAACCTTTCACGTAATCAGTTCCCACGTGGCCGACCTCTCACCTTTGTTTTTGTTTTGTTCCGGTTTCTCTGAACCGCCCGACCTCCACGTGGATGATGACAATTCCCGGACTGATAGCAACGGAGATCAGTTTTGAATCAGTGTTCAACTACGATAGATGCTAAAGCAACCTGGCTCTATGAGCATGCTCACAAAGCTACTCTTTCACGGTAAGTCACTTCCAGGATCCCAAAATTGAACAGTCTGTTTCAGTTTTCGTGATAAGCGTCCTCTCGACTACCAACTACAGCGAAGTGATTGGAAGCAGATATGACGGCCGTCAAGGTGGGAAAATCGGAGAAACTTTCAGAAATGATAATCTAATCAGTTGCAGGCACTGATTATCACTTCCCGACTGATACAATGCACATGACACCCACGGATGGCTCGGACAGATTCAGAAGAGCTTCTGATGGTGAGTTACTTCCAGAACGAAACCGGGAGACTGAGCCTTTCTTCCAGGTGGATTCCATGAGAATGTCAACCGAATGACCATGCTGGCACGTGTCCTCACTGGAATCTCGCTGCAAAACGGACTGATCGACGGATCGATTCCTGGCGACGAGGCCATTGCCGAGATGCTCAACATTGGATCGGTGAAACTGGCAGATTTGGAGACGTTCGACAAGACCAAGGTCGACACCTTCCTGGCGAATTTGAAAGACGTGAGCGGCAAGCTGGATGGAAGTTCTGCGGATCTGGAAAACGACGTTTTCAAAGTTTCGGTGATAAGAGAGAAGTGGATGAGTGTCACTGGATTGGACAAACTTCCAAAGCAAGCCGCACTTGACAAGATCTATACTTTGGATTCGGTCAATTTCACTGGATTGAGCAATGAGTTGATTGTGAAGCCCATCACGGAGAATCTTCAAAGTATTCCAAATCTTCCGGATGACTTGAAAAACAATGCCAACAACCGGAAAGCTGTTGAAGTGGTTGAAGATCTACAAGCTGCATTGGCTCGGTTCGATGCAGCAGTGACACTGATCAAGACTTTCAAGTCAGGATTAAATCTCAAGGAAATCCAAAGTGTTCTGAGCCTCATGGACCCGTTCGTTCCTCTTGCTGACACCATTAAGTTTACCGACGGAGCAGGTCTTCCAGGGAAGCTCATAGACCCCAAAACTTTGCCTGCTATGAAGAGCAACCTGCAACTCATTGGAGGCTTAAGTTCGGATCAGACAAGCCTTGCCACGGCCCACTCACTTCTATCGTCCCTCTCCAAGCATGATCCCTCTTCAATCAAGTACACCACCGGATTCGTCGATGGATTCCATGATCTGGTCCAACTCCCCGCCGCTTCCAAGAACTCGTGGGTCCTCTTGGCTCTGAACACGTCGATGCCGATTGGAGAAGGACTGAAGCCACTGGAACTGTTCAAAAGTCCAATGAGTGTTCTGGGTAGAACTCTGTCAACTCTCAAGGACTTGGATCTTTGTCAATCAGTGGAGGAAGCATTCGAAATTCAGCGCGGAGTACAAGAATCTGTGAGCAGTGTTGCGAATACGGAGCAGGTCGTCAACGACCTATCGGGATGTGTGCAAACCAATCCAGTCATCCAGGAAGCAACGCGAATTTTGAAAGAAATCAACAACGGAGTGATCGGTTTGAAGAAGAAACTAAACGCTTTGGAAGATCTCAGTGAGTTGGTGAAGGATGAACACGTGTCATTGACGAATGAATGGAAGAACGCGATCAGTTGGTCAGACAATGGCAGAACACATGATGATGAAATCGAACAAGTCTTGCCGAATCTGAAGAAGATGACATCAGCTCAGAAAGTGATCGACATGCTTGGCGAATATTCACAACACTTCGAAGTGCTCCAAACGGATTCATTAATCAAGACTGCCGTCGATACTCTGCGACAGGACTCTGCCACTGTCATCAATTTGTTCAACGACAGGTCTTTCAAGGGCTACTTCACGCTTTTCAAGTGTTTGGCGGATGTTAATGGATCAGTTAAAGAAGTATCCATGGCTGCCAGAGCTTCTCATCGAGTCAGCGCATTGAAAGGAACCACTGATCTCTTTGAGCATGTCAACAAGGTCACCAGTATTCTGGCAAACTGCACAAACGACATCAAGACAGTGAGAGCTATCCCTGGAAAGATCAAGACGAGTAACAGTTCGGAGGTGAAGGAACTGACCAAGTTCAAGAACCTGGCGACTGATGCGAAGATGGTCGGAGATGCTGCTGCAGGAGTGATCGCAATCCAGAAGGCCGCTGCCATGAAAACGACATTCCAAGAGTTGATAACTCTCGGACAGGATGTGGTGACGGAGATCGGGAAAGTTCCAGCTGGACCGACGAAGATTGAGATTGAGAAAGGATGGGGTGACTTTGCTGAGTTGAAGAATAAGTTGGAAGACCTGCTGGTAGGATTGAAGAACCGAGTTCCCGTCAAAGGATCTACACTGCGTCGGAGACTCAAACGACTTCCAACTGACTTCCAGTCGCTCTCTCAGTTCTGTGCAGGACAAGCTGGTTTGATCGATGTGGTTCTGAATGTCGACGAGAAGATCACGGCACTCGATTCCCTCATCGTTGTGATCCGACCTCCATCTGTGAATGTCAATAGATTCCGGTCCCTGCTGCCAGCGGTTGGCCAACTGGATCTTCAATTCACACGACACAATGGCGCACTCACTGGTCTCAGCGGAGTACTGACTTCCATCCAGAACCTCTTTGCAACTGTACAGCCAACAAGAATCAACCCCGGAGGAGGATCGAATCCAGGAAGTCCGAATGGTAGCGGTGGATCTGGAGGAGGTGGATCAGGCGGTGGATCTGGAGGTGGAGCTACTGGTGGATCTAGAGCGGGTGGTGCTGCTGGTGGAACTGCGTCCGCGACAGAAGCGAAGGGAGGTGTTCCCACTTGGTGAGTTGCCTTTCAGAATCCAGGGTGCTCATCCAATATCTCTTCAGGGTCTACCCAACTGTCGCTTGTGTTGTGATCTTCATTGTCGCTGTCATTGTCGGGTTTTGGTACAAACGAAAGCGAGACAAGAAGGCCAAGGAACTCGAGGAAGCGTTTGAAAAGGAGAAAGAGGATGCTCGGGCGTACATTGAAAAGCTCAGTGCTGAGTTAATTTGGGATAAAGCAGCGAAGAAAAAAGAGTTCGAGGAGAGTGAAGCAAAAATGAAAAGGGAGATGCAAAAAGCACTAGATACGGCTAGGCAACTGGAGGAAGATGTCGCTCGAGAGGAGAAGCTGAAGGAAGATGCGCGGAGGCTGTACGAGAAGGCGAGGGAGGAGGCGAAGAACATGGATAAGAAGGCGAAGAACAAGGATGGGAAGGCGAAAAAGAAGGATCAGACGGCCATGAAGAAGCTCCTCAAGGACTACCAGGCGAAGCAGAAGCAGGTGGAGTTCAAGACGAAAGAGTTGAAAGATGCTAAGCAGGACGCGAAGAGGATGGAAAATGAGTTGAAGCATGCGAAAATGTTGTACATAGCAGCGGAAGCTAACACCATCTGGAAAGGGAACCAGCTGGCCTACGAAAAGGAGCAACTCGAAATGGTGCTCGCAGAAGGAAACGAACGGGTGAAACCGCTCCCTCTCGAAGACTTCAAAAGGAGAATCCAGATCGACGAAGACTTCCAGTCTTCGTTCTCTATCGGCGTCCTCACATACGTCACCCATCGCATCGCCTACCGTATTCCATGTATCCAACTGTTCGAATTGAACGACATGGAAGTGAAAGACCCTCCACGTCGAGCCGCAGAGCTGTTCTACATGCAACAGCTCGAAGAAGCCACGGAAAAAGCTCGTAAGACCATGAAAGAATCTACGTTGCCGAAAAAGGAGATGAGGAATCCGAAAGTCGGAGAGGTTGTCTGCCACCAGAAGCATCCCAGCATGGTTCTTCCATCCAGTTGGTACTACTTCCGGATAACGAGGGGTTGCAGTTTCATCGTTTCGCAGGTAGCATGGCTTTCTTTTTCATTTGTACACTTCAATTGTGTTTTCAGTTGCCACTTCCCGGTCCACAACAAGAAGAGTTCTACCGTTTGGTCGGCGCCGAGAATGTCAAGAATGTCGTCTACTTTGGTACTCCCGGTGACGAGAAGAACTTCCCAACGGCCCAGAACGAGCAGAAGGACTTCGGTCGCTACAGATACGAGGCAAAGAGTGTCGAGGTGGTTGTCGAGGGAGAACTCGTCAAGCGCGAGTTGCACTCGGTCAACGCTACGACGAGTCACAACTTCACCCACTACGAGTTCCTCAACTGGCAAGACGAAGAGATTCCGAAGACCAAGGCGTTCCGGGATGCGTTTGAGAAGGCGCACAGAGCGACTCGTCGCGACGGTGTAAGTCACTCTTAGCAGGCTTTAAAAGCCTCCTTTCCACAAAATTGCATCGTTTCAGAACACAATGGTCTACGACAGAGATGGATCGTTCAAGGCTGGCGTGTTCGCGGCAGTTGAAGCGTTCGCTCAAGAGATTATCAGAAGAGGACTGCGCGTGATGGAGTTGGGAGAGTTGCTGGTGGATGTGAACCGCAAGCGCTACAACGTGCTGACCAAAGGCGAACAAGTCTTCTTCATCCAGTTGATGGCTGTGCAGATTTGCTTCCATGTGAGTGAAACCATTCTTTCCCACCAATCACTTTCGTTTTACAGGACCTCGATGGCGAGATTCCGCAGCAGTTGGAGACTCAATGGGCGATCTTCGAGGCGTTCAACGACGAGAAGTACGACAAGCAGTGCCGCGAGATGGCTGGTAAAGGAGGAAAGCTCGGCGAGAAACCCAAGGAGGCACCAACCCCAAGAACGCCTGT
Organism: Caenorhabditis panamensis; assembly: GCA_900883565.2. NCBI lineage: Eukaryota > Metazoa > Nematoda > Chromadorea > Rhabditida > Rhabditidae > Caenorhabditis > Caenorhabditis panamensis. The sequence continues at coordinate 243,932 of LR537854.1, read as the reverse complement.
GGTGAAGAAGCCGAAGATGGAGGAGAAGTCGAAGATGGAGGCGTCGAAACAGCAAGAGAAGAAAGAGAAGAAAGAGAAGAAGGAGAAGACGGAGGAGCAGGTGTCGATGGTCGGAACAGTGGCGGAGACGCAGTGCGATGAAGTCAGTGCTAAAGGTCAAATCTAATTCTATAGCATTTCTTCTATAGTAACAAGTTCCCTCGAAATAAATTTGAACTTTAAAAAGAATCAATACATTAAAATCAAGCATTAACTCAAAAAGTTGGTAATAAACTAGATTTCTACTCCCAAAAGACTATGGGTAACACATTATTCAATACGCGGTTGGTGTTCATCAGGAATTGATGGTTATTAGTCCATTTCGTAGCCAATGATCGGGGAGAGCCATCGTTCCACTTCCTCCTTTGAGACTTGCTTACGAGCGGCGTAATCGGTTACCTGAAAATGAGAAACTGTTGAATGGAACACAAACTAAAGACCCACCTGATCCTCGTCGATCTTTCCAACAGCGAAATACTGACTCTGCGGATTGGCAAAGTACAATCCTGACACTGAAGCAGCGGGGAGCATCGCCAAGTGCTCTGTGAGAACAATTCCCTTCTTCTCGGCCTCCAGAAGCTTCCACAACGTACGCTTCTCCGTGTGATCTGGCTGCGACGGGTATCCACAGGCAGGTCGGATGCCTTCGTATTTGATAGAGAGAAGATCGGATTCAGTGAGTTGTTCGTTGGTCGAGTAGCCCCACAAGTTGGTGCGAACCTCTTTGTGCAGGTACTCGGCGTAGGCTTCAGCGAGACGATCGGCGAGCGCTTTGACCATGATGGATGCGTAGTCGTCGTGATTCGCTTCGAGTTTCTTGCAGTATTCCTCAGCTCCGAGACCTCCGGTGCACGCAAAAAGTCCGAGATAGTCGTCGGGAACGCCTGGAAGATCAAAGAATTGTAAAATTTTCACTAGAACTCGTAGAAAACAACTCACCATTCTTCAACGGCTTGATAAAGTCCGACAGGCAGAAGTGCGCCTGATCGTGCTCTCTTCCAGATTGTTGTCTCAACCCGTAGAACGTATCCAACTTCAATCCACTCTCCGGATCATACACATGAATGTCGTCGCCTTCAGAAGCCGCCGGAAGGAACGAAACAACGGCGTTGGCAGCCAACACTTTCTCATCAATCAGCTTTCTCAACCATGTCTGCGCATCATCGAACACTTTCTTGGCTTCTGGTCCGACATCGGCGTCGTCGAAGATCTTCGGGTAACTGCGGTTCGGATACTTTCCACGGAGCTGCCAGACATCGAAGAACGGTTTCCAGTCAATGTAGGGGATCAACTCGTTGAGATCAAAGTTTTCAAATTCACGGCGACCCAGGAAGGACGGTTTGACGGCGGTGAACTTGTTCCAGTCAATGTTGAACTTCTTCTCGCGAGTCTTTCCGATAGCCGTGAATCGGCGGTCTTTCAGCGATTCGTAGTGCTCTTGACGGACCTGAAATCGAACGTTTATGGTGACATCTAGACAGGAACACTTACATCCTCATAATCCTCATTCAAATCCTGCAAGAACGCATCTCGAACCGTCATATCCGACAACGAAGAGCACACCACAACCGACTTCGACGCATCCAGACAATGAACAACTGGATGTGGGTATCTCGGAGCAATCTTTACAGCTGTATGGGTCTTGGAAGTGGTTGCTCCTCCGATGAGAAGCGGGATCTTCAATCCAACTCTGTTCATCTCCTTCGCCACATGAACCATTTCGTCGAGAGAAGGTGTGATGAGCCCGGAGAGTCCAATGAAGTCGGCTTTCTCTTCAATCGCAGCCTTGATGATGTTCTCGCATGGTGTCATTACTCCCAGATCCACCACCTTAAAGTTGTTGCATCCGAGCACAACGGCGACAATGTTCTTTCCGATATCGTGAACGTCTCCTTTGACAGTAGCAATCACAACGGTTCCCTGATAAGGGCTCTCATCTTCTTGCAATCCCATCTTTTCAATGTTCGCTTGACGCTCGGCATCCATGAACGGGAGAAGGTGGGCGACAGCTTTCTTCATAACTCTCGCCGACTTGATTACCTGCGGCAGGAACATCTTTCCAGCTCCAAACAGCTCTCCAACCACTGCCATTCCATCCATAAGTGGTCGCTCGATGACGTTGAGCGGTCTCGGGTACTTCTGTGTGTTCTGTCGGGCTTCCTCTGTATCCGCCACCACGAACTGATCGATTCCCTTCACCAAAGCGTACTTCAACCTTTCCTCCACACTCGTTTCTCTCCACTCATCCGTCTTCTGATCACTTTTCTTCCCGTCCTTCTTCATCTCCTGTGCTGCCACCAACAACTTCTCCGTCGCTTCTGGATCCCGATTGAACAACAAATCTTCGAGCAGCTGCAACAGTGGCTTGTCGATGTCTTCGTAGAGCGGCAGAGCTCCAGCGTTCACGATTCCCATATCCATACCGGCCTTGATGGCGTAGTAAAGGAACACTGAATGCATCGCCTCGCGAATCGCTTCCATTCCACGGAACGAGAATGAGATATTGGAAACTCCACCGGAGACATGAGCACCGGGAAGGTTCTCTCGGATCATTCGAGTCGCCTCGATGAAGTACATTCCGTAGTTCGAGTGCTCCTCCATTCCAGTAGCAATCGTGAGAATGTTGGCGTCGAAGATGATGTCATTGGGGTCGAAGCCAACCTCTTCCGTCAAAATCCGATAGGATCTTTCGCAAATCTCGTATTTCCGCTCTGTCTCAGCTGCCTGACCCTCTTCGTCGAATGCCATCACCACAACTGCTGCTCCGTATCTCTTTACAATCCGAGCCTTCTCCTTGAACTTCTCCTCTCCTTCTTTGAGCGAAATCGAATTGACAACACACTTTCCTTGAGTAGATTCGAGGCCAGCGATGATTACGGCGAAATCAGAAGAGTCAATGCAAACTGGGATTTTGGCGACGTCGGGCTCCGAGGATATGAGTCGAAGGAACTTTGCCATTGCGTATGGACCATCCAGAAGACCGTCATCCATGTTGACGTCAAGGATCTGCGCTCCGCTGTCCACTTGCACTCTCGCAACATCGATGGCTGCATCGTAGTTCTCGTTTTTGATCAGATTGCAGAATCTCCGGGATCCCGCGACATTGCATCGTTCTCCAATGTTCACAAAGTTCGTCTCAGGGCCAACAACAGAAGGTTCCAGTCCCGAAAGCAGCATCTTTCCGGCGTTCGGATCCACCGGTGGGACACGTGGGGTGATGCCTTGAACTGCGTTGTACATGGCGCGGATATGATCTGGAGTCGTTCCACAGCAACCTCCGATGATGTTGACTAATCCGTCTCTGGCAAACTCTCGGAGCACATCAGCCATCTCTTCCGGCGTCTCATCGTATCCTCCGAGTGCATTTGGAAGTCCGGCATTCGGGTAACAGAGGATTAGAGTGTCCGACCACTTTGACATGTTCTCCACAAACTGTCGCATGTCTTTGGCTCCCAGAGCGCAATTCAATCCAACTGCCATTGGTTTTCCTTGTCTTGTAGACACCAAGAATGCTTCGCCAGTTTGTCCTGACAGGGTACGTCCTGACATGTCGACAATTGTTCCGGAGAGGAATACAGGAACCTCTTGCACTCCCTCGTCTTCAAATAGGGTGCGGATGGCGAAGAGAGCAGCCTTGGCGTTTGCAGAATCGAAGACGGTCTCCACGAGCAACACATCGACGCCTCCTTGAAGAAGGGACCGAGCTTGGTCTCCGTAGGCCTTGACGAGCTCTTGGAAAGCTGAAACATGGGAATTTTATATTAGGAAGAAGAGGGAAATCACTTACTAACGTTCCTGAAATCAGGTTTCTCCACTGACGGCGAGATAGAAAGTGTTCTGTTGGTAGGTCCGATTGCTCCACAGACATACCGCCGTCTTCCCGTCGCTGCTCCCACATCATCACAAGCCTTTCTTGCGACTTTCGCTGACTGGTAGTTGATCTCATGGACGAGATGCTCACATCGGTAATCCGCCTGAGCAATAGTGGTTCCCGAGAAGGTGTTGGTCTCGATAAAGTCTGCGCCGGCTTCCAGATATAGCTTGTGGATTTTGTAGATGATGTCTGGACGGGTGATCGAGAGCAGGTCGTTGTTTCCCTTGAGTGGTTTGTCATGTTCTTTTAAGATCTGGAAGTTCACTTTATTGAACTTTCTTTCTTATCTATCAATAGCGCAAACTTTGATAACATCAAAAAGTGAACTGTTCCAACATTTTCTGATCATTCACGTGTCTGCTGACAGACCTAATCGTTCACTTTTTGATGTTTCTAATAGTGGAAACCGGTTATTTTCTGTTTTTTCAAATCAATCAAACACTCACCTCTCCTCTGAAGTCCTCTTCTTCCATAAACTCCCTCTGGATCATGGTTCCCATGGCTCCGTCGATGATCATGATGCGCTCTTTGGCGATTTGCGCCAACTCTTCGAAAAGACTGCTTCGAGTCATTTCTGTAAAAACGGTTGCTTTATTATAGGAAATCCAGGTCAGAAACGTCATATTTTCACAAAAGAGAGCACGAAAATCAATGTGAAGCGTGGAATTTTGCCTTTTTTGGGAAAAAATGAGAAAAATTAGCATATTCCGAGAGAACTACACGGCGGTTGGCCTAGCAACCGCCTACCTCGGCCAGGTGAATTTTTGAGATTTCATGCGAAAAATAGAGAAAATTCAGTAAGAAATCAAAACTTTCCAAAAAAATGAAGGCGAAAAATGAAATCCTCGTCTATTTTTCCACTAGGGAGCAGTAAATTATAGATCAAGAGACAAGAATTAAAAGAGGAAACTGTCAAAAATTGAAAGAACAATCAGAAACTTGGAAATCAAAAGATCTTTGGATTCTAGGAACAAAATAAGAGGCAGGTTGTTCTCGAATATTCAAAAAGACATTGTCCGACACAATCTATTCCATCTCTCCGTCTCCAATTGATGCCAAGTTTCGATAAAAACCGGGAAAAGACACAGAGGGAATGAATGCCCGTTATCATTCAGTGGAGGGGCCGAAGAAGGAGGCGGGAAGTCGGTCAGACACGTGAAGATGGAGAGGGTGCAGAATAAGGGTAGCCTTGGACTAGTAGACTTGTTAAAACCGAACTGATAGCAGGAGTGATAAGAAGGAAGTTTGATAAGGGGGAGATGGCGCCATTAGGGGTACTACGAACTGTCGGTTAGGTGTACTTTGGTATTTGTATTGTAAAGGGGACGAAAATGAATGTTGTTATTGTCGAGACCATTCCTGGATTCTGAATTCTGATGATGTCATCGGAAAAACAGTGTATTTTGAACTTTTTGGTGATAAGAAAACAGAGAGATTGTGTTGATTGGTTGTTTTCATTCATCAAAAAGCATGCGTTTTCAAATTTTATTGAAAATAGATTGATAAAGATTAAAACTTTATTCAATTGGGAGGGAACTTATTGGGAGTCTAGTTATCGTTTATTTCAACGTTAATCTAGATTTGTCCCTTAGCACTGACTTCGTCGCACTGCGTCGCCGCCACTGTTCCAACCATCGACACCTGCTCCTCCATCTTCTCCTTCTTCTCTTTCTTCTCTTTCTTCTCTTGCTGCTTCGGCGCCTCCATCTTCGACTTCTCCTCCTTGATCGGCTTCTTTGACTGTTTCGGCATCGGTGCCTCCTTGGGTTTCTCGCCGAGCTTTCCTCCTTTACCAGCCATCTCGCGACACTGCTTGTCGTACTTCTCGTCGTTGAACGCCTCGAAGATCGCCCATTGCGTCTCCAACTGCTGCGGAATCTCGCCATCGAGGTCCTGTAACACGAAAGTGTTTGGTGGGAAACTGATGAACGGTTTCACTCACATGGAAGCTAATCTGCAAAGCCATCAACTGGACGAAGAAGACTTGCTCGCCTTTGGTCAGCATGTTGAAGCGCGTTTCGTTCACATTCTTCAGAAAGTCTTCCAACTCCATCATTCGCAGTCCTGTGTCGATGATCTCTTGAATGAACGCCTCGACTGCCACGAACACGCCAGCCTTGAACGATCCATCTCTGTCGTAGACCATTGTGTACTGAAACGATACAAGTAGTTGCGAAGGGAAGGTTTTTGAAGCCTGATAAAACTTACCCCTTTGTGATTAGCACCATTGCGACGAGTCGCTCTGTGCGCCTTCTCGAATGCATCCCGGAACGCCTTGGTCTTCGGAATCTCTTCGTCTTGCCAGTTGAGAAACTCGTAGTGGGTGAAGTTGTGGTTCGTCGTAGCGTTGACCGAGTGCAACTCGCGCTTGACGAGTTCTCCCTCGACAACCACCTCGACACTCTTCGTCTCGTATCTGTAGCGACCGAAGTCCTTCTGCTCGTTCTGGGCCGTTGGGAAGTTCTTCTCGTCGCCGGGAGTACCAAAGTAGACAGCATACTTGATCTTCTCCTGTTCGAGCAAACGGTAGAACTCTTCTTGTTGTGGACCGGGAAGTGGCAGCTGAAAACACAATTGAAGTGTACAAATGAGATTTGAGAAAGCGAAGGTACCTGCGAAACGATGCAATCCGACGTTATCCGGAAGTGGTACCAATTGGATGGAAGAATCGTGCTGGGAGGCTCAGAGCGATTTTGAAACTTTCCGATGTCCGGATTCCTCATCTCCTTGCTTGGCCAGATACATGCTTTCTTGTTCTCACTGACTTTCTTCATGGCATCTTCGAGCTTTTCCATGTAGAAGAGTTCTGTCACTCGACGTGTAGAGCCTTCCTCTTCCTCATCATTCAACTCGAACAGTTCGATACTGGGAACACGGTAGGCGACGCGATGGGTGAGGTAAGTGAGGACGCCGATGAAGAACGTGGACCGGAAATCTCCATCGATCTGGATTCTCCTTTTGAAGTCTTCAAGAGGGAGCGGTTTCACCCGTTCGTTTCCTTCTGCAAGCACCATTTCGAGTGTTGCCTTTTGCTCTCTGAGCTGGTTCCCTTTCCAGTTGCTGGTAGCTTCCGCTCCCTTGCACCACAATTTCCACCTTTTCGCCTCCTTTTCCTGATACTTCGCCTTCATCCTAGCCTCTTTCAACATTTTCGTCTTGAACTCCACCTGCTTCTGCTTCTCCTGGTAGTCCTTGAGGAGCTTCTTCATGGCGTTCTCATCCTTCTTCTTGGTCTCCTCATCTTTCTTCTTGGCCTCTTCATCTTGGTTTTTCGCCTTCTCATCCTTATTCTTCGCCTCCTTCACCGCCTTCTCGTACAGCATCCGCGCATCTTCCTTCAGCTTCTCCTCTCGAGCGACATCTTCCTCCAATTGCTTAGCCTTCTTCTGTGCTTCTTCCATCGCTGCAGCCGAATCAGCTTCACGCTTTTGGAAGTTTTTGACCTTTTTTTCGTTTTCCAGCGCCAACCCAGCAAGGAGCTTTTCAACGTATGCTAGAGTCTCCTCTTTCTCCTTTTCAAGCTCTTCCTCGAGTTCCTTGGCCTTCTTGTCTCGCTTCCATTTGTACCAAATCCCGACAACAACCGCGACGATGGAGATCACAATACAAGCGACAGTTGGGTAGACCCTGAAAGAGACATTGGATGAGTACCCTGGATTCTGTAAAGCAACTCACCAAGTGGGAACACCTCCAGTCGCTTCTGTTGCAGACGCAGCTCCACCAGTAGCTCCACCTCGAGATCCACCGCCTGATCCACCTCCTCCAGATCCACCGCCACCATTCGGACTTCCTGGATTCGATCCTCCTCCGGGGTTGATTCTTGTTGGCTGCACAGTCGTGAAGAGGTTTTGGATGGAATTCAGCACTCCGTTGAGACCAGTGAGGGGACCGTTGTGTCGTGCGAAGCGAAGATCCAGTTGACCAACCGCTGGCAGCAGGGACCGAAATCTATTGACATTCACAGATGGAGGTTTGATCAGAACGATGAGGGAATCGAGTGCCGTGATCTTCTCGTCGACATTCAGAACCACATCGATCAAACCAGCTTGTCCTGCACAGAACTGAACGAGTGAATCGAATTCAGTTGGACGTCGTCTGAGTCTCCGGCGCAATGTAGATCCTTTGACGGGAACTCGGTTCTTCAATCCTTCCAGCAAGTATTCCAACTTCTTTTTGAATTCATTGAAGTCACCCCATCCTTTCCGAATCTCTTCCTTCTTCTGCCCGTCTGCCATTGCTTGAATCGCGGCGTCAACATCTGCTCCTTTAGAAATCAATTCTTCAATCGACTTCTTTTCGGCAGCGGCCTTCTGGATGGCGATCACTCCTGCAGCAGCTTCTCCGACCTTCTTCGCATCAGTCGCCAGGTTCTTGAACTTGGTGAGTTCCTTCACCTCCGAACTGTTACTCGTCTTGATCTTTCCAGGGATAGCTCTCACTGTCTTGATGTCATTTGTGCTGTTTGCCATGGCTCCGGTGACCTTGTTGATGTTGTCAAAGAGATCAGTGGTTCCTTTCAATGCACGGACTTCTTTGAAGACTTTCGTAGCAAGTGACAACTCCTTTGTGGAACCCTGCACGCCAGCCAGGCACTTGAAGTAATTTGTATAGTCCATGGTATCCATGTCCTTGTCCAATCCAATAACAACAGTTTTTTTCGGTGTCAGATCATCAACTAGATTTTTGAAGGATGGAGCGTCTTGGATCACTTCAAGATGTGGTTCGAGTCCCAGAAGAAAATTGACAATCTTCTCCGCCGTGTTCAACGTCTTCAGCTTTGGCACAATCCTCTCAACGTCATAGCCATGTTGCCTGGCATCATTCGACAAATCGATTTTGTTTTTGAATGTGTTGAACTGCTCCACTTCTCCCTCCGTCACCATTCCAATTATTGCTTCCAGAGCCATCAGTTTCTTCTCCAATCCAGTTACGGCGTCACTGATTGATTTCATCGTAGTTTCAGCTGTTGTGCTAGAAGATGGTTTGTTGCAACCATGGAAACCGTTGATGAGGGGATCAACCCTTTCAGCACTGTTTTCTGCTTCTCGTATTTGCTGCTGGATGTCGATCGCTTTCTCCACTGACTGACGGAGATTCCAGTCCTTGAGAGTTGACAGAGTTCCACCCAGAGCATTCATTGGACTTTTGAACTGTTCCAGTGGCTTCAGTCCTTCTTCAATCGGCATCGACGTGTTCAGAGCCAAGAGAACCCACGAGTTCTTGGAAGCGGCGGGGAGCTGGACAAGATCATGGAATCCATCGACAAATCCGGCAGTGTGCTTGATTGAAGAGGGATCATGTTTGGAGAGGGACGAGAGAAGTGAGTGGGCCGTGGCGAGACTTGTCTCATCCAAAGTGATGTCCTTGATGAGTTGTAGGTTGCTCTTCAGAACAGTCGTCGTTGCTGTTGGGTTCCTCAGTACTCTGGAGGTTGATGCTTGATTGAAAATGATCATCAGACTAGCAAGCTTCTCGAAGGGCTTCATTTTTCTCACAACTTCTTGGATTTCCTTCGGCTTCAAAGTGGAATTGACGGTTTTAATCTTCGTGATAGCCTTGTCAACAGTAGCCAGGGACTTTTCCAGATTTTTCATGACTGTCACCGCTACGTTGTTGGCATCGCCGGAGACATTCAGAGGCAGTTGCATAAAACTCCGCAAATTAGCCACTGCAGCATCCACGATAGTCTTGTTACTCAATGCAGAAAAATCGAAAGTTCCGAGGATGTTGATCTTGTCGAAAGCGACACTTTTCGGCAACTTGTCCAATCCAGTGATGTTCTCCCACTTCTCCTTCATTGCGATAGCCTCGGCGACTTCCGTTTCGAGTTCCTTGGTGGAGTCGGCAATGTTCTCACTTGCTTTCTTCAGATTCGTCACGAAAGTGTCCACGTTGGTCTTGTCGAACGTCTCCAAATCCGCCAGTTTCACCGATCCAATGTTGAGCATCTCGGCAATGGCCTCGTCGCCAGGAATCGATTCGTCGATCAGTCCGTTTTGCAGCGAGATTCCAGTGAGAACACGTGCTAGCATGGTCATTCGGTCGACATTCTCATGAAATCCACCTGGAAGAAAGGATTCAGTCTTCAAGTTTCGTTCTGGAAGTAACTCACCATCAGGAGCTCTTCTGAATCTGTCCGAGCCATCCGTGGGTGTCATGTGCATTGTATCAGTCGGGAAGTGATAATCAGTGCCTGCAACTGATTAGATTATCATTCCCGAAAGTTTCTCCGTTTTTCCCACCTTGAAGGCCGTCATATCTGCTTCCAATCACTTCCCCGTAGTTGGTAGCCGGGAGGACGCTTATCACCAAAACTGAAACAGACTGTTCAATTTTGGGATCCTGGAAGTGACTTACCTTTAAAGAGTAGCTTTGTAAGCATGCTCATTGAGCCAGGTTGCTTTAGCATCTATCGCAGTTGAACACTGATTCAAAACTGATCTCCGTTGCTATCAGTCCGGGAATTGTCATCATCCACGTGGAGGTCGGGCGGTTCAGAGAAACCGGAACAAAACAAAAACGAAGTTGAGAGGTCGGCCACGTGGGAACTGATTACGTGAAAGGTTTGGAAGATAAGGGATAAATGATAAGAATTGGGACCGTCAAGAAAGAAATGTTACTCTGACAGTAGACACTGTCCTATTTACAAGTTTGTTTGTCCTCTTTGAAGTTCAGAAAGACTGGAATCTTGTTGTACCACCAATTCTGATGGTGTAAACATAAAGAAAACACAGATAATCATGTTTTTATTCCAATTGAACACCGAAAAATGTGATAAATCAATCAATAGACATGTAAATGTGCGAATCCGAGTCGTTTCCATCAATGCATTCGCTTGGCTGCTTCCGGATACTTTGTTGGAACTTTGCACTGCTGTAGTAGTTTCCTCCGCTCGTTTTCGGGGACTTCTTTGGAGTTTTCTTCACCTTCAAATCATCCAGAACAATCTTGGAACTTCTTTTCTTTGAATCCTGATGCTGATAAATCATCATCTCAACCAACGCCTCCTTTTCAGCCTCCAACTTTTGAATCAGTTTTTGAAGAGTTTTGGTGGTGACAGAGTCGACGTGATGGTAGGAGAGATTGCAGAATGAGATGTTTTTGGAGGGAGCAGAGAGGAAGGCTTGATTTGGGAGGTCGTCGGAGGTAGAGGGACAGATTTTGGAGTACGGGAAGAAACAGGCGAAGATCTTGGACATGATGCAGTAGAGTGGTCTGAAAGTAGAGAATTGAAGGTTTAGAAGACAAGAATTTAGAAGGAAACGATAAAAAAGACGATGCACAGAAAACAGAATGGATCGCGAATGATCGTCCAATGTCTATTTACTGCCAATTCCATCGAACCACACCACAAATGGGTGGACCCTCTTCCTGTTCTCTCTTGTCTCCCCCTTCCCCTTTGCACCCTACACACCGCAATGAATCGGTTAATGTGCCAAATTTACAGGGTCAAGGTGGGTAATCTGACTAATTTTATGTGAGGGATTAGAGAGGGCGATCTGACACGAAACAGAACCCATTAGACAACCGAAGAGAGCACTTTTCAGCAAATCAGCAAATCCAGTTATCATATCAGACATGTCAAGTTTTGACGCATTCTGTGATTTTATCAGGTTTTCGGTAACATTTTCTGTTTGATCATCTTCTGAATAACAAAAGAGCAATCTTTCTTAATCAGCAGTCCCTAGGGAATCCAAGAATAGCTTCCAGTTGTAAGATAAACATTTCACTATCAGAATGCTGTGAGAACTCTTTTGCAACCTGTATTTGGGGTGCACTCATTCCCTGGAACACCCTCTTCCTCTTTGCCCTTCCGGAATCCTCTCCTAACTGCTTCCGTGGCGCAATAGGCAGCGCGTTCGGCTGTTAACCGAAAGGTTGGTGGTTCGAGCCCACCCGGGAGCGAAATCTTTTTCTTATTGTTTTGTTTGCCTTGAAATGCTGCTCCGAATTAACCGCTGCTCCCAATTAATCAGGTCCATGGTCCCATGAAGCCCAGAAGTCATGCGGGGGATGAGGGGATGTCTCCGGAAACACGTCTTCCGCTCCAGAATCTTCCCTCCCCTCATCTCGAATTGCAAACCGAAAGATTGACTCTTTTCTGTGTATGTGTGGGTTCTTGTAAGTGCACTAGTTAATGCACTAACTAAGCTAATTCTGTTTTCCATGCTCCATACTCCATGCGTCTTGCCTACCTCCAGAATCTTCTATTTCTAGCCTGCCACATCGCAGAAACTTTTCGATTCTTGGCCGCTTTTTCCTCTTTTTCTTTTCTAAACAAGTTAGACACAAATCGGAATCGAATTACACTCTTCTAAGACCATGTGCCAAGTTGACGTGATTTCTAAGGTTTTGACATCAAAATTCTGTCGTTGTTTTCTGAGTTTTTTGAGTACCCTGTAATTGAAAAAAAAATTTCCCACGCTTGAACACTGATTCCTGGTCGAGTTGGTTTCTAGTTGTCAGTGCTTATGTAGGCACCGAGAAGAAGCTAAAAAGTTATTTTTCATACGATTTCAGTCATGCGCCTTTGAAAAAGGGGATACTGTAGTTCAGTTGATTTTTCGACGTTTTTTGGCAAATTTTCAGCGGAATTTCGATTTACAACGTTTTTTTTTGTTTAAATAACGAGAACATGTCTTTTTTCAACAGTTTCCTGGAGGGATCACCGAAAAAACGATAAAATCATCGAAAAATCTACGAAAATACAGTATCCCGACTTTAAAGGCGCATGCCTGATATCGTCAGAAAGTTTTGCGAGAAACGGAGTTCAGCAAATTCCGCATTTTAAAGTGAAAGAACATCAAAAAGAGTCTGTCATTCTCGTGCCAAAAGCTTTTTGATGTATAAATGTATAACTCGACCAAAATGCATACACCCCTACCCCAATGATGCGGCGACCTTTCAACCGGAACGTTTTCGTCTTTTTCTATATTTTGAACCCTTCTCTCGTCGTGATGATCATCATTTTCAACTCAAATTCATCCCAATGTTGAGTTTTCTTTTCATCAAAGGCTGCAGACGTGGCCGCGACGGCGGTGGGACTCGGCCAGTCGCCGCCGACGGCCACACAAAACAAAAATTTAGTGGTTTGTCGTTTTTGCCTTTGTTTTGCTCATTTTTGACCGTTTTTCTTAAACTTTTTTGTAGAAAGCAATTGAAAGCACAATTGTCTAGATGTTTTTACAAAAAAGTTTAAAAAAAAAAGTCTAAAATGAGCAAAATTAAGGCGAAAATGGTGAACCACTAAATTTTTGGTTTTGCGCGGCCGCGTCCCTTCGTCGCCGCGGTCCCGAAGATAAAGTTCTTGTCTAGCTCCCGTTCCCCGTCTTCTTTCCGTTTTCATTCAAAACGAAAAGATTCCTTCGCAAAACATACAATTAGCACCGCATCCCCTAGGCTCTCGGTGAAAAGAAAATAACCATCTTCGAAAATGACTCATTCTCTTATTCACATGTCTGCTGCCCAGCTATACTCCTGGACCTTGTGCTGCTAATGAAACTTGTTTCATTGTTGACATAAACCCACTTTTTCGTATTCTGCAGTGTTCTTTGATGGCCTCATTTCATTTCCCAAATGGTTAATTAGCCCCTGAATCTGTGTGATCCCTTTTTTCCAGGAATCTCTGGTCTTTTGGGACTTAGTCACTACCCTTTATAGTCATCTGACAGATTGAAATGGAGCAACACATCATTTCTCACTCATTCATTTTCCTTTCTGAGCTCAAAAAAACCTTGTTTTCTTCAATTTTCATACTCTGATGAGTTTAATCTTACTCTTCTCTCATTCGTACATTTTCCAGTTGACTGCTCAGAAGGTCATCTGAAGTTGCACGTAGTCTTGTCTTGCCCTGTGTTGTTTTGTTTCTCATTGAACTTTGCCCCAAAGAGATGCGAAAATCTAGAAACGCTTATATATCGTCATTTCAGTTTGAAATTTGCTATTGGATAAACAAAAAACACTACGAACTGCGCGCCGCCAAACTTTCATACGATTTCAGTCATGAGCTTTTAAAGTTGGGGATACTGTAGTTTCCTCGATTATCGCTTTTTCAGGGAATTTTTCAGCAGAATTTTGATCTAAACTGTTATTTATACTTGTGAATAACTAGAACATGTCTTTTTCCAACAATTTCCCGGAGGAATCACGGAAAAAACTACCAAACTACAGTAACCCCGGTTTCAAAAGCGCATGACTGAAAACGTTTGAGAGTTTGGTAGCGCGAGTTCTCACACTGACTCTTTCAACTTCTGTTCCAGCTATGACAGTCCTCCCACTCCCGACCTCCAACGTTTGTGCCAATGAGAAGGATTTGGAGATGTACACCTCAAAAATCTACACAACAGCCTTGATCTTCCACTTGATTCTCGCCATCTTCTCCCTCTTCCTTATTATCTTAGCAATCCGGAAGCTTCTCATGGATTCGATCATCACCATCTCCACCAGAATCTTTCTAATTGTCGGATTACTCTGTTGTACATCACACCAGTTCGGCTTTATCACATTGAGAGTAAGCAAGCAGTCATCCTGGACCTTCCAACTTCCCATCTTTCAGACACAAGTCCTCTACCAGATATTCTTTAAATTGGAAGATCCCTGCAACCTTTACTACCGTACCTCTGAATGTCTCTATGTCACTTTCCCTATGGTCTCGGGGAACTCCGGAATGGTTTTGATCCAAGCTGCAATGACGATTGAGCGGATTGCCGCAACTGCAATGCCGCATTTCTGGCAGAAACTCAAGTTTTGGCCGGGGATTGGGTTGTCGGTGGTGATGGTGAGTGGGAAAACATATCTAACTTGAAAACGAAGAGAGATATCAAAAAGTTGTTAACTAGTTTTTTGTAGAAAATTTTAAGGCTAAAATTTTTGTAGTGAATCACTTTTTAAGCAAAACAGTCCTTGGCGAGTTATAGCTGAAAGAAACACGGGTCCCTTTTTGTCAGGGGCGGCGCTTTCTCCCAACGCATATCTCATAAACTAAGCAAGTTATCCAAAAGTTGTCAACTAGTTACTTGTAGATAATTTTAAGGTTAACATTTTTGCAATTGATCACTTTAAAAACAAAATACTCCTTGGCGAGTTATAGTAGAAAGTAACAGGTACCTTTTTTGTCGAGTGCGGTGGTTCTGGCGCATAGCGCAAAAGACAGCATATCTCAAAAACCAAACAAGATATCAAAAAGTTGTCAACTACAAACATGAAGCTCTAAATTTGATCTACATTTTTGCAATTGACACAAAATTGCTATCTTTGTTTTCTTTTGAGATACAAGCAGAAGAAACCCCCGCTTTTTCAGTTTGCTTGCAACTATCTGCTAAACGACTTCATCTTCTGGAACGTGCCTTTCAACGAGTACGTCCCCACTTGTGGCTCCCTTCCCTCCAAAGCAGTCCCACGCTTCATGCAATTCCTTCAACTTGCCTTCCTAATCTCAATTGGCAATATGGTCATCCAAATCGCCATCCTCTACATAAACGTACTCCAAGATCGCCGTCAAAGGTTGGTAACCGACGATCAAAGGTGCGTCCTGCGAGTTCTCACTAGAGCGTGTTTTCTTTTCAGCCGATCTTTCAATGTCAACGAGAGGTTCCATTCGAGGGAAACTTTAAAGTCTACACAAGCGATATTCTTCCTGGCCATGTCGCAGTTCCTGGCCGAGTTCCTCTACACAGTATCCACCGATATCATTCTTCAAAACAAAGAGAGAATGACACCATTGCAATCTGGCCTGGCATTGGCTTTTGCTTATGTAATTCAGTTATCTGGATATCTAGAAATGAGAGGTTTGTTCAGACAACACCATACGCCTGTATCGCCATCCCTTCTTTGATCATTCTGACATTACGATTCATCAAGAACCAAAGACTACGGAGCATCAATGCATTGAGAAGTCAGACAGAGACCGGAGATGAGCATATGAAGAAAATTCAGAAGATTTGGGATAAGTAAATTTCATAAAGAATCAATAAATCATTACGGAACTCTATTCTCTTCTATTCCAACACATACAATAGTTCATTCCCTCTGCGTCTTCATCATCTCATTGCTGCTTCTCGACCTCACTGGACTTTTCCCAACACTCGGCGACTTGCTGTGATAGCTCTTGTTTCGTTCAGTCTCCAACTGAGTCTCCAACTGAACAAGTCGTCCCTCGTACGTCTGTTCAAGACTCTTTTTCTGTTTCTCATATTGGCTGGCTTCTTTAGGCATGTAGATGAATCGGAGCCAGATGGCGTAGCCGGCGATGGCAATGAGAATGGTGCATGGGATGAAGATTGCGCAGTAGCCCCTGAAAACCGATTGAAACATCATGTGTTCAAAACTTATGAATCTAATTACCACCACTGCAATCCACCCTCAATCGATGAAGTGGCACTCTGAAAAGATTCAAAAGCCTTTGTGACCGTCACAGTCGCCGGCTCGGTGCTCGTCGAACCATCCGATGCTTGACTTCCTCCATTCCCAGAATCCACTTTTCCTGCGTCGAAGAACTGTTGTTTGATAGATTTCAGAGTGTCTCCCATAGATTGCAAAGAGTCTTGATATCGAGTGAATTGAAGATCTAGAAGACTGATCCCTCGAAGAGAGTCGGTGATTTCCGTGCTGGCCTGGCTTAACGCCTTCAACTTCTCTTCCACCTTTAGATCGACATTTACTAAACCAGAAAGGCCTTCGCAAAAGGTGTCAAACGGCGTGGAGTCTGGAGTTTCCGTTTTGGCCCGGATGTCTTCTAGAAGTCGTTGAACAGTTCGCCGTGTGTCTCCAAAATCATGCAAGAAATCTTCGGAATCGATGAGATCGTTGAAGAACTGCTTCTTCTCTAGAACCTTCTGAATCGCTATCACACCTTCCACCGCTTCTCCAAACATCTTCACATCCGATCGAATGTTTTTCAGTACTTTCAGAGCTTTAGAAGACGCCGAGTTTGATGTTTCTCTGATAGCAGTTGGAATCTTTTTGACAATTCTGATGTGTTCTGCCAGTTCAACCAACGCCGTCGATGTCACCTCGAAAGGATCCGAACTTGTCTCCATTTCTCGAACATCTCTTGAAAGTTGAACAGCTGTGGCGAGTTCGGAGAGCTGAGAAACTTCTTTCAAACAGTTGAAGAACACGTAAAACGGGTCCGTGTGGTTTCTTGCCTTGATCTCCGAAATGATCGCGGTCTTGCTCTGCACTTTCTGAACTGCATCACTCAGCGAAGGAGCTTTTTGGAGAACTTTCAGATGAGGCTTCAAATCTTGGAGTAGGTCAATGAGTTGTTGTTCTCCTTTGAAGTCTTTGAGCTTTTTCAAGTCTTCCGATCGAGCATTGGAGCCGAGTTCCACGAGTTTTTCGATATCATGAATGTGAGCCCGTTGCCTCGAATTCAACAACAACTTGGAAATCTGATCAAAGGCATCCACCACTTGATCCAGTTCTGTCAACTTGGTGCTAATCTCTTCCGAAGATTTCAATAGACCTGTTGTTAAGCCGGGATTCCTGCATTTATTCAGTGTTCTGCTGATACTTTCGGCATTATTCAGAATTCCATATAAGTTCTTCGCCGTATTATGAACTCTTGTGACCTTCTGTATCGACTTGTAAGCGTCTCGAGTTGCCAGTGAAGAAATGAAACTGTCCAGTGTGGTCATGGGGCCGAAGAACTGTTGAAGAGGCAGCAGACCGTCTTCGAAGGGCAATCTGGTGTACAACATATTCTTGACGTACTCAGCATCCCTGATTGATATCATGTTCAACCTCTCCAAATCCTTATACCCATCGATAAATCCAGAAGTGTACTTCTTGGAAGTCGCGGGGAACTTGAACCGGGAAGACACCACAGCGCCGAGAGTCTCTAGAGCCTTCTGTTCGGTGCCTAGGCCTTTCAAATGCTCCAGATTCGTCTTGAAAGGTTTTGTGTCGGGTACTTGCACACCTCCCAGAGCAAAGAATTGTGTATGTTTCAGAAGAGTCAAGAGCTTGTGAAACCGGATGATCGGTCTCAGTTGAGTGAGCAGGTTCTTCAAATCTTGTAGATTCAACCTCGACTTGACGGTGGTAATGGCAGCAATCGCCGACTTCAATGGAGCCAGGGAAGACTTCAAGTTGCCAAGTGCATTAGAAGCGTCAGAGATTGCTAGCGTAGGTATGTTCCGAAGATTGGCGATAAGCGGCTCCACGATGTTTGTGCTCTGCAGTGCAGACATATCGGTACTCGACAAAGTATCCATCCTTGATAGCGCAGAGTCTTCTGGCAAGTTCCTAAGACGAGCTTCAGTGATTGCCATCCACTCCTCCTTCATCCTGCTCATATCCAGGATATCCGTCTCAAGTCCATGGGAATTATTGTTCATGCTTTGAGCTGCCTGCGTCAAATTCGCCAGGAAGGTGTCCACCTTGGTCTTGTCGAACGTCTCCAATTCCGCCAGTTTCACCGATCCAATGCTGAGCATCTCGACAATGGCCTCGTCGCCAGGAATCGATCCGTCGATTAGTCCGTTTTGCAGCGAGATTCCAGTGAGTACACGGGCTACCAAAGCCATTTTGCTGGCTGTGGAGTGAAAAGGACTATCTGGAATGAGGAGGATCAGTTGAGGTAGAATTAGAGATGTTCTCACCACTAGAGGATCTTCTGGTTCTGGGCAAGGAGTTGGTAATGGTCATTGGCATCTTCATAGTACCTGAAACTATCAGTATAGTCCTGAATGTCTTATCCTGAAAGCCCTACCTTCCAAGGATCTTTCCCTCATCCTCGAACCTCCGGACACATTCGTATAACCATAGCCATCACCTGAAAACCACTGCAATCCCCTATTTCATAGTCTACTATCTTACTAGACAGACGACTTTTGCTAAAACCAGAATTGTCAGCATGATTAGGATTCCAGTGATAATTTGAATCTGAAAGATCCCGTAGGACAAGAGGATCTATACGGGAACTCACTGTTTTGTGCGTATGCAACGATTCCGAACAAGAAATAGTGAAGTAGACGCATTCGTAGTCCACGATGATCGAAAGAAATCAATAACTAATTGGATTGAACACTGACTAATCTGTGAAGGAAGTGTTGGCAAAGTTTCACGGGAGAGTTTCACGTGAGGGTTCACGTTCTAAAACAAGGGGCAGATAGAACAAAAGAATGGAGGATGACGTGTTTATCGAGAGACGGAGGGATAAATGAGATATACGTCATTAGACAGTTACAGACAATAGTCGATTAACAGAATGTTTAGCAACAATAAGAGAGTTAGTCCTCGCACCAGGCGTTTTCCTTGCGGATCTGTTCCTCCTCTTCCGGAGTGAAGTCACTGACAATACCGAACTTCTCGCGGATCTGCTCCGGCGACTTGCCCTTCATCATGTCGGCGATGGTCTTGCAACCGGCGTTGAGCAGTCCGGCGATGTCGAGGAAGTTGGCGGCCAGGATGATCTCGAACACGGTGGTCTGGTCGACTTTGAAGTATTCCACATCCCATTGGGGCAGCTCGAAGGCCTTGTTCTCGTTGTCAGCATCTGGAGTCGGGTCGGAAAGATGATGCTCGCACCAGGAGACGACTTTCTTCAGAATGGCAGCCTCGACATTGTTCACTGGAATAGCATCCACGTTGCTTTCTTGCGAATCATCGAGACCGAGGTCCTTGAGGATGTTGTCGAGGGTCTTGGACATGGCACAAATGTTACGTGGGATCTGGAAAAGAGCGAATGAGAATGAGAGATGAGGAGAGAAACACTTACCATGAATTCGACGTTGTCAGAAGAGACGAGTTTGACGAGACGATCGACAGAGGCAGACATTATTGGCAAAACAACCACACGAGACGGACACAAGATGTGCACTGAATGAAGGGAATCGAGAGGGGACGTTGAGGGCCAATAATCTGAACGCCGCAAAACACAACGCGTTTGTGCTCAATACTCAAGTTCAATACGTTGATAGATTTACTGCCTGCAACGTCCCCTCTCGATTCCCTCCATTCAGTGCACATCTTGTGTCCGTCTCGTGTGGTTGTTTTGCCAATAATGTCTGCCTCTGTCGATCGTCTCGTCAAACTCGTCTCTTCTGACAACGTGAAATTCATGGTAAGTGTTTCTCTCTTCATCTCTCATTCTTATTCGCTCTTTTCCAGATCCCACGTAACATCTGTGCCATGTCCAAGACCCTCGACAACATCCTCAAGGATCTCGGTCTCGATGATTCGCAAGAAATCAATGCGAATGCTATTCCAGTGAACAATGTCGAGGCTGCCATTCTGAAGAAAGTCGTCTCCTGGTGCGAGCATCATCTTTCCGACCCGACTCCAGATGCCGACAACGAGAACAAGGCCTTCGAGCTGCCCC
Source organism: Caenorhabditis panamensis (assembly GCA_900883565.2). NCBI lineage: Eukaryota > Metazoa > Nematoda > Chromadorea > Rhabditida > Rhabditidae > Caenorhabditis > Caenorhabditis panamensis. The sequence continues at coordinate 223,695 of LR537854.1, read as the reverse complement.
AATGGGACGTGGAGTATTTCAAAGTCGACCAGACCACCGTGTTCGAGATCATCCTGGCCGCCAACTTCCTCGACATCGCCGGACTGCTCAACGCCGGTTGCAAGACCATCGCCGACATGATGAAGGGCAAGTCGCCGGAGCAGATCCGCGAGAAGTTCGGTATTGTCTGCGATTTCACTCCGGAAGAGGAGGATCAGATCCGCAAGGAGAACGCCTGGTGCGAGGACTAAATCTCTTATTGTTGCTATACATTCTGTTAATCGACTATTGTCTGTAACTGTCTAATGACATATATCACTTCATCCCTCCGTCTCTCAATAAACACGTCATTCTCTAAACATCTTTCCTTTGTTCTCTCATCATCTTGGGTTTGTCTCGTTCAACACATTGTCTTCCTTGTGAACGTTGCTCTGACTAGTGAAATCGATTGCAGTCGCCTAGAAAGAACGGGTACAATCCATTCTGTTAGTTGCCTGTTGTCTGATACTGTTTCTGTGACTCAATAAACAAGTCTTTTCATACAAAATCTTCATATTTTCTTTCATAACTTTCTAGAATGATATCTTGTTGGTTGGTCCTTATTGGATTCTTGGTTCCTGATTCCTCACGGGCGGTGCACAAAGTGATGATTGTACTTGGTGCTGAGGAATTCGTAGGTGACAGTGGGCAGTTGATGAGGCGATGGAACCCAGTGGTTGTTCTTCTGGAACATTCTGATCAAAACACACTTCTCTTGATCACTAACCTTCTTCAGATAAGTCACGGAGCAGTATGGAACCGGGATAGCGATGTTATCGAGTTCCATCTCGACAGTCTTCCGAGGCTTCTCTCTCAACAATCCGACAGCCATGTCCACCGTCGATGCATGTGCCACCACCAACACCTTCAACTCCTGTTCCTGCTTCGCCACTTCTGTCTGCTCTGCAATTGCATGCAGAATCATCTTGATACGTTCATTGTACTCGTCCGTGGATTCCTGACGTCCCGTGACTGTCTCGATGCTCATGAACGGACGGAACGACTTGTCCACCGGGAACATGTGACGTTGGACTGGCTTGAGAAAGCGAGGCACTCCATGCGGGTACTGGAAGTTCTCAAAGAGTCCCGGTTCGACACGAATCAACGCCTTGCTTCCCGACAGATCGCGAACCCACGTGGCAGTCTGAATACAACGAAGCGACGGGGAACAGTAGATCACATCGGGTCGATTGTCGGTCATCAGCATTCCACGACCGATCATCTGCGCCAGCACCACTCCACTTCTCGTCAGACACGTGTCCCGGTTGAAGTCGTTGAGTGGCCGTTGAACCGGCAGAACCGACGGCATGTTCAGGTCGAACGGTTCGTACTTTCCCTCCTTGTTGCACTTCTCAATCCATCCCGGACAACAGTCGTCGACACGTTCCGAGTGTCGCATCACCATCAGAACTGTCGGAGTGATGTACACGTCGGTGGCGAGTTGACTGCAACTCCACTACAAAACCAGGACTCTTTCTCGAAACTCACTGATGATGATGGCGTCGACTGTTCTCGCGGTCTCGATTCGATGGACAGTTGTACGAACCGATCGAGTGTTCCGAATTCTCTCCTGAACCTTTCGAACCAATGGATTCCCATTTACTATCGGAAAACTCACTTTCCTGTTCACATCGACCCTTCATTGCTAGTAACTAGTGAGAATAAAGATGTTTGTTATAATCTTCAAGGTACACGTGTCAGTGAAAGAGTCAGTGTAAGATTACGAGAACACGTTTGATTTTCGGGGAAGTTCACGCAAGTACCAGCCCTAACAAGCTTGTTCAGTGGGATTTGCGAATGGAGAAAGTGAAAAAATGATCAGATTCTCAATGTTTTTTTCCAGGAATTCCACTCGTTTTCGGAGCAGTTGACGATTTTGCATGTCTACCCTCGATAATTTGCAGATGGAATCGCGATTTTTCAACTTCAAAAGCTAAATCTAAGATCACTCGCCACTAAATACAACAGTTTCAGTTTTTTTAACGAAAAATCATGCAAATGAACCTGATTTTTCATGAAAATCAACTACTGGATAAACATTTTCAGATAGCAATTTTTTTTTGATTCCATCAATAAAATTGGTTTTTCCCTGGGACATTTCAAAGGTTACCAGCGGGGCTGCGCCGGCTTCAGCCGTCACTCCCTTCCTTTTTTCAATTTCCGAAAAAGCAAAAATGTTTTGGAGCTGCGGGGATTGAACTCGCGAATGCAAAAGTGTGAAACACGCGCACTACCGCCTGCGCCACGATAGCTCACCGGCGTTTCCACCCACAGGGCAGTGAGCTGCGCGCTGTCGATGAGAGCCCGGAATTAGGAAAAGTGCTCTAGAAGGCTTCATCCTGAACCAATCACTTAGAAAATTCATGTGCACCTTTCGGTCAGGGTACTTGACCTCTCTGCCAAAAATTAGCTGAAACGGTCAAGTCATCTCTGAGAAACGGGCGCGGACAAACATACGCACGGACAGACAAACAGACAAACACACAAATTTTGTCGTTTAATAATAGTAAAGATGTTGATTAGAAAAACTAATTTTCAAATTCGAATCTTTCCCGCCTACAGTAACCCGCATTTTCGTGGCGAGACCCGCGAAGCTCCGCCCCTTTGCGCGGCGGCGCGCGAACTTTCAGCTTCCTCATTTTCAGCCGAACTCGCTGCTTTTCCTCGAATTTCGCTCGTTTTTGTCGGTTTTTGCTGATTTTTTCTGCATTATTAGTTGAAAAGAACTGCTTTGCATTGTTTTCGAGCGATATATCAAGCGACTGCAGCGAATTTACAGAGAAATTTGAGATTTTCGACGAAAATTTGAAAATTTTCAAATTTTTTCAAAGCGAAAATTTGAATTTTCGCATCGTTTTTGCTAGTTTTTTCGCGTTTTCCAGCGGTTTCGTGGCTATTAAGTGCAGAATCTTCCGAGTTATGCAGAAATTTGTCGGAATTTCAGCTTCACTCGTTTTCGACCAAACTCGCAGCTTTCCCCCCCAAACTTTGCTTGTTTTTGGCGGTTTTTGACGATTTTTTCTGCACTCTGAGTCAAAACTCACTGCTTCTGCATGTTTTCAAGCGTCAACTCGAGTGTTTGCAGCGAATTTGCAGAAAAATTCAAGATTTTTGGCGAAAGTTCGGAAATTTTCACATTTTTTCAAACAAAAAATTTGAATTTGCGCATCGTTTCTGCAAGTTTTTCTTTGCGTTTTTAGCGATTTCGTAATCATAATTCGCAAATTTGAAGTGAATCTCTCGTATTTTAGAGAAAGTTGGCCGGAAATGACAATTTCCACCGATTTTTTTTTAAATTTCAGCGAAAAATTCAAAAATCGCGCAGAGTTTCTGCTGTTTTATAGCATTTTCTCAGTGGCTTTTAGTGACAACTTGCGGTTTCATCAAGTTGCGCTTAGAAACTTCGAACGTCCCAATAAGATTCTTGCAAAGTCTCAGAAATTCGCCGTTTTTCAGCCTTATTGCAGCGAAACTCAAAATTTCCCGCTTGAATTTCGCAAAGTTACGCCGATTATCCAACTCATCTCATGAATTTCAGTGAACTACGAGTGATTAGCCGAGGAAACGAGATGGGCAAGCCACCGGTAAGGATTTTTAAAACTTTGAAAACTAGACGGTTTCCCTGTATTTCGGTGCAGTTTTTGCCAAGTGAAAAAGAGAAAATTGACACAAATAATGCATTGAAATTTTCAGAAGAAGGTCGCGGACATCGAACGGAAGAAAGGAGAAGATGCAGGAGCACCGGAGCCAAAGGCAGAGGTAGATTTGAACGAAGGGAAGGGGAATCGGACGAAAGCGCAAGTAAACAAAGAGCGGCAGAGCAACTGGCGATTGCTTTGCTAAAGCGTTCGGAATCGCTCGAGAAATCAAGCATTTCTAATCATTAGCTGCAGGATTTAGGCTCCGTAGCAGGAAAAGGTTCGGCGAACCGCCGAACTCGTTTTACAATGAAATTAGCTTCTTACCGCGAATTTAGTGCGATGCTTCGGAGAATAGACCTAGGGGCCGTCGTGACGAGAATCGCATTCGCTCCAAATATCGTCACATTCTTCTATTATTCTCATGCTCAATTTTTTCTTGTTTCAGCAAGTCCAGAATCTACTCAATCCACCCAAAAGCGCATCTTCGCCGACGTATGACATCTGGGACTGCCTGGGAGCTCAGCGACAAGATCGCCAGAAGTCCAACTCGATCTCCAGCAGCCACCACTCCTCGTCGGCCAATGTTCCTCATGAGCCACCCGTCTGGCCATTCGGAGTCGTCGGTCAGGAACTAGCGATGATCCGTTGGGTAAGTGCTGCTGCTCCGAGAATACAATAACTTCATGTTTCAGTGTGTCGAATGTGCCGATAAGGCTGACGCTGACGCCGCCCGCAGATACCGCAACAACAAGAACAGTGTGCTCAAGCCGACGCTCAACGAGTTGCCGTTCCAACAGCCCACCGCGCTAACCCTTCGAGAGCTCATCATGGCGATCAGAGTTTTTCCAACTCGTCAAGACTCGTCTAATCGCCCGGGACCCTCAAATCGCTCGCAACTTTTGGAGCAGGCCGCTCCGAGAAATGCCCGTCCGCCACGTCCCGACTTGGAAAATGTTCGAAAGATCTCTCTGGAGCTTCGGGTAAGTCAAATGTTTTGTAAAGGTGATAAACAATCGTTTTCCAGAATCCGCAAAACCAGCTTCAACAGCGCCAACTCGTCAATGAGAACATCGCCCAGCAGCCAGATCACAGACTCGGACAGCGCCAGCAAGGACACGGGAATCGTCATCAGATGTTCCAGCAACAACAGCAGTATCAACATCCGGTCCAACCTCTGATGCTCGTCCAGATGCCCCAGCTCGTCCAGTTGCCCCAGCTCGATGTGCCGCAGATGATGGTGGCTCGGGTGCTGTACAATAATGAAACACTGCTGATCCCGATGCTCATGCCACACTTGCGTCATAATCAGCCAGCTGTTTTCCGCCGCGTAAGTTGTTTGAATCGTCTGTTATTCCGTTGCAAACTTGTAAATTTGCAGGGCGCAGCACCCACTTGGCGTCAGGGACTCATGAGCATTGTCGACTTCTTCACTGAGCAACACAACATTCAGACCGATCAGCTCCAACCGAATAATGTTAGTACCAAGTTTCCAAACTTTTTTCAACTTTTCTCTTTGCAGTTCTTCTTCGAAGATCCCCTGATCGTCGCTCTCCAGATGCACGTAGCTGTTGAACTCTATCAACGCTACCGTCAAGAAGCTCCGATCAGCGTCGACGCCAACAACAACAACGGAAGAGCGTTCAGCTGCTCGTTCTGCCATGGAACTGCTGAGCACTACGCCGATTCTCAACCCGGATATCGCATTCCGGATCGCGACGCGTGGGGACCCTGGTCGACTCACAAGCTGAAGACCAACACCAAAGTCACGTAAGTGCAATCGAGTATGCTTCTATCAAACTCAATCCTTTTTTTTCAGGTGCCCAGTTCTCTACCGTGAAGTTTGCGACGTCTGCGGAGCCACCGGCGAGAACGCGCACACTGGCGCCTACCACCGCGAAATGGCAGCCAGAGCCCAACATGCCCAACAACGTCGCCAGTGATATCTTCGTGTGAAATGTGTATATTGTAGGTCCCATTGACCTGTACATATCTTCCCACTCTGTCAAATCTGTGACCTCTGTGAATCAGAGCGTCCAGATCCTGTTGTTTTACCCTCCTTCTGTTGAATTTTTGTTACATAGTCATCTAGTCGCCATGAGTCTCATAGATCTCTATTGTCCCCGGGTATAGCCCATTTGTGTCATTTTGTTAGTTGAGCCTCTCATTCCCTAGTACACTCGAATGATGCTCAACCTGTTACTGTTTCATTCTGTTGTTTCCCCCTGTTGTTGAGCCTCTAATTCAGTGAATCTAGTTCATCAATTATGCTCAACTTTTTTTTTAATCCTCCCTCTTGTTACCCCATAGTTGTTATATGAGTCTTATAGATCTCTATTGTTCCCGGGTATAGCCCAATTGTGTCATTTTGTTGAAGTTGAGCCTCTAATTCAGTGAATCTAGTTCACTTGAATTATGCTCAACCTGTTACTGTTCCATTCTGTTGTTCCCCCTGTTGTTGAGCCTCTCATTCAGTGAATCCAGCCAGCTCACTTGAATGATGCTCAAAATTGTTTTATCCTTCATGTAACCTGTTTTTGTTATTTGTTATAAATAAACTAATCCAAAAAAAACTAAAGTCTTCAGGTTCAGAAAGCGCAACGCTACAGGAACAAAATAAAAACAAAAGTGAAAGGGTTGCTACTGGGAAACTGAACTACGTGCCCGTTGATTCCTTCCTTTCAGAGACTCTAATTAGTCAGATCCAATCGCCGAAAATCATCTGACAAAAGCTAACATTTTCGTAATTCATAGATCTTTGTGTCAATACAAAACAGTCAATTGGACCCTTTCAGTCCCATGTTTCATCCCTCCTTCTTACGTCTACCATTCGTGGTGTTCATCAGTCTGTCCCAATGCCGGTTTGTGCTCTCGTTTCCAGTGTTTTGTTTTCAAATGGTTCATGTTCTTCCCTATTCTCATCTCCATTCATTATAGCTACTTTTTTTGTTAGATAGTATGTGTCTTGTTTAGATGACTCTTCAAACCCATATTGATAGTTCCACTTCCCTAAACCGCACAGCTCTATCCATGCCTTTACAGTTAGAACCATTTTTTCAATCGTTGAATCTTCCAGTCACTTTCTCTACACGTTTTACCGTCTCAGTTCTAGCCATCTCTCTGTTTTCCGCGTTCCTAATGAACCCTCCTCCAAAAACGAACATTTTCGTAATTCAGGTCTTCGTCAATACAAGACAGTCAATTGAACCCTTTCAGACTCGTGTCTCCTCCCGTTTTACCAGGTAACTCACGGTACCATTGGTGTTGTTCATCAGTCTGTCCCAAAGCGGGTTTGTGCTCTCTTTTCCAGTGTTTCGTTTTCAAATGGATCATGTTCTTTCCTATTCTCATCTCCGTTTGTTATAGCTACTTTTTTCTTGTTAGATATTATGTGTCTTGTTTAGATGACTCTTCTAACTCATCTTTTTAGACACACTTCCCTAAACCACAGATCTTTTCTAGCCTTTACAGTTAGAAACCTTGGTTGATTAGTTGAAACTTCCAGTCACTTTCTCTACACGTTTTACCGTCTCAGTTCTAGCCATCTCTCTGTTTTCCGTGTTCCCAATAACCCCTCCTCCCTTACCATAGTGTCTCATGTTCTCGAGGTTCCCATGGCATGCATGCTCACTCTGAAATGTCAATCGACAAATCGGACTCTATAACCTTCCTGTTGTCTTCTCCCTCTTACCCTGTCTGTTTCGTTTTATCTGGAAACAGTCGTTGTGCATTGTTTCCTTTTCCTCTTCGATTTCCCCTGTCCTGTCCTGCTTTCCAATTCCTCCTTCTTTCAGATAATAACTATCACCATGTCCTCCAATGTTGCTGCCTTCTGGACTGCCCCAATCAACCGATCGCCGGTTAGAGGTTCCCTCTCTCCCCGCTCCTCTTCCTCAGAAAGCGACGATGACATTCAAGTCATCGCCGAGGTCCGAAAACCCATCCACCGCCCACGTCATGCCCGGAGAATGAGAGCAGAATCTTCCGACGATGACGATTATCTGCCAGTTCCAGTCCGGCCACTTTGTAAAGGTGTTCCTGCTAAGAGGATCTCGATGAACCAGAGGCCAGCGACCACGTTTTTCTGCGCCGACTCTTCATCTGATTCCGATTTGGATTCGATTTGGGATTCGGAGGACGATGCGGACTTGGACCCATCCGTCGAAGTGAACATTCAGAAATTCTCGCAACTGTCATTCCCGAATATGAAGGACGACTCGGTGGATCTATCCACCAAGACTCCTCTACCAACGAATGATCTGGATTTAGCTCAACGACCGACTTCAGTCAAGAAGATGCCACCAATGGAGAAACCAGTGAGAATTGTTGCTCCCAAGGCCCCGAGGAAAACCAAGAAGACCTCTCCACCGACTCCAGTGGCTCCAGCACCTGGAGCCTTTGACCCTCGAGCTTTAGCCGTCCCTGTCGTGGTCAGAAGTCGTCCAGAAGTCTGTCTGAAAAAGAGAACAACTTCAGATGTGGTTTCTGAGCTTGTCGCTAAGAAACGGAAGCTCTAAATTACCATGTTCGCTTCGTTTTGACTTTTATTTGTGTCTTCTAATAAATTGTGGCTTGATCATCTTGTTCTATTTGTTACCTGTGTAATAAAGTGGAACTTAATAAACAACTCAAACGTTTTCTTTTGTCTGTAACTTTTCAAACCCCCTGATCACCTGAAATTCGAAACATCCTCTGTCAATCAGTACCCTCGAGTCCGCGGCGGCAACGATAAGGTTCACCGTTTTCACTCTTATTTCGCTCATTTTTGACCGATTTTCTTGAATTTTTTGTAAAAACATTCAGAAAATTGTGTATGTAAATGTTCCTTACAAAAATTTCAAGAAAATCGGTAAAAAATGAGCAAAAGTAAAGCAAAAACGTTGAAACCATATTCGGCATGGAGACTCGGCCACACAAAACGAACAGTTCGGTGGTTCACCGTTTTCGCCCTTATTTTGCTCATTTTTGACCGATTTTCTTGAATTTGTTTGTAAAAACCTTCAAACAATTGTGTTTTCAAATGGTTTTTACATAAAAGTTTGAGAAAATCGGTGAAATCGAGCAAAATACGAGTGAAAACGGTGAAGGCCGCCGCCGCCGCGAACTCGAGGGCACCGATGAACACAATCAATTCGAAGAGAAGTAAATAGCATCTTTCATTCATGTCGAGACAATTTCACACACATGGATAAATTGAAAGATCCGTTCAATAAGTACACTTCAGCCGTTTGCCACCTGGCTGCCATCTCAGATGCTCTTCGTGCCGTCCTTCGTCTGCTCGTATCCACTCTGCACTCCCGTGTCGCTCTCTTTCTTGTTCTTCGCCGCATTCTCGTTTTGCGACTTTTTCAGCGCCTCGATGTCCTTCTTGAGCGCCTGCTTCTGACGAATGTTCTTCATGAAAAACACCACGACCACAATCATTCCAATGAAGAGAGCAACAACGAGAACCACAAGCAGGTAGAACGCCCTGTAACGAAACCATGAAACCAATTGACACTGAGATCCTGTTTGCTTACCAGGTGGGAATTCCAGTAGACTCCGAGCCCGAGACACTTGCCAATGCACTACCAGTAGCTTGGGAACCTTGACCAACTCCACTGTCCCTTCTGCCTGCACCAGAATCCACAACAGCATCTCCTCCGTTCTGCGTCCCTTGATTCTGTCCGTTTCTGCCTGGATTGGAGAGTTTGGTAGGTTGCACGGATATGAACAGATTGTTGATAGAGTCCAGCACTCCTGATACATCTTTCAGTGCACTGTTGTGCTTTGCAAAGTGCAGATCCAGTTGGCCGACTTCTTTCAACAACTTATTGACTTCAAACACCAAGATCGTATTTGTTGCGTTGTACCGTTCAAGATCATCCAGTGCCGCCATCCTTCTCTCCACATCCAATTCGACATCAGTGATTCCTGTCAGTCCATCACAAAAGGCTCCGAAAGGCGTCAAACTCAAAGTGCTTCGTGTCCTTCTACTCAGTGTACCAGTCCGATTCGTCAACTCTCCCAGAAACTGCTCCAACACTCTTCAACTCTCCAGAAGCTCCCCATCCCTCTCGAATGAATGTGACATTATTCGGATCATCGTCAAGCACCGCATCCACAGCTTGTCCATTCTTCACGAGTTCTTCGATGTACACGTGCTTGTCCGCAACCTTCTGAATGGCAACAACTCCTGCGGCGGCGTCTCCAAACTTTTTGGCAAGTGGCACGAGGTTTTCAAACATGGTTAGTTCCTTCACCTCCGAACTGTTACTTGTCTTGATCTTTCCAGGGATAGCTCTCACTGTCTTGATGTCGTTTGTGCAGTTGGCCAGGGCTCCGGTGACTTTGTTGATGTTCTCGAAGAAGGGAGTGGTTCCTTTCAATGCATGGACTAGAACGGAAGCCCTGGCAGCCATAGATACTTCTTTTACTGATCCTTTCACATCCGCCAAACATTTGAAAAGCTCGAAATAGTTCTTGAACGCGTTGTCGTTGAACAAACCGATGAGAATGACCGAATTTTGCAGCAAAGTTTCAACGTTTGTCTTTATCGATGGATTCGTTTGGAGCACTTTGAAGTGTGTTGAATATGCGACAAACATGTCGATCACTTTCTGAGCTGAAGTCAGCTTTTTCAGATTCGGCAAGAGTTCTCCAATTTCAGAAGCATGAAATGTGAAATCCGTTGACCAATTGATTGCGTTCTTCCACTCATTTGTCAGGGCTACATGTTCTTCTTTAACCAATCCGACGAGTTCTTCCAAAGCGTTTAGTTTTTTCTTCAAACCAATCACTCCGTTGTTGATTTCCTTCAAAATTCGAATCGCTTCGGTATCGACTGTAATTTTCTGCACACATCCCGATAGGGCGTTGACAATCTGCTCCGTTTCCGCAACAATTCTCACAGATTCTTGTACTCCGTGCTGAATTTCGAATGCTTCTTTCACTGACTGACGGAGTTTCGAGTCATTGAGTAAAAACAGAGTTCGATCCAGAGCACTCATCGGACTTTTGAACTGTTCCAGTGGCTTCAGTCCTTCTCCAATCGGCATCGACGTGTTCAGAGCCAAGAGAACCCACGAGTTCTTGGAAGCGGCGGGGAGCTGGACCAGATCATGGAATCCATCGACGAATCCGGCAGTGTACTTGATTGAAGAGGGATCATGCTTGGAGAGGGACGAGAGAAGTGAGTGGGCCGTGGCAAGACTTGTCGAATCCGAACTTATGGCTTTGATGAGTTGTAGGTTGCTTTTCATAACAGCAGTCGCAGTTCTGGGGGTTTTCAGCTTTCCGAGAGACCCGGCTCCGTCGGCAAACTTGATGGTGTCGGCAAGAGAGATCAACGGGTCCATGAGGCTCAGAACTCGTTGGATTTCCTTGAGATTTCCTGTCTTGAAAGTCTTGATCAGTGTCACTGCTGCATCAAACCGAGCCAATGCAGCTTGTAGATTTTCGACCACTTTAACAGCATTCCGGTTGTTGAGATTGTTTTTCAGGTCATCCGGAATATTTGGAATACTTTGAAGATTCTCCGTGATGGGCTTCACAATCAACTCATTGCTCAATCCAGTGAAATTGACCGAATCCAAAGTATAGATCTTGTCAAATGTGGTTTGATTCGGAAGTTTGTCCAATCCAGTGACACTCATCCACTTCTCTCTTATCACCGAAACTTTGAAAACATCGTTTTCCAAATCCGCAGAAGTGTCATCCAACTTGCCGCTCACGTTTTTCAGATTCGCCAGAAAGGTGTCGACCTTGGTCTTGTCGAAAGTCTCCAAATCCGCCAGTTTCACCGATCTAATATTGAGCATCTCAGCAATGGCCTCGTCGCCAGGAATCGATCCGTCGATCAGTCCGTTTTGCAGCGAGATTCCAGTGAGGACACGGGCGATCATGGCCATTTGGTTGGCATTCTCATGGAATCCACCTGGAAGAAGGAATTCAGTCTCCAAGTTTTGTTTCGGAAGTTACTCACCGTCAGGAGCTCTTCTGAATCTGCCTGAAGACCCTCGATCATTCTCGAGAAGCCGTGACGTTGAGTTGGAGCGTTCTGAACATGAAGATAGGATCCGAAAGTGGCAGTAGGGAGAACTTACCGATGTGCAAGAGCACAAAGATCAGAACGAAGACGATACAACGCATCTAATGGGCGCTGAGTAGTCAAAGTGAAGGATAATGTGATGTTTTTCTTATCAGCCTTGAATTGTCATCATCTTCGTGGTGAGGGCAATGTCAGGAGAAGTTCAGGGCACGTCAACAATCAAAACAAAACACAGGACAATAATCAATCAACACATTCATTATCATTTCATCCGTTCACCCATAACCCCCAGTTCAGTTTAAGTCCCTCAAACACTTCTAGTATCGTCATCCGTCATCCCATCCTTCCTCTCAGTCGCCGGCTGATTCGATGCTTCGTAGAACTCGAGTTCCTTCTTCAAAATGTTCATTTTCCGCATGTTCGCAAACATGAAAGTCGCCATGAGCGCCGTGATGATAGTGAGAATGGCACACGTGCAAATGAACATGTATTCAGGTCTGAAACAGTAACTTGTCATGGTCGGATTTGCATTGAAGCGAACTTACACTCCAAGAAGTTCGCATTTGTCGGATCTTGTGGGCTGAGTGGAAGCTTGACCTGGAGAAAAAGGAGAAAAGCAATAGGATAGAGAACTGAAAACTGAAGAATGCGACTTACTGGAGTGCAAGAGCACAAGAATCCCGAGCAAAAAGAAGATCAGCTGCATCGTGAATACAGAAGAGTTGTGGCAATGATAACAAAGCAAAGTATCGATTGGGAATGAACATCAAACACGTGGAACCAGGGGTTACGTGAGAAAGACGTGGAGAAGCCTTTGCTCGTTTCAATGACACAGAATCAATCAATCAATCAACACATTCATTATCATTTTAGTTCAAGTCCCTCAAACACTTCCCGTCTCGTCATGCGTCATCCCATCCTTCTTCTCAGTCGCCGCCTTTTTCGATGCTTTGTAGAATTCGATTTCCTTATCCAGCTTCCGGAGTTTACTAGAATACTTGATCTTCATAACCATTATGATCATCAAGATGCTCATGAGCAGAAAATGTATGGAGCAAAGCACGTAGAGAGTTCTGAAATCGGATGTGTAAATTGCACCACACTCGATCTGAAAGATAACTCACACTGCGAGCGTTGATGGACATTGCTGGGTTCTCGCTGGCTTTTTAGAGGCTTTACCTGAAAGTCCCAGTTAGGGGTGGAAGAAGCTGAAGAGTGTGACTTACTAGAGTGCGAGAGCACAAGAATCCCGAGCAAGAAGAAGATCAGCTGCATCGTGAATACAGAAGAGTTGTTGCAATGATAAGAAAGTCAAAGTATCGATTGGGAATTGTCATCATTCACGTGGAGTTAGGGGTGACGTGGAGAATACAAGATACAGCAATCAATCGATGCATTCATTTTCAAATCATTATTTCACCTATAAACCCCCAGTTCAGTTCAAATCCCTCAAACACTTTTGGTCTCGTCATGCGTCATCCCATCCTTCTTCTCAGTCACCGTCTTGTTTGCTGCTCTGTACACCTCGACTTCTTTCTTTCTGTCGGCAAGACGGCGCTTATCTAGGCGCATCCAGAAGAACATGAGAATCGCCATAATCAGGTTCAATACAGCGGAGATAGCGAAAACCCAATGGAACCTGAAACAGAACCACTATCGTGTGTTTCTTCTCGATGATAGTTACCGATTGAAACTGCCACATTCTATGAATGGCGTTGTTGGCTCTCTTCGGGTCTTGTTGAATCTTGTGGGCTGAGTGGAAACTTGACCTGGAGAAAAACAACTTGAGAATGGAATAGAGAACTGAAAACTGAAGAATGAGACTTACTGGAGTGCAAGAGCACAAGAATCCCGAGCAAGAAGAAGATCAGCTGCATCGTGAATACAGAAGAGTTGTGGCAATGATAACGAAGCAAAGTATCGATTGGGAATTGTCATCATTCACGTGGAAATAGGGGTTACGTGAGAAAGACGTGAAGAAGCCATTGCTCTTTTCAATGACACAGAATCAACGAATCAATCAATAAACACATTCATTATCATTTCAGTTCAAGTCCCTCAAACACTTCCCGTCTCGTCATGTGTCATCCCATCTTTCTCTTCGGTCTTTGGCTTTGGCTCAATCGGCGTTTTGTTGGCCTTGTTTTTTCTTGTCATGCGGCTAATCATCCAAACCACCATCAAGCCGCCTCTAGCTGTTTGTGTAGATTTTCACAGAAATCCTTTGGAAGTTGGGAATTACTGCAAATGGTCGTGTTGTATGCAACGTCTCAAAAGCTAACTCACTTTTCTAAATCTTGGCACGTTTGGCTTTTGAAGTTGAGTCTTGCTGGCTGAGTGGAAGCTTGACCTATAGAGGAAACCAATTGGAAACAAGACCACTGGGAGATGGGACTTACTAGAGAGCAAAAGCACAAAAATCCCGAGCAAGAAGAAGATAAGCTGCATCGTGAATACAGAAGAGTTATGACAATGATAAGGAAGGTTCATTGGGGATTGTCATCATTTACGTGGATTCAGGGTTACGTGAGAACGACGTGAAGAAGAATGTGCTCGTTTCAATGACACAGAATCAGACAATCAATCAACAAATTCATTATCATTTCAGTTCAAGTCCCTCAAACACTTCTGGTATCGTCATCCGCCGCCATTGCTCTGTATCCCTCGACTTCTTCTTCCAGTTTGAGCATTTGACGTCTGACTCGATGATAACGGCACATTACAAGCAAGAAAGCAGTTACGAACAGGAAAATGACGATCCACATCGCCCAGTGAACCCTAAAAGAAAGTAGGTCTTCGAAGTTGGGTCGTCCTATGGCTTACCAAATAGGACTGTGACATTCTTCAGACAGCTGCTCCTTTAGCTGGTTGGAAGTTGGTTGATTGGAAGCTTGACCTGGTGAAAAACAACTTGACAATGGGATAGAGAGAGCACTGAAAACTGAAGATTGGGACTTACTGGAGTGCAAGAGCACAAGAATTCCGAGCAAGAAGAAGATCAGCTGCATCGTGAATACAGAAGAGTTGTGGCAATGATAACGAAGCAAAGTATCGATTGGGAATGAACATCAAACACGTGGAATCAGAGCACGTAAGAAATCGCCACTTTTTCTTTCGCTTTCGAATGTCACCCAGACTCTTTGAGCTCGGTGAGCTCGACGAGCATCCATTGATCTGGAAACAATGTCAGCTCGCTCTTTTGCTAATTAGAGATTGAGATCGACTGACCAGTTGGTACGTGTAAAGCGGAGGAGGAGGGATACCTCTTCTTTGTTCTGTTGCTCCCGGACTCTTGGTTTTTCGATCTGTGACCTATTCTGCAGCTATTTCAGCTGTCTTTTTAGGTTATGTAGACGACGTTGTTTCTGATGTTTTATTTCTTTCAAAGATTGCAAAGAAAACCAAGTTCTCCCGTGAAAAAAGGAAAATGTTGATGAAAATTGAAATTTTCTACAGTAATCCTTTAAAGGCGCAGCACGGATTTTGTTCATTGGGTCTCGCCACGAAATCAGTTTTTCGGTGTTTTCCTCTTTTCTGGACCGATTTTCTTGAACTTTTCAATGAAAACTGAGAAGAAAAGAGGATTTGAAGCGTAGTAATACATTTTTCAGATTGAGAAAAAAGGAAACAAGCGAAAATGGAATCACAAGGCCAAAATCAGGTAAGCCCAAACCAGCAAGACTCTTGTTTTGTCAAACTGACATTTCTCGCTCTCTTTCTCTCTTTCAACCCCTTGATTATGCTCGCATGCAGTATCTTATCACCCAATTTGTCACCTTCTCTCCCCGATCCAATTTCCCTTATTTCCGAAGCAGGAGAAACTCTTGACGTAACTGGGCGAGTTGATTGTTTCTTTTTGTTTTGGCTGGGTTTCGGTTACCGGGAACCAATTCAAGCAGTGTTTTGACGGGTGTTTTTCGTTTTTCGTGACTAACTCAATCTCCTAACTTTCGAGAACTTTCTGACTATGGTCTAGACATTCTTTGTAGCGACAGATGAGTACGTGATGCGTTGTGATGAGTATAATGAGCAAAAACCAACATTACACCTTTTGCCCTTCCCAGCTAAGAATTTGATTAGGCCACCTTTTCCCTGTCTATTTTCAGATTGCTAAGTGAGTGGCTACGTTGTATTTTTGATCAAGATTCTATTGTTCTTTAGAGCCAATTTTCACAATGACCTGGAGGTGTGGGACTCTCTTTCTATTGAACTTTGTTTAGAAGATTGGATAGATTATCTCACACTTCAGAAGCCTTCTGCCATTTGGCACGTCCTTCGTTGGTTGTATCTTGGAGTTCAAGGCGAAACTGAGTGATCTTAGAAGCTTTGTTTGCGCTTTTCTAGTAGCTAGAAGTTCTTCACTTTTGGCGCTTTTCCGTCCATCTGAACTTCAATGAATCAATCGGAAACTCTTGGAGTATGTCCGGTTCACAGCGCGCCGCCAAACTTTCACCGATTTCTAGCATATGCCTTTAAAGCCTACTGTAGTTTCGTCGATTTTTCGATGAATTTAATCGTTTTTTTCGGCAAAATACCAGCGAAATTTTGACTCAAAATGCTAGTCATTGATATGAATAACTGAAACAGTTCTTTTTTCTAACAAGTTTCAGGAGAAATCATCGAAAAATCGACCAAACTACAGTATCCCGACTTTAAAGGCGCATGCTTGAAATCGTTAGAAAGTTTAGCGGCGCGCCAGTTTTGCGAATTTTGCATTTCAAACTGAAAGAACAATTTGATGTTTCTGCCCCCTATGATGTTCATATTTTTGTCAGTAAGAGTTGACGCATTTCCCCCAGTGTGTCATCTCTTTTTCGTTCTTGATCAAACCACCATTCCCTCCCCATTTTCTTCAGCTTCAAGACATGTCTATGTACTCTAAACTCCTTCCGCTCTAGTACCCAATTCTCTATTATCATACATAGAAGCCTTGATTTCTTGACCTAACCTCAGCAACATAGAGAGGCAGTCATCTAACCACAACCACCCCCTCTCTTTCAACAAACAAACATTTCTTTGCCTTATCCCATTTTCATTATCCCATTTTCAGATGGAATGCGCCAGTGACATCCAAGCCCTAGTCTACACTTCCCCTGTCCAAATCATCTACGCCGCTGTACAAATGCTCCTCTTCTCTGCAACCATTATCGGGTCAATTTTCGCTGTGATAGGTCTTGCAAGAAAGTCTACTATCCCTGACTCTACTCGTGTTTTGTTAGTCGGAAGTTTGTTTTTTGCCAATGCACATGAATTCGCCTATGTTGGATCCCCGATTCACACTTTCAAGCTAAACCTGTTTCACTCCAATACCTCCTGCTATCCATTAATGGCAACGATTGATTGTGTCCCTACTACCACTGTCTTGGCAATGGGGATCTCCGGGAATATGTTGATACAGTCTGCACTTAGTATTGATAGGTTAGAACACGAGTGATATCATTTGGTTCTTGATCTAGAGATAAGATAATTTAGGCTTTTGGCGACTTTACTGCCCTTTGCGTATTCAAGATTACGGGCTTTGCCGGGGTTTTTGCTGCTCTTTATGGTGGTAAGTTTACAGGGAGTTTGGACCCTGTGAAAAGTAAAGAACAGAGATCAGATACTTACAGCTTCTCCCATCAATCCTCTCTTATTCCTGGATCCGTCAAGACATCGTCCTCGACGACTACCAACTCTTCTGCTCCAACTGGTCCTCTCGGATTAGTACCAGAGCCAACACCTATCTACAGTACTGCTCCTATCTCACAGTTGTTCATATAGTTATCAATATCTTGTTAATTTGGAGAAATCGGGTCACGGAGGCAAAGTAAGTGGGGTAGGAGGGAATAATCTTTACCCAGAGTTTTCTATTAGTGTCTCGTTGATAAACATAATCAAATCTCAACGTATTTTTCTGACCTAGGAAATTGTGACTAGAAGATCAAGCTAAAAACATGAACAATTTCACACAATTCTTGTCTCCCAGATGCCGCTTCGATCTCACCAAACAATACCATAACTCGGAAACTTTGAAAACTACAATAGCCATATGTTACTTGTCGATTGCTCAGTTCCTCGCAATGTTTCTCTACTCTGGAGGGGTTCTTTTGATGAGAACTAATAAGGAAAAGATCCCGACGTTGATATACTTCAATGTTATTGTTTGGGTTTATGTAAGTTGAGGGGAATTGGGGCCGTGGCCGAGGAAATCGCGGCCGCGCGACAACAGAAAACTTGCTCGCCGGTATTTGCCTTTGTTTTAACAATTTTTGACCATTTTTGCTCATTTTTTTTTGAGAAAACATTGAGAATAGAGTCTCGTTAAATATTTATACAAGAAAATTAGCAATACTGATGAAA
Organism: Caenorhabditis panamensis; assembly: GCA_900883565.2. Lineage (NCBI taxonomy): Eukaryota > Metazoa > Nematoda > Chromadorea > Rhabditida > Rhabditidae > Caenorhabditis > Caenorhabditis panamensis. The sequence goes on along the minus strand of LR537854.1, from coordinate 205,671 downwards.
ACTCGCAAAATAACGGCCAAAACGAAACCGGTTCGCTATGAGTCTTTCGTTTCGGGTGGCCGCTTGCATTTCTTACCTGTTTTATCAATTTTCAATAATTTTTACTAATTCTTCTGCAAAAACAAAGAGAATATTATCTTTTTCGATATTTTCACAAAAAAAATTAGCAAACATGATTGAAAATTCGCAGAATAACGGCTAAAATAAAACCGGTTCGCTGTGAGTCCTTTGTTTCGGGTGGCCGCGTGCATTTCTTGCCCGTTTTATCAATTTTCAACGATTTTTACTATTTTTTTGCAAAAACAAAGAGAATATAATCTTTTTCGATATTTTCACAAAAAAAATTAGCAAAAATGGTTGGAAATTCGCAAAAAAACGGCAAAAACTGAACTGGTCCACTGTAGCCGCGCGTATTCCTCGGCCACGGCCACTGTTCTTCTTTTTTCAGGCCCCTCCTTATGCTTGTGTCTCCCTAGCCCCTTTAATCCTTTTTTCTCTTCGAAACCTCAAGAAACAAAGACAGACTCGAATCCAATCAATAACCGCCAAAAATCAAAATGAAACTCAAGAAGATCACATTAGAAAACTTCAACTGTCGTGGGGATAAGCTTGCCGGCTAGCCTACCTAAGCTAGTTTTGTCCTTGTTCCATCCCCCCAACGCACCCTGTCCAGATGTATCAAGATGCCGGTAGATAAGATCCGGAGGTGCGGGATGTTCCGCTTCTTCTCCTTCACCTTCCCACGTTTATGCATGGATTTGAAGCAGTTCACTCAATATTTGGATGGTTTTAACTTTTATTTGGATCAAATAAAGATTCCGAAACACTTGAATCATCTGAAATTAGAAAAGTTCCTCTATGCCACGTGTACCATCTACATTGTCCTCCGGCTTGTTTGCCTTGACACTGAAGTCATTGGGTATGTTTTCTCAATAATTCGTCGGTAAAAAGAATCATCGATTGATTATCTAGAGAAAAGAAGAAGCTAGAACACATCCCCCTGGAATGCGATTCAGTGATCAATGGATCAGAGAATGGGCGCCTTCTGTCTCGAGCCAAACAATGGGACTGGCATTTTGATTGGGTGGAAGCCGAGCTTTTTGGGTCGAAGAATGTGTAAGTTCCTTGTTTTTTCTGATTGTTTGAACTCTATTCATCCATTTTCAAGGTGTTCTACGATAGAAAAGTACTTTAACTTCGCCAAGGCTCCAATGTCTGAAGAAGAGGAAAAGTACCCATTGGCATATGGTCTGGTGGTTTACAAAACGATCGTTCAGGTATATACAAGCTTTATTTGATACTTTATTATTCTTGAAATGCGTAATTTCCTAAACGTCGCCAAACTTTCTGACGATTTCAGGCACGCGCCTTTAAACTCCGGGATACTGTAGTTTTATTTTTTCGATGATTTTAGCGTTTTTTTCAGTGATTTCTCCGGGAAATTGTTGGAAAAGAGAAACTTTCTAGTTGTTTGTTTCATAATTAACAATCTAAGTCAAAATTCCGCTAGCAACTTGCCGAAAAAACAATAAAATCATCGAAAAATCGACCAAACTACAGTACCCCGACTTTAAAGGCGCATGACTGAAACCGTGAAAGTTTGGCGGCGCGCTGCGAAACTCATTTCATATCGAAAGGATGATAAATACAACATCTAAGTTATCAGGTCCTCATGCAAATGTCTCTATTCTATCAACCCCAACATCTCTTCTGTATCACAGTGGACATGCAAAGCTCCGATGAATACAAGACTGTCATTGAAGCTCTTCCAACGTGTTTCCCCAACATGAAAGTGTTTGTGAGTATTCTTCTCTCCCTTTTCTAATTCTAAGCTGCGTTTTCAGATCGGTGAAGCATCAGAATGGGGATCTTTTGGTATCCTCAAAAACGTGTATACCTGTTTCAACTGGCTATCGGAAGCGAAACATGACTGGAAGTACTATCAGTATCTATCAGGAACAGATCTTCCAATTAGAACGAATCTAGAGATGGTTAGAATCTTCAAAGCAATCAATGGATCTATTAACACGGATGTCAGTGATTTTGAAGTGGATAGATACAAGAATATGGAAGGTGTCCTTCCTCCAATTCCAATCTACAAGTCCAGTATGTCTGTGGTTGTTCCGAGGAGTGCTGCGAGCTTCATAATTGCTAGTCCACGGGTTCAGAAGCTTCTGAATTACTTGACAAAAACCTGGATCCCAGATGAATCTTTCTGGTCGACTGTTTCAGGATCCCCAGCTTGTAAGTGATGATGGGGATAGATGATCACAAATCTGTATTTTACTTTAGCTAGAAACGCTACTCAAAAACTTTGTAAAATGGGCTAAACTTACAACTGCGGTCATGTGAAATGGCACTCGGCTGGTCTCGCCACGAAATCGGTTTTTCGCTGTTTTCTCGTTTCTGGTTTAATTTTTTAGATTTTCTATATGAAAACGGATAGAAAATAGGATTTGGAACCTAGAAATAGTCAATTTGACCAAATTCAGTTAGATTTTCATTGCTAACTACCCGTTTTTGTAACTTTTCCGAAAAAATAGACAAAAACACAAAATCTTAAATTGTTCTATGAAAAATTTAATATTTCGGGTCAAATTAACCATTTCTAAACTTCAAATCTTTTGCTCTATCCATTTTTACCTGAAAAAAACTCAAAAAGTTGATCCAAAAACGAGAAAACAGCAAAAAACCGATTTCGTGGCGAGACCTGACGAACGAAATCCGTGCTGTTAAAGGATTACTGTAGAAAATTGCAATTTTCATCGAAATTTTCCTTTTTTCACGGGAGAACTTAGTTTTCTTTACAATCTTTGAAGGAAATAAAAGATAATTGTCAGAATAAAACATCTAATATAATCCTGTAAAACTCTGCTTCCAGTACTCCCAGTCCCTGGCGCCATTCGTGTTCGTGACATTCTCTGGCTCCGAAAACACTTCAAAATGCGTCCTCCAGACGTGAACACTGTGGATTCCATAGGCACTTCGTATATCGGACGGTACCAAGTGTGGGGTTGGCAGAAGGACTGCTATGGTGCGTTTTATCTTTCGATCTTTCCGCGCCATCCCGATAAAAGCTGCGCTGCTAAAACTAATTGTAAGATCTTTCCGTTCCAGGTAAAATTAAAGACTTCTCTTGTGTTTTTGGCGTCGAAGACATTGAGGAAATCGTGACAAGACCCGAATTGGTCGCCCACAAACTCTACCTCGAGTTCCAGCCCGCCGCTTTTATGTGCATGTTCAAAGAAGTGAAAGCGAGGAGTTTAAGACCGGATGCTGACAAATTCAGTGCGAAGAGCTACTCAGAAATGCCGACTGTCGAGTTATTGCAAGGAAAAGCAGTAACACAGTTGACGCATCCGAACTGGCTGGTCAGAGACTCATTTTATAATCCAGAGCAGGAAGAAGTGGATCGAGTCGAGTTGTAGAGATAGCTAATAAGATAAGGTTTAGAATTGATAAATGAATAAAGATAGTTGAAACAAATGCTTTTGATCATGCACTTACCTTTTCCCCTGCTCAAAACCAAACCTCTTTCTCGGCTCCTTTCCCCCTTTTCTCCCCATAAATCTTAGTGTACGTCCGTTGAGGAGAGAGACCAAGAGTGTATTCTTCTTCTTCTCCTTTTTAGCATTCTTATTTTGTTCCGTTTTTGGTTTTTTTAGTTTGTAAACCCCAGGGACACGAGAGCCCGAGCAACACGCTACAGTACCCCAGACAAACACACCTTGTTGCCCCGCCTCGGACCATAAAAGTAATGGGTTTTATAATGCACAACACTATAATTTTCTCTTTTTATACAATCTCCATTCCCAAAAACCAATTCTCCTCTCCATTTTCCTTGTCGAGAAACAGAAACAGAAACAGAAACACATTACATTTTATGAGCTTTCTCCTGGATTATAAGGCCTCTCCAAAAGGTTCGATCTCTACATTTCCGGCTCACTTCTCCTTTTGCAATTTCCCTTTTGCCACGTGTCACTTTCAATTGCATCTTGTTAGGTATTCAACATGAAATTTCTCATATGTAACAACGTACTGGATAGCTAGTAAATATCTCCCTTTCCCCATCCGTAACTGTCAAAGAACACTTAGAACACAAAACTCTGTCCCCCTCGGTCCCCTGCAGCTGGCGCTTACTCATCCCTGTCATCGCCTGGTCATCGTTCGGCCACACACGTGCATCTCTCCTCCCATTTCTTACCATTCAGTTTTTTTTTCTTGGTGGGTGGCTAGGCAAACACTATTCTGCTTAATCGATTGCTTCTGATTGCAGAGAAAACTAAGTTCTCTTGTGAAAAAAGGTCTTGATAAAAATTGAAATTTTCTACAGTAATCCTTTAAAGGCGCAACAGGATTTTGTTCGGCGGGTCTTGCAACGAAATCGGTTTTTTGCTATTTTCTCGTTTCTGGACCAAATTTTTTGAAATTTTTCTTATAAAAATGGATTGAGCTAAAGATTTGAAGCATAAAAATAGTTAATCTGACCCGAAATATTACATTTTTCATAGAGAAATTCAAGATTTTCTTTTTTTTTCTGTTTTTACGGAAAAGTTACAAAAACGGGTAGTTCTCAATGAAAATCTGACTGGATTTGGTCAAATTGGCTATTGCTAGGTTTGAAATCTTATTTTCTATCCGTTTTCATAAAAGAATTTTGAGAAAATCGGACCGGAAACGAGAAAACAGCAAAAAACCGATTTCGTGGCGAGACCCGCCACTTCCCGTGACCGTAGTAGTAACTGTTATGACTCATTTTTCTGTTTGTCCTCCTTTCCACCAGAAAACGGCTAGTTTCATGTCTAATCCAGCCAATTCTGCTCATGAATCCTCTTCCCCTCTAAAGATGCCAATTTACCCATCAACTCTACACCAAGAAGAGGAAGACATTAGCCGAAAGCAGAAGGCCTTGCTTTCTTCCCCGAGTGCTTTCGTTTTATTTTTATTACAAGCACTGCTCTTTTCTCTTTTCTATTTTCTCCTTGTCTTTTTGGGGTCATAACTTCTCACGGAGTACTGTAGAATTGGGAGTCGGCGTTGGTGCGTAATCGAATTAGGTGTTTTCAAAGAAAATTGTTATTTCATTCTTTTAGAATGGGCTCTGAGCATCATCAAATGATGGAGGACAGTGAAGAAGAAGTATTTGAAACTGAAAAAGTCCAATTCGAAGTCTTGGAGCCCATGAGACCATTCGACAAGAAGGAGTTTGATCGTCATCTTTACAAGTTGGAGAATGGCTTTGATGTAAGTTAATTGAATCAAAAACTAGGTAAATAGACCAGTAACTTTCAGCCAATCCACCCTCTAACTCTTCTCCGAACTATGACTATCCCAAAACCAATCGTCTGCGACACAAATCTCATCAAACTCGTTGAAAACTTCCTTGACAAGCAGACAACTTGGTACCCTTCCATGTTACTGATCCGAAAGTTGGAAGAGACAGAGATGGATTCTTTCGCTCCACGGCTCAAGGAAACAATAGAGGAAAAGGAGAATTGGACATTGGGGAGACTGAAGTTTATGAAGCAGAAGAGGAACGGAGAGGAGTACCTGAAATCGTTGGAAAAAGCACACGCTGAAAACGAACGAATGAAGGAAGATAGGAAGAGACAGTTGAAAAGAGAGGTGAGGATATGTAGATAGGATCAGAAATGTAGTAGGGAATACCTTATTCTAGATTGCTGATGCTCGAGCTGCACTTGACAAGCTTCGAGACCAGGAACTGGAGAAAGGCTTAGAAGGGAGTGATGGCAGGAAAAGTAAGGCAGAAAAGACTCAAATAGAACAGAACCTCAAAGAGAAAATGCGTCTGGAAACCAAGGTAACATAAGAAACTCACCTTTAACAAACGATTTTTTTAGCTGGGAATCGCAAAATATAGAGAAGAGAGAGCTCAAGCTAGAGCGGAAGAACGGGAGAGAGAACAAGAGAGAAGTAAAAGAGAGGTACTACTGCGGTCACGGGGAGTGGCACTCGGCGGGTCTCGCCACGAAATCAGTTTTTCGCTGTTTCCTCATTTCTGGTCCATTTTTCTTGAATTTTCTTTATAAAAACGGACAGAAAATGGAATTTGGAACTTGGAAATAGCCAATTTGACCAAATTTAAGTAGATTTTCATTGCAAACTATCCGTTTTTATAATTTTTCCGCCAAAAACACAAAATCTTAAATTTTTCTATAAAAAGTGTAATATTTCGGATCAAACTGACTATTTCTAGGTTTCAAATCTTCTGCTCTATTCATTTTTATTTGAAAAAACTCGAAAAAGTTGGTCAAAAAACGAGAAAACAGCAAAAAACCGATTTCGTGGCGAGACCGGCCGATAGATCAGCCCCACACAAAAAGCTACAGTAACCCATATCTTTTTAGGACCTAATGAACCAAATGCCTCGGGAGGACCGCATCTCAGCTAGACCCCATATTCGGAACAGAGATCGGGATGCAGAAGAACGGTACAGATACCCGAATGGAAGACCACACTTCTGTCAGAGGAATGACAGAAACAATAACATTGGGAAGTGGAGCAACAGAAAGAAGAACAAGAAGATGAAGGAGAGGAATAAGGTGAAGAGGTGAAGTACTCTGATAACAAGACGGGGTTTCAGAGATATGTGGACAGTTATTTGCGCTGATTTGATGTTTCATGACTATCTACCTGTGCAGAAATCAAGAAGGAGATCGGTGACCCTGTGATACTGATAAATGAACTTTGTCTGTAGATGAACTTGAACTCTAAGTATTTGCTCTATTCCTTTTATCATGTTTTTTGTTCTTATGTACCTGTCCAACAGGCAATGAATGTTAGGGAAAAAAAGGGTTTGAAACCATCTACATTTGTTGCAACCATGAGAAACTATTTTATTAACATTACAAAGTGAAAATCCTTGCTTTATCATGACTACAACCAACAATTCTTCTCGATGCAATCACCAAATCCAGTAGACAAGCTCCAAGAGGAAGGTTGTGCGCGGAAGAAATCATGTTGTTTTGATCCTGAAAACCAATAGTTCCAGGATTAAGAAACATGCGGTATATCGCTTACCAAACTCTCCAACTCCATTACAGTAATAATACATATGAAAATAACCACCAAGAAGGCACACACCTTGTTTCTGTTATAACAAGCATTCCTTCCAATACCGCACTCCGTGGCAAAAATTGAACGGAAAAACAAGGTACCTAACCCGGTGAAAATCAGTCTTTGTGAAGAGTAGAAGTCACCATTCAAGCCGTTCTCCATTTTCCCGTAATTTTTCATACTCGAGAATGTCAATTTCTGAATGAACCCACAGACGAGCAATCCGAAAAGACCTATCAAAGATCGAGTTTCAAAACTTGGAATTCTCGGGATGTTACGGAAAAAGGCTGCGAGTAGATATGGACATGATTCTGCGGACAACACAGAAAAGAAGGCCAGGGGAAACACGTGTAGTTCAGTGACCTCCGTTCTAATCTGGGAGAGGACTACGTGAAAGATGGAGAAGATGTAGAAGAAGGAGCCAATGAATAAAGTTGCGTAGTAGGTCATGGGGTAAATTGGTTGTTGGATAGGGAACCGAATATGTAGATGTGAATGTCAAGTCAATATTGAGATGTAAAGACGAAAATGACAGGATAAGATGGAGTTTAATGGAGTGCGTTTGCATTCTTACAGTCGATTTGTTTCGGTTGCCTGTAGAACTCGGTGGAATGGACGGGAGACAAAAGTTTAGAGAGGTTCCAGAGTGTTTGATACATTGCATTTAATAAGAAAAGTAAAAAAGTCTTCGAAGATAAAAGAAAGATTGTTTCCAGAATCAAAAACGACACCTGCGCGCTCAAATGACGACGTTACAGTAACCCATTTTCGATGCATCGTGGAGTCATAACCACCTGGTTACAGGAATAGTAATCGTGCTTTTTAGACAGCTGAACATGTCAGCAACAACTTCTCAGTTGATCGCTTTTTGATAACTTTCATTGTTTCCGAGATATTGTCACAGTTTTGTATGCGAGCTGTCAATCAATAGTATCTGGTGCTGTTTCTATCGGGTAATCAATAAACTTCCTGTTGTAGAATGAGATAAATTTGTTGTTTAGATCCCCAATCGCCTCATGGCATCACTTATATTCGCAACCGGACGATGCGCTCGCCAATAGACGCCCAATTTACCTCATCAGTGGAATTCAAGTCACGTGGCCACGCCTCTTTCCCACGCTAATTATAGAGCCGACCGGAAGTCATGAACTGTCGGCTGCTCAATTTCATAAATCCGCCCGCTCTTCTCCTCCCAACAAAAAGAGCAAAAAGAGCCTGTAACAGTTGCTCCGCAAGAAATAAACCAAGCACAAAGCAGCTTCACCGCACTCGAACTGTTCCCGTCGAGTCTGCCTCAAGACAAATGGCCACAGTTCGATCAGCGATGGATGAATCCGCAACCCAATCAGTTCTCGGTTCCATCGTTTACACCGTTTTATCAACCGTTTCAGTATTATCGACAGTATTAGTTTGATTCGAATGAAAACGGAAAACTTTGATTTTGTATTTGAATCTCAATGTATCATCGAAGGGCGGACTTGTTGGTGACTTGCCGAAAGACAATGTTGATGTTGACGTGATCGCAGATGAGGCAGACATCAAAGAAAAAAAAACAATGACCAGGGTTCGGGCCGGCGTTCCGCCGTCTCTCCCCGTCTGGATTGGGCCGGGCTAAAAAGAAAGTGTTCTATGGGTTTCTCTTGTCTGATTCTATTGATTTTATTCATATTTTCTTTAAAAAAACGTTTCGATGAGGTGATTGAATCGAAAAAGGAAGACACGCACCCGTGTCACGAAAGCTCTTTCTTCCCCACATTCAATCCGGCGGTCTGCTGTTCCTCCCATTTTGAAATGGGCGATGAGCATGTGATTTTAAGAACAAAGCAGTCTCAAACATGAGAGCTCCTACTTTTAGTGAGACAGCAAAAAGCTACAAATGTAAAAAATGTTGGCAGTTGGCGGGTCACGAAATCAGTCTTCCGATATTTTCTCGGCTTGCGACCAATTTGTCGAGTTTTTTGATGAATTCTTATAGAAAAGAGGATTTGGAACCTGGAAACATTGCACCAAAATTAGTCAATTTTATTAAGAAATTGACTCCTAAAATCGTTAAACCTTTAGTTCGAGAATCATTCTTTTTCTTCAATGAGTTCTATCGAGTTCAACTCTCCGAGTACCACGTAGTCCCGACGCTTCCGATCCGCTGCGAACTTCGGCTTCGGTAGATCTTCTTCGGGCACTGTCTCCAGATTCGGAACAAATCTGCATCTTCTCTTTCGGGTTGGAGCAGGAGTGTTGGTTGCTTCGTGGATCGTGGAGAGGTTTTGGTACTCACTGCTTCCCGTCGACTTCCTCTTGGATTCAGCTGGAGTTGTTGACGGGACCGGATCCGTCTTCTCTCCAGAAGTTTCCTTCGAAGATTCCGAAAGTTCCGGAGTTGGTGGCACTGAGTCGACTTCACGAGAGAAAGCGTAGGATGAAGAACGACGACTTCTTCTCTTTGACGAACGTCTCTTCTTCCGATCCTTCTCGTCACGAAGTTCTTTCTGAAATCAATTGATCATGATGATTCTGATGATCTATTTCTTACAATCTGTTGCTTAATCAGATCAAAAGCCTTCGTGACAATCTGATCCATGTCTTTTGAAGTTGTCGTCGGTCCAAAGTTGATGGTGAGGTTGATCGAGAAGTCGTTGTGGATGACGGGTGTGGACTGCGAAGAGTTGAGTGGGGCTGGAAGTGGTCGATTGGATGATTCGGGCTCCTTCTGATGCTCACTGAGTTGGTCGTTCCTGGACATGGACATGTCGAATAAGCAGGAGGGATGTAGTTGTCAGTGGAGACGAGTAGTTGCTGGTTGATCAAATGAATGAATGAATTGAATTCCGATGGTTGTCCCGCTATACGTGGAAAAATTTTTTCGTATGCTCTAGATTTTCTGAGGGTCACGGGGAAATAAAGTAATGTTAAAAAGCATCCAGTCTCCGTAGACGTCTTCTACACCAACTTCTCTTCATTTCGCAGGTCAAACCGTCGTTGATAATGCAGGTGAAACGAGGATTCGTGGCCGCCAAGGAGACGAGAAGCTTCATCAAGTACATTCCCGTGTTGGGCCAGGATTGAGAGAATAAAGAGAAGATATCGCTTGATATCTTTTTGGTTCAGAAAGTTATAAACCTTCAAAAACAAGCCATAAAATCATTCAACCCCAAAATTACCATATCAGCCCGATCCATCATTCACATCAAATCCGCAGATGTTTCTTGTCTATTATCATCTTCCTCTTTTCCTCTTTCTCTTCTCCTCTTGTTTCCTCTATTCATTTGCGTTTTTCAGCATTTGGCGCTTTTGCGAAAATGCATAATGAAAGGGCGTGGGGCCCAGAAAGGGTCCCACTGCCGTGCCTAATTTTGACATGTCGGGGCACAGCCCCGATTCTCACCTTTCCGACCTTGGCATCGCTCCGACATGTCAAGATTACGGTTTAGTCGAGTCCATCCGTCTGCGGGTATCTAGTTTAGTCCCAACGGTCAATTTTCACTTCCTTGCGGTTCTCATTTTGAAATGCCGCCATTTCGCTCTATTAGAGGGGCGAGAAAAAACTTAGGCCACGACAAAAAAGTGGCCGGCCGTCGACGTTTTCATCGGATTTCCCGCCTTTTCGGCAAGTTTCGCATAGGGAAATTCGTGAAAAACGTCGGCGAAACACGGAAAAGATGGAAATACAACATATCTTTCAGATTTTCAACTCAACCCACCCTATTTCGAGAGTTTTCATAGAAAATGAACGGAATTCAGTTCAAAATTAGTCATTCACTCATCCGATCTCGATTCGAAGCGATTACAATAGATTGTGGATCGATCTGCAAGTTGTCATCTCCCTGCCGCCTCCCCCTTTCAGCCAGCATACACGACTTCTCATTCCGCTTTGATTTGTCTACAGTTGAGCTCCATTGGACTTCTGAGGTTCCTTGAAGCATGGTTGGCACATTTCGAAGAGTTGAGAATGCGATTCACTAGTTATATTGTTAGTTTCATCCAAAGGAAGTGATTAAATTGCCGTTTTACCCGCAGACATTCAGATTTTCCTTGTCATCACTACAGATCGCCTGTGCGACGCGCTTCCCCGATGAGTTGCTGGATCTACATTGTTCGCTGTCTATTCTGTGCAAAACTAACTGTTACCTGGAAATTAGCTGAATTACTCCTAACTTGTTAACTTTCCTTATACGATACCCTAGTCTCCACCTAGCCTAGAATCTCAACTTTCCGATCAAAACGGTCATTTCCAGCCGAAAATTTCAACAATTGTGTCGGAAACTCTAATTTCTTAACGGAATTTGAGTTCCCCGAGTTTTACGGAGAAAGAAATCAGAATCAAATCAAAAACCAATCAACCCATCAAGTTTCCTAACTGTTCCTCCACTTCTCAACGAATTTTCAGTTTGTTGCAAGCGAAATCAGCGAGAATTCAGAATTCTCGCCATGAATCGTCGAATCATTGCTTTCTTCCAGTAATTTCTCTCCTTTTTCGAAAAATTCTCATTATTACAACTATTTTGTTTCAGAAATTGCCAATTTTGTCAGCGGAAATCGAAAAATCACGGACTTTTCAAGAATTTTGAACCGACGACGAATCTGTCAATCGTCACGGATTTGAGCGGAAATCGAACAAATTCCTTGTTTTTTTTTCAATAAAAATTCATTTTTTAAATAAAAACAAACGATTTAACTGCTCCGGGGGCTTGTCCCTCTTCCGAATCCGTCGGCCACCGCTTGAAGTTGTCGTCGTTCGGCGTGTCGTTGGCTCGTCCTTCTTGGCCTCGAGGCGTTGGAGTCCGTGTTTTCTGAAAAGATCTTCGCTTAAACTAGGATGAAAGTATAAACATAACTCAGCCTTTATGTTTTTAGCCGTTTGTGGCGGCTTGCTCCTGTCGGCGACGTCCTTCAGGCTTCCTTCGAGAGGCGACGTCGTCTTCAGCTCATTTTCGACGGTTTTCCCTGGAACAAACATGATAATTCGATGAGAAGTGGAGTGAAAAAGTAGAGAAATTGAGAATTATTACAGAACATTGCAATTACTATCAGTTTTTGGAAGAAATCAACGAGAAATTGTCAATTTGGCTCAAAACACGTGGAAATTTGTTCAAATTTTCAGATTTTTGCGGAGAAGCTTGTGAAATAGCAATTCAATGACAAATAGATAGATAACTTAATCAGAAAATCATAAAGATCGTTCAAAATTTAGAAAAAATCGAGATGAAAATGGTGAAAAAGATGAAAAGCTCTCGAAAAAAACAAATTTTTCGCGTAATGGCCTAGGAAACGCGCGGCCTCCCGGTCGTCGCGTGCGTGCGATGGGTGGAACTACAGTATGCCACTGAGAAACAATACATGAAGTCATGAGCACATCTAACCTGCATTTCGAAGCTCAAATGCTTCCGGGGAAACAAGAATAGTTAGAAAAGTGAAAAAGTATCGGGCTCCCTATAAAATCTTTCAGGCTTTCAGGTTCGGTTTACCTCACAGTGAGCTTGCTAGAAAACAGTTCGATTTCCCGAATAGAAATTAGGAAAAGTGTGCAACTCAATCACACAGCTTCAGAGTTAACAGAAAACGTCCCTTAGACAAATTTAGCTTTTCAGAAGTTCCATGGATCCTCTGAATGCCTTAGAGACAGGAGGAGTGGATAGTTTTGTGGGAGACTTGCCGAAGTCGAAACGCGTGGTAGTTTGTGATTGGATGATCAAGAACTGGTATGGACGTCATTTTGAAAATACGCATATCACCTACCATCTTTAGGAAGACGGTGTTCCACGCCTCCATCTTCTTCATCCATTATCTTTACCTGGTCGGATCCATCTACGTGCTCAAGAACTCTGATTCGCTTGATGGCTGGTAACGAACTCATTTTTCTTTTTTAATTGTTCAGCTGACAAATAACTTTCTGAGAATTCCTGAAAGTTCCTTTCAGTTTGATCTCTGTGAACACATATCACATGAAGGGACTACTGTATGAACCCTTCTAATCAATTCAATAATTTACGATTTTCAGGGCGGTTGGAATTTCAACAGTTTCCCTGTGTGTAGTCGGAGCAATCGATGAACACATCCAAGTGAGTTTTGTTAAATGATAAATTGAGCCATAAATTTATTGAAACTTTCAGCTTTGGCCAAATCGGGTCAGATGTCTTCGCTGGGCCAAAGATAAGCAAGACTCGATCCGTTACTTCGTGTTCTGTTTTTTGACTGCTGTGTGCTGTGGCACTTGGATGTGGGATCTCCACCAGAGAGCTCTCGAATTTTTCGGAGCTCTCGTTGGCTGTAAGTTGACAAAAAACATCTGGTTCTCACCAATTTTTTGTAGACACGCTCATAACGGATTCGCCGGTCAAATCCCTCGGCTACAGCTTCCATCTCATTTGTTTGCTTCTCAGCGTGGCTATCCATTACGTCTTCTACTTTTCCCCAAACGCCGTGATTTATTTTACTTTGTTCACTGGATTAACCACATTTTTTTATGCTTTTGTTCTTCTTCTCTCCAAGTTTCTGTTCCCAGAGACTCATCCTTTTTTCATTGTGGATAAGTCAAAAATTGTTTAGGTCAACCCTCAACCCATCTTTATAATTTTCAAGTTCACGTGTCCTCTAGATAAATTTTTCCTTCAGACACAAAATCTAAATCTGCAAACATATGCGCGCAAGAATTGAAACGGCAGGTGGGAGAACATCTGTTCAGCAGGATGGTTATCTATTCTCGAGAGACCCCGACACGCTCTCTTGTTTCACCAGAAAAGAATGTTTAGCTGCGCCGCTGGCCATTTTGTACAATTCTTTGGTTTCAATGAGCTCATTTATTATCATCAGTCAACAAGCATTGTTCTCAACCTTTTGGGATTATTTCTATCAACTTTAATCGTCTTTCTTCTCCCCATCATCTCTCATTGCTATCTCCCCCAACAACAGTTTCTTCCTCGACTGGAAATCCGCACCATTGTTGGACTAACAGGATATGTTATCTGTGCAATAACACAGAAATTCTTGGTCTCAAAGATTCGCCTGGAAGGACAAAAGGACATCTATGAAGTGTATTTGGTATGGAATAGTGTTCTCGCGTTACTTCTTCATTCTTCATTCGCTCATGAAGCTATGTCAAGGGGATTCCCATCGTATCCAAGACACAAAACATTGGTGGCAGTGGTTTTGGTTATAACCCTGTATGGTTCATTGTTGGAGTATGATCATTCTCTGAAGGTAAACAATGAATCCGAAACTTAACTTTAACAAATTCCATTTCAGACCGGCTTTCACAACAAGAATCATAATGCGGCTAGGAAAATTGCTCCACTCCTCAATTTCTCGCTAGGAGCTTCTATCCTGGATCTTTTGATCGTTGTGAAAGTCAAAATGTCAAGGAAACGGTACTTATGGCTCAGTGGTGATTGCCAAACTCGTGAGATTATTCTTCCTTTGTGAATTGATTCTTGATAAATGATGCTTCTCTGAACTAAGATAGAAAAGACAGTAGAAGACGTCACTCCCATCAATCGATACCCCCACCTGTCTAACCTAACCTGGACCATCTGGTCACACATCACTGCACCCTTGCCCTCTCCTCCATTCAGTTGTTTTCTCATGGATGATCTCTTAACCTTTATCTTTGGATCAATCATCTTTGGTTATGGCTGCTTCGAATTTCCTGCAAAACTTGAAATGGAACTTGGATTAGGAACAGGGATATTTATATCTTGGTGCATTATGGTGTTTCTGTGGATCTCTTCCGCTGTCTTCATATTCCAAAAGTTCCAAGACATCACATTTCCGTCCCTGGAAACCCGAGCAACATGCGGGTTGATAGTGATGATAATCTGTGCTTTTGGCGTGAAGTGGCTGTCTTCTTATAGTCTTCCAATAGAAGATATAGAGACGTTGGCAGTGAAATGAGTCATTTCCGTTATTGCATGGATCTTCCACTCGACATTTGCAATGGAGGCATGTATGAAAGAACTTCTGGCTGCTTACCAGAACAGAGATCTTGATGTGGTTGTGGTCCTGCTCACTGCAATCGGCACGATCTGGAAGTTGAATGGATTGGTTTTGGTAAGTGGAGTTTCTGTTGGATTTGTACTACTACAATCTTTTTTCAGAGCGTCCCTTTTGTCAAACATGTCATTCTCAACTGTGGCATCGCAGTGTTCTCTCTGAATCTCGGTATTCTCATGAAGCTGAAGTTCGATGAGATTCAGAAGGAAAACGATGGATGTATTGCTTGAGTTTTTTACATGTTGCAACTTGATTATTTCTGTCAAAGTTTATTCATATAAATACACCGGTACAAAGAGGAAAATATGCATACAATCAATAGTCAAATGCAAAAGGATAAGGGAATACAGAAGGAACAGAATAAGGATCATAGAAAGATACAGAAGAGCTATCAAGAGAAGAGTAAAGAAAAGGATCGGGAGTTGGGAGAATCGGGAAGTAATTGGGATACTGTAGTGGAGAACTGTAGAAAGAAGAGTAATCGGGAGTTGGAGGGGTGACTGGAGGAGTATCTGCAGGAGTCACATCGGTTTTGGTCTTCTTCGGAGGACTCGCTTCCAACTGCTTGTCAGCTGCTCTCTTTGTAGTTCTCGGGGTGAATTTGTTAGTGACACACTTCATCGCAGACAACTTCTTGTTCTGGTAGACTGTCACAGGGATGAATTGAGCATTGGGAAACTGGAACTGAGTGGGAACGGAACATTCGGAAGAGACGATGGAGAGGACTGGCATGTACTTGTGCATGCACGTGACATGCAGAATGTGGGGTTCCGCGCACTCTTTGTTGGAGATTTTGAGATCGTCGAAACTGAATCCGTCTTTCAGAAGATCCTTTCCATTTTTCCATTCGCTGGTGTAGCTCTTGACGTTGTCCTCAATTGGAATTGCTTTCCGGAGACCGTCTGTTGACCATTCGCCGTTTTTGAAGAAGTATCTGAAAGAAAATTCAGTTTTGTAGGTCTAAAACAGTTCAAACTCACCGTTTATCATCTGTTCTCTGAAAAGAGATAGTCATCTGGTAGCTGACGTCTTCCTGAATTCCAAAGAAGTTGAATCCAAGACGAGGGAAGATTGAACGAGGATCCTTGCGAGCAGGCATCTCAAGAAACGGTTGGAAGCTGGCCCATAGGGATTCGTCAATCAGGGTGACAGAGATCATGGTAGCAGAATACAGGAGTAACTGGTGAATGAATGACGAGTCCAGGGGCTTATATACTGTTTCTAGAGGTGGAGCGATGATAATCATCATTTCTGGGCCATCTTCACCTCATATTATCGATCAGATATGATCTAGCTTCACCTCTTGAGAAGAGGGAGGTGTAGATGGGAGGGGGAAATGATGACAAACATTTTATTGGTTACTGTGGTATTGATTGGATTTGAGATAACTTCAAAAGTGATACAGAGCAAACGTGGGCGATGGGAAGTTGACAGCGACGGTGACGATGGGGAAGGTGCATTGGGCCCCCGGATTCGGGATGTTTGTCTGGCACGACACCAACAACATGAAGATTGATGACTAGATAATTGATTTCTTGTAAACTAGACTTTTGGCGTTTGATAAATTGTATTGCATCTGACTCGTTTTTCTACTTCTTCTGGCGTCAAACTAAGTGTCTTGGTGGTGCATTTTTGAAAGCGATTATGTCAAAAAGGATGAGAGATAGGAAACAACTGTCTACTGCACAAATGATTCCCTCAAAATGAGCTACAACTTTGCAGTTGACACCTTTGTTCCATCTCTGCTCCTTGTAGAATTACAGTTCGGTAAAGAAGATGTTTATTCGAAAAACTATGCGTGGAGCTTGGAGGTCTTTCAAAACTTCTTGTTACGAGTTCCAAGTACAATTACATCTTCGAAAACCTTCTAGACTGGTGGAGGCGACTGGGTGGGCTGCTCGGCGGACAGTTTCAACTTCTGTTGGTACTTCTTGCGGAACTTTTGAATGGAGGCGATGGGTTTGCGACGCTGAATGAACAAGATCATCGTTAGGATTACGGTAAGTAGGCTCACATCGTATTTGATGGAGAAAATTGAGTTCATATTGAAGCGGATAGTCGTGTCGATGCAAGTCCTCTCCGGTTCCTCCTTCTTCGGAGCACCCTTCTTGTCGGCGGCTTCCTGAGCGGCACGACGACGAGCTGCAGTGTCTTGCTCATCGGCACACATGAACTTTTCGATGGCATCTGAAACAAACGTTTCTGTTTTGGGAGGTTGTGACAGGGTTCATACTTCCGTAGAGGTTGTAGATGGACTCGGCAGTGTTGTACTGAATCTGCTCCTTCTTGAAAAAGTCCTCATTGTGCTGAAGGAGAACGTCCATTGAAGTGAGCGGGTTTCGTTCCTCCAAAGGCGGTTTTTCTCCGCTCTGTCCGTCTTCCATGGCTCCTCCAAAGTACTGAGACATCTTCTGAAACCATCCCTTCCCGTCATCCATCACAACTCCATCCTCCGCCAGTGCTTCCGCTAGCTCCGGGTACTTGACCAAAGCACCATCGGCGTTCATTTCAACTTTCTCGCCGGGTTTTCGATCCGGCACCACCCACACTGGCTCTCCGTTCGCTTTGAAGATGTTTCGGTCGAGTGGTGGGGAGCGCGTCTTCCGGTGCTTCTTGACACTTTTGACAGAGATTGCAATGTCCGACGAGACTGGCATTGTCTCAACACCCTGAAACTCCATTGGAAAGGCAGATCTCTCTAGTAGAAACCTACCGTCTGCTCCGCGCGAGTCTTCGGCTGCGACTCCATCATCTGCTTGAAGAATTTTTGAGCGAGAACCAAGTCAAACTCATCCTTTTTGGGTTTCGGCTTCGATGAAACCTTCTTTTTGGCGGCAGGAATCTTCGCCATCGACTTCTTCTTATCAATCGATTTGTTCTCATCACAAGTGTTGTTCGGACTCGCCGGCCCATTCGGCTTCGCCTCTGTGCTCGGGGTGTCTGCAGTGTGATCTAGGGAAGCCGATGTGCTTCTTTTCGTGTTTCGAGCAGACTTCTTCGGCGGATCCGCAGTCTTTCTTCTCGTCGTCTTCACCACCTTCTTCTCTTTCTTCGGTTCTCGCTTCACCGGCACCTCCACCACTCCCGACGTTGCCTTTTTGGCATAGCTGAACAGTAAAAGCACTTAAAATGTCTATTCATTTGATGTTTTACCCTGATTTCGTCTCAGCGCTTTTAGACCGCTTTGTGTCCTTTCTCGTCGGAACCGCCAACACCGAAGAGGTTGGCATTCTGTCGCTGTTCTGCTTCTCCGGCGCGTATCAACTGTGAAATAATATGAAAAACGGAGTTTAGAGCCTGTTGGAATGTCTTTGACGTTTCGTGGAAGAAAGGTCACGTAAAAAAACAAAAGAAATGCTTTATTCGAAAAATCGAGGCTATCCCTGTTCCTCTTCAGATTCTGAAGAAGCAGATCCAGGCGGTCTCAACGGCACACTTTCCCTCGGATGTCGCATCTCCGTGTACTTTGAAAGATCCGGTGCCTCCACCCCATTCGATCGTTTCCAGCGCGGAACAGCTCGGACGTCGTTGAACACTGCCAGTTTCAGCACTTCCAGCGGCGGTTTTCGGTTTTTCGGGTCGATTTTTAGGGTGCTTTTGAGGAACTCGTAAATCTCCGGAGTGAGCTTGTTGAAAGTGAACTGAAAAAAAAGCGATTCCATGCTAATCTCTGTCAGTTTTTGCTCGTTTTCTGACAGCTCTCGAGTGCTTCGTGTCGACGGGGCCGCGGCTGGTGGCCTAGGAAACCACTCCGTGTAGTCCACGTGGACAAGCGGAAACTTCAATTTTTCTGTTTTTTGTTAGATTTCTATGTATTTTCTGGTTTTTAGCAATTCTTCTTGTTTATTCTTTTGCTTTCATCTGTAAATTCACTTAAAAAATGTCAAAAAACAGCTTCGCTGTCCCTCTGCGTGCTAGATCTCGTATAATTTTCAAAATCTTGTTTTGCTGATTTCTCGTACTTCCGCTTATCATTTTCTACTGTTTCCAACCTTTTAACCTTTTTTGAACCCTATTTCCCGTCAGAAATTCCCTAAATTATGCTAAAAAGTCACCGTTTCAATGCCCCTGGCGTCTTTCCGCGCAACTCTCGGTCGTCGACACCCAATACTTTTGATATCTCCGTCAGTTGGGTAGCCAAGCACTCCAGTTATCAATTTTATCTGAAATCGCTTTGAATTTTTGAAAATCTCGCTAAATTTTGCTACGGAACCTGATCCTTGGCGTCTTTTCCTTTAAAAAGCACCTGATTTGCAAAGAACTCAAATGCCACGCAGGCCGCCGACCAAGTGTCTGAAATTTCGAATTTCCGTTCAAAAAGCCTTGACGATTTCGATTTCCCGCCCTACCAATAGCCGACGTGAACGTCTCACACCCGAAAAGAAGCTCCGGAGGACGATAGAATCGGGTGACTTGATACGGGCCGCCCGTCTTCTCACTCGAATCCAGTCGTCGAGCATTTCCGAAATCCGCCAATTTCAAAATTCCAG
Organism: Caenorhabditis panamensis; assembly: GCA_900883565.2. NCBI lineage: Eukaryota > Metazoa > Nematoda > Chromadorea > Rhabditida > Rhabditidae > Caenorhabditis > Caenorhabditis panamensis. Next base: position 186,121 of record LR537854.1, on the reverse strand, counting down.
ACTGTTTATCGAGAATGATATTCTGCGGCTTGATGTCCATGTGCACAATGTTTCTGGTAGCCAAATGAGCAATTGCACAGAACAACTGGTACGTGTAGACTTTGGCGTCGAGCCAATCAAATTTGTTGCCGAGTTGACGGATTTTCGCCATGTCCTGGGGCAAAAAATCGAGGACCAGGCAGTGGATTCTCTAGAATATAATTCAGAATCTCTGATGTTCCGAATTGGCTTCCAACCTTGCCGTTATCCTCCCTCGAGTAGAAGAACAAAAGGTTCGAGATTGCCGGATGGTTCAATCTCGCGAGAATCTGAATCTCCGGAAGCTCTTCTGTCGGCTTGTCACCCGTAGGTCCCTCAGTCCAGACATTCTTCACAGCCACCTCTCGTCTGAATGGAGCCGTCAACTGGGCGCAGTAGACATTCGAGAATCGGCCACTTCCGCATAATGTGTGACTTCCGAATTGTAAGGAAATCGCATAGAATTCACCGGATTCTTTGACTCCATAGCCATTCGTCATTTCAATGCTTTAGAGTAGAAATAAGGGAGAATTGACATTTTTCGGAACTTTTTTCTTTGTTTCGCTCAAAATTACGTGGGTTTCTAGTGTTTCACGTGTTTGAGCGACAGTTGCTCAGTTTCCAAGCAAGATCAAGTTTCTCTCACAATCAATTCCCCCTTTCTTTTTTCTGTCGAGACTCTTGCCATATACCTGTTTCCCATGAATTTGCATATTTTATGTAGATTTTCGTTTCTCGATTTCGTTTAGAGTTTTTCCATGTTTTCAAATCATTTTCAGACAAAAACAAACAGAAAACTCTCAAACTCATCCCTCCGCACTGCAACGCGACCCGTTCCGCTTGCTGGCCGCGGCCGAACATTCCGCGTCTGCGCCTCGTCAAAGTGTCCAGTTGGAAGGACAAACACTAGGCGCCTCAGTCTCCCGTCTCTTTTGCGTCACAGCCAGCCTGGCAGTTTGATTGATTTCTCTTCTCTCTTCTTCTTTCCAACCCCGTCTTGTTCAGTTCCATCGATTTGTCTGTCTTACACGGTTTGGAATGATAATGATGGTGATAATGATAGTGAGGAGAGGGAGAGTTGGCAAACAGACCGTTTGTTCTTTGGTCGTCAATGTTGTTGTGATGAGGTTCTCACGGTATTGAAGGCCTTCACAAGATAACCTTGAATTTGGTCTTCAAAGGGTTCTCTCTAAGCTTCTAAGGTCTCTCCTGACGCTGTGAAACACCATAACCACTGAACTCAAAATCACATCACAAACTGATAACCAAGTCGGAGTTTCGCTTCGAGAGAATGTCAATAGGCTCTTTCTCTCTTTTCTCATCCTTACTTCTCTTCCCAATGCTACTTTTTGTGTTTCCAACCGCTACGAAAAGTTCAGAAGCTTTTCACAACAAAAAGACGTAATTTCCCTTCTCCGTTCTTGCAAAGTTTCTCTTCTCCCAGCCTAGTCTGCAAGATGGAAAGCCGCATCGGCCGAACCAAACCGCACAACTTCTCGCGTGTGAGAAACCATGAATTTTGATGATGTATCTGTCTCTCTCACTATTAGATATTCTGCGAGAACTCTGAATGCTTATGGAAGTATATATACTAGTTGCTCTTGTGTTCGATATCTTGGAATTCTGTCTGCTTATTCTCTCAAAAACACCCCGTGTTTTGTTTTTCGGCGCTTTGCTCGGCTCGTTGCTGCTGCTTTGTCTGAAAAACAAACAGAGGAATTTGGCCTTCCCTCAGCCGAATTTTGTTCAGAAGCTCGAGAAGATCATCCAACATCGAAAATGGCCATGTGGAAAGTTTGACGAATCATAATTTGCAATCCCTTGAGCCCCTCGGACGTCAGCACCAGTTGTATCTAACAATTAGCATGTGCTCCTAGCTCATTAGCGCTTTCCTGCTCAATACACAGCCACATCTGACTCCTCGGCTTTCATTTCTGACACGGGTGAGCCCACGAAAGCGGGAAAAGCTCATATCCGTCTGTAAAAGTGTCAAATGCACTCGATCCCTTCCTCATATTCCTCTCATGTCCTTTCCGCTCATGCCCTCTCATTTTTCCACTTCTAATTGCCTAAAAGTATCATTCTCACCTCAATTTTCCAGTCGCCTCCGCAGTTCCCGACTCAAGCGAAGGAATGGCCGAGACGAACGCCGACAAGGTGCGGAGGTACACCGAGTGCCTCACGAATGGCGTCGACGTGAGTTTTCGTTGAAAAAAACATGTTGTAAGACTTCCACTTTCCAGACAAAACGAGCCTTGAAGCGGCTGTACGACCTGGAAGTCACGCTGGACGCCTACGACTCGGCCAACACCTACCACATCGTCAAGCGATACGAATCGATGCCCGAGTTCGTCAAGTACGTCGGACGGCTCAAGGACAAGATTCGGAAAATGCGAGCGGCTGCATCTGGAGAGACACGGAAGCGAGAGAGCGGCGCGCACGGATCGTCAGGATCTTCTGGAGCGAAGAAGCCGAAGACGGAACCCAACACGGATGAACTGTTCTCGATGGCGATGGGTGGAGCAGCGAGAAGCAGCACGGCGCCGAGAGCAGCAGTGGATTACAGCAAGTACAAAGTGACGAAGCGAGTGGATGTGAAAGTGGAGCCGAAACAGGAACCTGTGGACGACTACGATCTCCAGGCATGCTCTTCCTCCTCGTCTTCCCACCAGCCCCAAGAAGTGAGAAAGCCGCAGAAGGAGTACGCGCCGTCCCTTCCACCATCGCTTCTGAAACCGCCACAACACCACAAACCGCACATACCGCAAAGTGCGAGTCTTCGTGTCGACGAGAGTCAGTTCAAGCCACGGAAAGAGCGACAGAAGGTGTTCGCTGGAAGGAAGAGGAAGGTCGGCGAGGGAGTCTCGTCGTTGATCTCAATGTGTCAGGATGTGCTCTCCAGCAATGTGCACTGTGAGTTTTTCTCAATTTTCACCCGAATCCGCAGTACCAAATGTTAGATTTTGAAACTTGAACGTCACAGAATGTTCAGTTCAAGTTCCCGAATCTAATTTTTGGCGTTCTCATGCGGAACACTTTTCAAATTACGCTCTTTTTCAGTGATCGACCACGTCGGAATAGTCCCCTACCAATTGCTCAAACCGGCACTTCAAAACGCCACCGTCGACCAGCTGCGCAACATTCTCGACGTGAACCCGATTCTTGCCGACGAAGCCGACGAGCTGTTCCACGAGAAAGTGTGCCACGAGTTTCCGAAGTACAAGGATCGCGAGAAGACTGACATGATGTGGCGTGAGATGTACGACAAGTTGGTGGCTCGGAAGGAGAAGAAAGAGTCCGCGAAGCTCGAGATGCTCACCAACCGCATCGGAAAGTCTCAAAACGCCAACGATCAAGGGCGCCGAACGGTAAGCATGATTAGAGATTTATCGATGAAGCCAAAAGTTCAGATGGTCATCGACATGGCACACACTCGCGTCAAGAGCAAGTCATTCTTCACGTCGGCTCGGGATACTCAAGTCAAGATGCTCAACACACCGTCGGCTATACAGCTCTCACAGGCCAGGAAACATGTAAAAACTGGTAAGTTTTCAAACACACTCGTTTTCTCCTAAATGTCATAATTTGCAGAAGGAAAAGCCCAACTCGCCTCGATCACTCCACGCGGAGGCCTCGGACCGTCCACATCTCGCAGCAGTGGCGGCGCAAAACCCGGAGCCGCCCCGAAAACCGCACCCCTCATGGCCAAATGCCGCAAGATGATGAAGCGGTGACCAATTCCCCTCTCCTGATCCACTCATCTCTCCAATTTCCCTTCTCTTAACATTACCCATTTTTCTCGTTCCTTACCCTATTATTCCAAGTTTTCTCATTGTATTCGTTTCTTCTTTTACCCATTTTTATCTCCTTCTTACCCTATTTTTTTGTCTCTTCCTACCATTCATTATCCATTTTTCTCTTTCTGTTCGTTTCCTTTTTCTCTATTTTTCTTTCTCTTGTCCCCCTACTTCTTGTAAAAATGTGTGAAACTGGTGGTTTTTCAAAGACGCTTACTATTGTGTCAAGTTATTTTATCAATGAACACGGTTTTAAAAACGAAGTTGAAAGATAACAGATGAGATTCGGAAATAATATGACCGAAAAAATGGGGAATTTGAGGGATTTTGGAGGTCTAAAAAACGGAAATCAGGTTATTTCTGAGCACATTTGTGAGATTTTCCACACTTGTTGCAGGCTGAAAAATGAAAATAATCGATGATTAAGAGTGTTTTTCTTCATAATACAAGTTTACTCCACCGAAATAACGTTTTAGGGAAGCCGTGGCCGAAGTTCTTCAGCGGGTTTCTCTTCCAGATTACTTTTACAGTGGAGCGCACTTCCGACAGCTGGCGAAACAGGTTTTTCGCAGTTTTCAATGGTTTTTGACTGAGAAATCAAAGCAGAATAAGAAACTAATGCTTTTAACACAGTTTTTCACCGAAAAATGCAAGAAAAACCGCTCCGATCGGATCCGACATGTCGGTACAGCTAGCGAAACAGTTTTTTTTGCAGTTTTACATGGTTTTCGAATGAGAAATTGATGCAGAAGACAAGTTTCTTCTCGAAAAGTGCAAAAAATGGTTAAAACTCACGTTCTGGATGCGAATTCGGCGCCCTCCCAGAGCGCCCATCCCGTTTTTTGACTCGCGAGAGTCTTTGATTTGCTCATGAAGCCGTTTAATGAACCGTGTCACTTCTTCATCTTCATCCTCCATCGCTGCCAATCTCGCCGCCTCTGCTGCCTCTTCAGCAGCTCTCTTTGCAGCTTCCGCAGCGATTCTTGCAATCTCCGCTGCCTTCGCTTCTGCCCTCCTTCTTTCTTCTTCAGCTATTCTCGCTTCTTCCCGTCTCCAAGCTTCCTCTTTCGCCAGCTGCGCAGCCCTTCGTTCCTGCTCGGCTTTCTCGAGTTTCTTTTGATTCTCCTGAATCCGAAGTCGCATTTTGGCTTCTTCGAGCGAGGAAGAAGCCACGTTGACAGTGAGCGATCGGGGATTAGGACTCCGGCGATTTGGAACAGGGGGAGGACGGTCTTCAGAGGTCTGACGATGAATAGAAAGATTGTTGGAATATGAAGAAAGTTGAGAGAGAGGGTCAATAACCCTCAAAAGCGACGGAACCGGTGGACTGGGGTCTTTGGCCGCGGGAATATGATTAGGGGCACTTAGAACTGTAACGGGTGGTGGAATGGGAGGAGTGTCATAAGAAGAATATGAGGAGAATGATGGGGTTCTTGAAGATTCAAGTGGTCTAGAAGAACTAGACTCTACAGATTTCGACACTAGCGAAGAGTGTCTTGATGGGTATTGAGGCCCAAGAGCTCCGTGAACCAATGTAGTAGTGGAGCTAGGATAGTACGGAGGTCCTAGGACACCAGAAGGTCCATTAGGTCTTGAGGACTCATTCGAAGAACCCAGAGGCTTGTGAGACGGTGGGAATTGACTTTCTGAAACTGGAACGGTTACAGGTGTTGCCGAAGTGTGATTGGTACCTTTATACAGTGATCCAACTGTTGTTTTTAATGGTCTGCTTGATTCCTGAGAACTTTGGGCACCATGTGATAAAGGCTGAGCTTTGTATCTTGAAGAGGAATGATGGTAGAGAGACGCAGGAAGCCTTGAGGGTTCGGGATTCTGTGTTTCTGGCGCCAGATAATTCCTGTATTGATAAAGAGATGCTCGAGCAGCCTGCACATCTTGAAGGTTCACTGGCTGGGTCTGTCTTCTTGATGGTGATCTTGCTGGAGACTTTGGAAGTCCTGGTGGAGCATTATACAGTGATGGGCGTGGTGGAAGATCGTGAACTTGGACTGGTTGTGTTACACGACGAATTGGAGCAGGAGATGTGAATGTTTGAAAAGGAGGAGCTGGAGCTTGAGCTGGAGTTTGAGTGGGGTTTGTGACTTCCAAATGGTCCCTTCTATTCGATTGATCATAGGCTCCATAGGAAATACGACTAGGTTGATCAGAAGTCTGAAGGAAAGAAGATCCTGCAGGTGAGTAGGTTGACGATGGAAGCTTGGGTGCAGAGTCCTGACGGCTTCTGATCTTCTGCTCTTTTCCGGTGTAGTTGAAGTGGAGACGGGCACCGGCAACTGGAAAATGAAGTTTTCTAGAGGAAGAAAGAGTTTTCTTGTTTCTGGACCAATTTTTCAAATCAGATTGACAAAAACCGATAGAGAAGAGCATTTGACATCTAGGAATAGTCAGTTTTACCAGAATCATTCAGTTTTTTATTGAAAATTTCAAAAATTTCTGTTTTCGTTAGAACATTTATAAAAACGGGTGTGAAACTTACTAATTCTGAGCAAATAAACTATCTTTAGCTTCCAAATCTTCCTTTCTATCAGATTATCACAGAAAAAGTTGAGAAAATCGGTCCAGAAACGAGAAAACACCGGTTGTGCGACAGCGAAGATGCTGCAAAAGCTTCTCGCGTGCAAAGTAAGGCGTTGCGCGGAACCCGTGACGTGTCGGCTGCTACGGGAGCTTTTGTGCATTCATGCTTCACGTCTTGAAGCTCATGGCGGGATGGAGTGAGAGCTCGATGACCATACAGACCAGACCATACAGACCAGACCAAGTTAACTAGACCAAGTTAACCAGACCAGACCATACGCACTAGACCATGGGTACCAGACCAGGTTTATCTCTCCCCCGCCTAGGACTGTCTTTTTCGAAGACAGTCCGAAAATTTTTGCAACGGAGCCCTTTAGGGGGCTCCAAAAGTTCTATTTCGAAGGTATGTATGCCTTTTTATAAAAATGTCAAGACAAAAAATTTTGAGAAATCGGGCGAACTCGCATGAGAATCAAGAAGAAAGAGACTTGTTTCAGAAGTTGGTTTTCTCTGTTCTTGGCCAAACATCAGAAAAACTTATTAATAAAATCGGATAGAACAGAGAATCCGGAACCGGTTGATCGTCAACTTCGCCGGAATCATTCTGTTTTTCAGTTCAAATTGTCTGTTTTTGGCAGAAAATTTACAAAAACTGGTCAAATAAACTATCTTTGGGTTCCAAATCATTCTTTCTATCCGATTTTATCAACAAACTTCAAGAAAATCGGATCAGAATCGAGAAAACACCGGATTTGCAGCAGCAAAGATGTTGCAAAAGCTTCTCACATGCAAAATAAGACGTTGCGCGGAACCCGTGAAGTGTCGGCTGCTAAAGAAGCTTTTCAAGCGCTCGAAAGCTTTTCTAAACAGCTCTAGGCGGGATGGAATTTCCACTTTGGAAAAGGGAATCAGGCTCCCAGGAGCTCAATTCTTTGGACGCGAATGCCTTTGGACGCGATCCCCCGCCACCAAATTTTTGGAAAAGGAGCCCTTTAGGGGGCTCCAAAAATGTTGAAATGACTTACAAGAAGTGGATCTTTGTGGATTCGGACTTCTTGATGGGGATCGGGAGGGTCGATCAGTCATTTGATCTTTCTGGAAATGATGACAATAAGGATTAGGAAGGAGTTTCAACTTGAAAGGTTGATTGGAAAGAGAAATGTCAATGATTCAAGAAACGAGATGACTGAAAAAACAACCTTTAGAGTCCCAAACTGTACAAAAAGGAAGGAAGAAACAAAGTTGGGAAGGAGGCGAGTTTTACAACACACTGAATGAATGGAGCAATAATAATACGACATGCACACACACACACACTCTTTCCCGTACGATATCAGTGATAAGAGGCCCCGGGCTCCCCGCAAAGTGTGAGTTTTAATTGTTGGAGAAGTGGAGAGTGGAGGGACTGAAAGAGGCGGTGATAAGAGGTGGTGGAAGGGGAGAAAATAGAAATAGACACGGGAGGGCAGGTTACTCATTTGCTTTTTTGGTGGTGTGGGTGGGCAAGTGATTCATTGGGGGGAGACAAGAATGCTGATTTATGGAGGAAAACTGCAATTGCGAGCAGCGGAACAGAACGTTGACATGTAAAACATGGCGCCAAGCGAAACCCGCGAAATGTCGGGCGCCGAATGACGTGAAAAGCAAGGCGCCGACTTTCATCTTGAACCCTAAAGCGGGATGGAAAGTCTCCTTTACGGAGCAGGGTTCAGGTCATTTACTTGACCTTCAAAACGACCCTTCAAAACGGCCCTTCCCTCCCCCGCCAGGACTGTCTCGACAGTCCAACAATTTTTGAAAACGGAGCCCTTAAGGGGGCTCCAAAAGTTGATTTCACTTTCCGAAGAAGCAGAAACTGTTTTGCACTGCTTCCTCTCTTTCTTGTTTTCGAAGTAGACGTTACTAAACTATGAACATGTGTTCGAGAGAGGAATAGACCCATTTGAACAACCTGCTTGATCATTTTTGCAAATTATATAGATTGATGTTGGTTGCTCCGTATCTTTTGAAGCTTCAAAAATTCTCTGATAACCAAAGAATTGATCGTAAATGGCGAATTGTGCGATGCGCGTCTCTGAACGATGCTACACGTAAAGCATGCCGCCAAGCGGAACCCGCGAGAAGTCGGGCGCCTAACTGCTTGAATAGCAAGGAAAGAGTACGAGCAACGGACTCAACGGCGGGAAGGAGAACTGGGTTCATAATTTTCATCTCCCTTTCGGAGATGACTGGACGCTTTGGACATTTTCTCGGAGACAGTGTCTGACATGCTTACTCCTCCGCCTTCTAAACAATTTTTGAAAACGGAGCCCTCTAGGGGGCTTCAAAAGTTACCAAAACACTCGGAATGAGCAGAAACTGTGACGGAAATTACTAAATGATCGATAAGCATGTGTTAGAGAGGAATGGAACTATTTGAAGAGTCTGCTTGATCATTTTTAGAAAATCTATGGGCATACGAATGATGAAAAAGGGTCTGAATAGGTTAGAAGATTGATGTTGGTTGTTCAGTAGCCTTTGAAGCTTCAAAAACTGGCAAAATACACAAAGTTCAGCGAAAAGTGCGAACTGTGCAGTGCGCGCATGATTGAACAGGGCGCCCACACGTAAAGCATGCCGCCAAGCGGAACCCGCGAAATGTCGGGCGCCGAATGGCTTCAAGAGCGAGGCGCCGACTTCGATCTCGAACACAATGGCGGGATGGAGAAGAGAGCTCACTGATTTTGAACCGCCTCGCCACAACGCCTCGCTGAAACGCCTAGCTGTACCGCCTCGATGTAACGCCTAGCTGAAACGCCTCGCTCTCCCCCGCCTAGGGCTGTCTTGCCTAAAGACAGCCCGAAAATTTTTGGAAACGGAGCCCTCTAGAGGGCTCCAAAAGTTGCTAACACCTTTTTGGAGCAGAACAGTATCAAAAGTCGCTTTATTGTGAATCAATCTTCAAAATTTTGCAAAAAGTAATTGAAATGTAAATCAATAAGTTAATGAGCAGCAATGTTAATCATATCAGAACTAATCGAATTGAGTCATGTCTTCCATTTCTTTGAAGACCCTCTTCAAGTTCTCCTTTTCGTGATCGTCCTCATCCGACGAGCTCTCCGAGAGTTTTCTCTTCCTCATTGACATCGTCTTTTTGTCATCAGCAACAACGGTTTTCAGAACAGTTCCAGTGGTAGCGTTTAGAGTGGCACCCTTGATTTCAGGGTTCTTCAAAAGATCCAGGATAGCTTGGGTAGTTTTCTGTTGAGTCTGCCGAGTCTGAAACTCGTGGTCGGTTTGCAAGAAGGCGAGTTCACTCGACTCTTGCGGGTTTTCCGTTGTATGCAAATACACATTGTATCTACATTTTAAGGCGTCCTTGGCTTTTTGATCCCACTTCAGATAGATTGCCCATCTCGGATGCTCCTTTCTCATCAACGCCATCTTCGGATTCGTCCTCATCAGATCAATTCTATCCTTGATATCCTTCCAAATATCCTCATTCCCTCCTCCAACAATCCACATGATATGTTTCAGATCTCTAACCATCTCCTTCTTCTTCTCATTCTCCATTTCCTGCTTCTGATACTCCTCGCTATCCTGCATCAACAGACAGGAATACATAAAGTAGAACCACGAGTGATCCGGGAGATTGTCCTTCTGCGAGATGAGATGAGGAAAGTGACGACGTGTGATTTTCTCGCAAAGTGGCTGGAAGGATTCGTCGACGACTTCATCGCTCCGGATGTTCTCGATCAGTTGTGTCACATCCATCATTCCAGCTTCGTGGAGTTTCCAGGCGATGCGAGGTGGGATCTGACCGTGCATCTCGGGTCCTGAAATGAAACAGTGATAACTCGCCGAGATTACAAGTTGGAAAAAAGTTGTCAACTACAAAGTTGTAGAACACAAATAGACATACATTTTTGTAATTGACAACTTCTTGATACCTCTTCTAGTTTTTGAGATATAGTCAGTCAAAGTTAACATTGTTTTCTCAATCTAACACTAGCTCGAAAAATATCAATATCTCTCTCTCTCTCTCATTTTCCAGACAAAATAACAAATAGTAATTAATTACACAACAAAGTCGATCTCCTCACTTACTCTGCCAAAACATGTGATACGCCATATTGAACTTTCTTCGTTGCTCCTGTTCTTCCATCTTCTGACTGACACTGAGCTCACCGCGATTCGTGGTGTTTCGACGGTTGACTAGCATTTTGAGGTTCTGGAAATAAAGATATAATGAGCGCAAAGAACAAGGAAAACAGAAGAAACAGCGAGACAAATGAAAATGGACTGGTGGTGGGACAGAATGGTGGCGAGCGGTGGTGGACGGGTACGCGTAGTTCTGTGTTCGCGCGCTGCGTGTTCCGTGTGATCTATAAGATATTGAGTAAGTAAAAATCTATTATCTAGGAGTCTAGGACTTTTGGAAACCAAGGAAATGAGGAGGACACAACGAACGGAAAATCGACGACGGGAAACGGTCACCAAAGCTAAACATTCAGTGGGCCACTACATCTGTCTTTATTTTGCTATTTTTGGCAATTTTACGAGAACTTTTTTGTATGAACATCAAGAAATTTGTGTTTCTGATAGTGTTCACAACAAAGTTTGACAAAAACGGTTGAAAATAAGCAAAATTAGAGCAAAAACGGTGAACAATCAAAATTTTCGTATAGTGTGACTGCGTTCTAGACTGGAGAATCCTGCCTCCATTTTGCTCATTTTCGACCATTTTTCTTAAACTTTTTTTGTAAAAAACATTTGAGAACACTGCTGTCCGAATGTTTACAAAAAAGTTTAAGAGAAATAGTCGAAAATTAGCAAAATAAGGCCGAAAACGGTGAACCACTGAATTTCCTCGTTTTGTGTTGCCGATTGCGCAGCCGCCCGAAATGTGACAAATTCGCATGAAAAATTCAATAATTCTAATCAAATTGACTATTCTTACGCTGCAAATTAGCTTTTCTATACCGTTTTACTAATAAAACTTGAGAAAATCAGGTCAGAAAAACGAAAAAATACCAAAAAACCGATTTCATGGCGAGACCCGCCGAGTGCCATTTCGCGTGACTGCAGTTTCAGCGAGTCTGAATCGTTTCTTCGAATCGCTTTGCTTCTTAACTGAAAGTGATTCCAAAGTGACCATCAAGACTTTATTGCTCATTCATTATCCGGGACCCATGGTTACTTTACAAGCTACAATAATGTGCGTGTTTTGTGTATGAAGATGATGTTTGTTGAATGGTGGCAAAACGAGAAAGAAAACAGAGAAACAATGAGATGATTGATCTACTCCTCCTCCTCCTCCTCTCCCTCTTCCTCCTCGGCTTCTGGATCAGCGGCCTCTGGCTCGGCGACTGGCTCCGGGGCAGCCACGACTTCCTCGGTCTTGGCCTCCTTGTTCTTCTTCGACCACTCTGGCTTGCCTTCCTTCTTCTTGTCGACGTTGGCGATCGATTCCATGACGTCCTTCTTGACGATCTTCAGATTGGCACGGAAGTCTCCCTTGCCGCCGGCCTTGTTCTCACCGCTCTGCTTGAACTTGTTGTCGTACTTGGACACCTTCTTCAGGGAAGGCTTGACGCTGAAAAGAAGAAGTGTTGAGTTTACTGAACTGGAGGACGTGATAACTCGCCGAGATTAAAAGTTGGGAAAAAGTTGTCAACTACAAAGTTATAGAAAACAAATAGACATACATTTTTGTAGTTGGCAACTTCTTGATATCTGTTGTAATTTTTGAGATACAGACAGTTAAAGTTAGCATTGTTTTCTCAACCGTTCTCTTAGCTCGAAGATACATATCTCGTTCTCCAGACAAAATAACAAAAAGTGATCAACTACAAAGTTATAGCGAAAAGTATAACAAACATGTTTGTAGTTGACAACTTTTTGCTATCTTTTTTAGTTTCCGAGATATAGTTAGTCAAAGTTAGCATTGTTTTCCTAGCCGCCCCATCTAACCCTAGCTCAAAAACCCCTTGATATCTTGTTTTCCAGACAAAATAACAAAAAGTGATCAACTACAAAATTATAGGAGAAAATATAACAAACGTGTTTGTAGTTGACACTTTTTTGCTATTTGTTTTAGATTTTTAGATAACTCACAACTTTCCGCGGAGGTCATTGACCTCAATGGTGAGGGAGTTGATCTCGGCTTCGGTTTGGCTGACGAACGAGTTGATGTCGTACTTCTCCTCTTCCAAAGTGGTCAATCGAGCCCAGAGGTCTCCGTAGATCTTCTCCAACTGTCCCTTATCATCAATAGAGTCGACATTTGGAAGTGGGATGGTTCTGTCGGCGAGCGCCTTCTGTCTCTCTTGCTCCTTGAGCAACTGCTGTCTCTTCAAGTCCTCGGCGGCCTTGACCATGAGAAGCTTCTGAAAATTGAGGAAAATTAGAAGTTAAGAGTCCTTATTCTAACTCACACGAAGCTTCTTCTTACGATCTGGCGTGAGGAATCCCTTCTTGGCCTTCTTCTTGTTTCCGGCTTCCTCGAGACGCTTGCGCACCTCGGCCTTCTTGGCCTCGCGCTCGGCGGCTTTGCGCTGTGCGTCGTCTCCGGCTTCCTCACTCATCTGAAATTGCTTAAAGTTGAAAAGGTACTTGGAGGGATCACTGATCGTCTAGAGTTATTATGGGATTCGGGGAAAGAGAGAAAGAGAAAGGAGAAGAAGAAAACTGAGAAGCGACCCGCGTAAAGTGTAATAATAGTGGTCAAGAGGTGTCTGGGTAGGTTTTTAAATTGTTTTCTTCAAGAGGTAGGTTAGGATTACTGTAATAGACTGCACAGATACCAAAAAAGCTTCAAGAATACGATTGGATCTAGCTACAGTAATCTAGAAAGTGTTCCAAGACACAAGAACAAGGGGGGGGGGTTACTGTAGGTTAGTAGTGTCAAAGTAGTGATACAGAGAAACTCCAAGATTTCCAGAAACACCGCACAAAGCAAAGAAGTGATAAGAGTCCGGGCGACCGATCGACGGAGCCCTCTCCCTCTTTCTCGTCTTCCAATGTCACAACTGATGTGTGTGTGTGATAGAAATTGTGTGGGGGCACCGCACCTCGAGTTGGCAACACACCAGCCGCCCCCTCTTCCGCCCGCCCTTGTGTCTCTGTGTCTGGCGAGCCGTGATGGTGTTTCTTCTCAAGTGTAATGATCCTTCGATGTTGCCTGCCCTTCCTACCAATCGAATCGGAATCGGATGGAAATAGAGGAGAGAGAGAGATATGGCATCGAAAAGCACACGAAGGGGAAGAAGATAAAGAAGAAGCAAGTGGAAGGTTCTGGAGGGAAGCAAAAAGTGATTGGAGACAGATGTGGCTAGAGGGTTCGGTCAAGTTATGATGCTGTTTGGGGGAGAACTTGAGGCGATCAAACAACCCGAGTACTGGATGAAGGGGTAGGTTTGATACCAAAAGAAGATAGAGCAAGTAAAATGCAATACTATTTATCAAAAGCCAAAAGTCTAGTTTACAAGAAATCAATTATCTAGTCATCAGTCTTCAAGTTGTACTTTTCGTGCCACACGAACATCCCAAATATGCCATCGCCATACATCTTTCCCATCGTCACCGTCGCTGTCAACTTCCCATCGTTCGACTTGATATCCACTGCATCCTCGTTTCGAGCCCAATCCTCGCGAATGTAGTCACTGAAAAATGGTTTTTCTTCTGTTCTTCAATTGGAAACTCACTAAAAGTACGGCGGACGGGTCGTTTCGTCAGCAGGTGCATGGTTGACTCCATTGAAGACGATGTTCCGGCTGTGCACCAGAGGATCCTGGAACTCCATCACGAAGCTTTGCAACTTGGGGAGTCCTCCATCCATCCACTTGCGGATTATCATGTTCAGTTCGGCGTCTCTGAGAGAATCCTTGAAGATGAGGATGTCAACGACTTCCGAGTTGAGAAGCGATTCCAAGCTCAGCCACTCGGCGTGCTCCATATGAATGTATTTTGTAGTCAACGGGCCGAGGTATGCACGGTCTTTAGGGACTGGTGGTCTGAAGAAGACGTCGTCGCACTTCACTGTCTCCAGAAGCCATTGGATCTCTTGGGCAGTCATTTTATCTTCACTGCTTTCATTATCAATTACCAAGCACGAGAACTGTGTGGTGAAGTCGAAGACCCAGCAAACGATGATTCTGTTTGTTGAACTATAATAAAGACCGTGCCCCCTGTACTTGGACAGAGTCCAGATGTGTTCGGTAAACATCTTCATGACCTTTGTCTGATGCTCCTTCGACGGCTCCACGTAGTCCACAACGACTGTTTGGTAGTACGGGCAGTTGGCATTCTGTTGAGTTGAGCTCAGAAAGACAGTGACTCCTTGAATGGTGAGCTTGGTGAAGACATCCGAGTACTGCTGTCCCTTGCAACACTTCTCCCGGGACTCTTCCAACTCCTCCGGGGATGGAAATTCCAACGAAAACTCCACTTCCTCTTTCTTTTCAATCAACTGGATTTCCGAAACAGCTTCGTCGTCTCCAAAGCACCAGTGAATTTCTCCCACGCGTCGATTGGCGGACTTGGCGATGGAGAACAGGTCCGGCGAGGAAAGCGAGAACTTGATGCTGAAAGAGGGACATTGATACAAGGCAAACTGGTTACAACCTACATGTCCAGAATGCTCATTTTGTTGATCACTTCCGTTTGAGCCACCCAAGGAAGCTCGAGCAACTTCAACGGGACAGTCATTATCGATTGATTCATTCGGGGGCGAGGAAGAAGGCGGGAATTACTGAAAATAAGGAGTTGAAAAGTTGAGAGGAGAACGTGAGGACAAGGAAAAGGTCGCGGAAGTTGCTTGAAACGAGGAAACATGACACAAAAAGAGAAGAGTGACACAGTAGAATGGGGGAAGACAGAATGAGAGGGGGAGAGGGTGAGGGGAATGAACCGGAGAACGGTAGATCATTTTGCGAGGCAAGTCGGCATCCAGCAAGGACGAGGCGGCGCGCAGTGCGCGTGGGGAGAGCGACGACGCGAAACACGCGACGCATAAATGGTCCTTAGAAAAGCTGAACTAATGGGTTCGTATTTGTCAGGTGTTTACGATTCAACAGTTTGCGATGAAAAACTGTCTATAAAAAGTTAGGCGTAGTTTTTTTTCGTACGAAATGTTTCGCGTCGCGCTGCCTTGCCCACGTTTGCTCTGCATCACTTTTGAAGTTATCTCAAATCCAATCAATACCACAGTAACCAATAAAATGTTTGTCATCATTTCCCTCTCCATCTACACGTCCCTCTTCTCAAGAGGTGAAGCTAGATCATATCTGTTCGATAATATGAGGTGAAGATGGCCCAGATATGATGATTATCATCGCTCCATTCCTGGAGAGAGTATATAAGCCCCTGGGCTCGTCATTCATTCACCAGTTACTCCTGTATTCTGCTACTATGATCTCTGTCACCCTGATTGACGAATCCCTATGGGCCAGCTTCCAACCGTTTCTTGAGATGCCTGCTCGCAAGGATCCTCGTTCAATCTTCCCTCGTCTCGGATTCAACTTCTTTGGAATTCAAGAAGACGTCAGCTACCAGATGACTATCTCTTTTCAGAGAACAGATGATAAACGGTGAGTTTAAGATTACTTGTTTTTAGACCTACTAAACAGACTTTTCTTTCAGATACTCCTACAAAAACGGCGAATGGTCAACAGACGGTCTCCGGAAAGCAATTCCAATCGAGGACAACGTGAAGAGCTACACCAGCGAATGGATAAGTGGAAAAGATCTTTTGAAAGACGGATTCAGTTTCGACGATCTCAAAATCTCCAACAAAGAGTTCGCGGAACCCCACATTCTGCATGTCACGTGCATGCACAAGTACATGCCAGTCCTCTCCATTGTCTCTTCCGAATGTTCCGTTCCCACTCAGTTCCAGTTCCCCAATGCTCAATTCATCCCTGTGACAGTCTACCAGAACAAGAAGTTGTCTGCAATGAAGTGTGTCACCAACAAATTCACCCCGAGAACTACAAAGAGAGCAGCTGACAAGCAGTTGGAAGCGAGTCCTCCGAAGAAGACCAAAGCCGATGTGACTCCTGCAGATACTCCTCCAGTCACCCCTCCAACTCCCGATTACTCTTCCTTCTACAATTCCCCACTACAGTATCCCAATTACTTCCCGATTCTCCCAATTCCCGATCCTTTTCTTAACTCTTCTCTTGATACCTCTTCTGTATCTTTCTATGATCCCTACTCTGTTCCTTCTCTATTCCATTATTCTTTTCCATTCAACTATTGATTGTATGCATATTTTCCTTTTTGTACCGGTGTATTTATATGAATAAACTTTGACAGAAATAATCAAGTTGCAACATGTAAAAAACTCAAACAATACATCCATCGTTTTCCTTCTGAATCTCATCGAACTTCAGCTTCATGAGAATACCAAGATTCAGAGAGAACACTGCTATTCCACAGTTGAGAATGAAATGTCTGACGAGTGGAACATCCTGAAAGGAACATCCATGGCAGTAATACAAATTCAACAAAACCTTCACTTACCAAAACCAATCCATTCAACTCCCAGATTGTACCCATTTCAGTGAGCAGGACCACAACCACATCAATTTCTCTGTTCTGGTAACAAGCCAGAAGTTCTTTCATACATGCCTCCATTGCAAATCTTACTAATATTAAACGACAAATTCTGTCTGTTTGTCTGTCTGTCTGTCTGTTTGTCTGTATGTCCGCCGTAGGATCTTAGAGATGGCTGGATCATTTTCTTCCAGATTTTGTGGGAAGGTCTAGAATGCCCGCCTGATGATGCACGACCAATTTTCAAATTGAAAAATTAGGATTGGCGCCCTCGGGAGCCGAAAATCTGCTTTTCAAGGGCTTTTTTGCATCTTCATTTCTAAAAATCGGATGTCGGACACGTCAATTTTCTCAAATTCTCATTTTTGGACGTGAAAGAAATGAATACAGTAGAGCACTAGAAGGGAGGGGCGGCTCAAGCCGGCGCAGCCCGGCTGGTGCTCTTTATTTCACATATGACTAACTATTATTCAGACCAATGAAACAAGGCTCTGCTCCCCAAAGACCAACACACAAAGTGTTCGATTCCACCAAACTTGGTCAAGTGTCTGTTTCTCTGACCATTCCGCTGGATAATTGGAATTGGAAAAAGGAACACAAGTGTGAAGTATCGCTCTTTAATTGGTTAGGTCTGACCGGTTCTAGAAGGAATGAGTGTAACTTCAAGTTTCACTTTTTCCATTCGTCACTTCTTACTCCTGATAACACCACCTGAACCGAGTGATGACAAAACATGTTCACTGCAAAACCGAAAACCAACTTGATCAGCGTTGCATTGCACATTTCGCAATATCCCTCTCCCTCAAAAGTCATCTCCTCCGTTTTCCCCGCCCAATTCGTGGTTTGTACCCGTTTTCTGTGTCAATGATGACAAAAACGAGAGAGGAGATTTAGACGGGAAGAGAGAGCGGCCAGGGGGTATAAATACAGGTGGTTGAGGCTTGGGAAAACAGAATTTAGTTGAAAACTCTACATTCTTTCATTCCAAACATGGTCGCCTACAAACTCACCTACTTCAACGGACGCGGAGCCGGAGAGGTCATCCGTCAGATCCTTCATGTTGCTGGACAAGAGTTCGAGGATAAGAGAGTGACTCAGGAGCAATGGCCGGCTCTTAAGAGTGGTGAGTAGACACCGAAAGTCTGAAAACCTAGCCAAATTAGCAATAGAGAGCATTTCTCTCTTTCTCATTCTTATCATTGAAGTTATACATCACTTTTCCAAAGTCAAAGACTAAAAACACACTTCTCTATTTACTCAATGCCATGCTCCAAACACACAAAATATCAAATATCGAGGTTTCTCTTTCTCGTCAACAGAAAGTGTGGCCAAATTGTGGTTGCAAACTTTTCGGCAAGGACTTGACCTGTCAATTTGAAAATTAAAATTTGTGAACGATTTCTTTTGGTAGTGTCTAAAAGCATGCAAAGTTTTATGGAGTTAGGCTATAGCAGCGCGGAGTTTTAGGGTTCCGCTGATTTTTGGCAGAGAAGTAGAAACAAAAGGTGTACGTCAAAAATCTAATTGTTAGCAATAGATTGAGAATGAAACCTTCTAGAGCACGCCGAGTGCAATCAACAGCACGCTTTCTGTAGATCAAACCGACAATTCTTCTTCCAGGAGCCCCATTCGGCCAACTCCCACTCCTCGAAGTCGATGGAAAAGTGCTCGCCCAGTCCGGAGCCATTGCTCGTTACCTTGCCCGTGAGTTCGGACTCAACGGAAAGACCGCTTTCGAGGAGGCCCAAGTGAACTCGCTCGCTGATCAGTTCAAGGACTACTTCACCGAGGCCCGCCCATACTTCGTCGTCAAGATGGGTTTCGGGCAAGGAGACCTTGACGCTCTTCTCAAGGACGTGTTCATCCCGGCGTTCACCAAGAACTTCACCTTCTTCACCAACTTCCTCAAGGCTTCCGGATCGGGATTCCTCGTCGGAAACTCGCTGACTTTTGTGGATCTTGCCATTGCTCAACACTCTGCTGATCTTCTGGCTGCTAATCCAGAGGCTCTCAAGGACTTCCCAGAGCTCAAGGCTCACTCGGAGAAGGTTCAGAGCATCCCGGCGCTCAAGAAGTGGATCGATGTCCGTCCAGTCACTCCATTCTAATTGATTTTCTAATGCTTTTATGCTTTGCTTCCGGATAATGGTCTCTGAATAAAGATTTTTGAAAACTAGGTGAAAAACACAAAGTGGCGAATTCGGAAACTCGAGAGGGGCATGATAATTTATTGGAGAATTAAAATCAATTTGCTTGCTTTTCCATCAAAATAGGTGTGATTTCGAGATTCTTCGACACGTACAACACTGCTCCGAAGTTTGAACCTGCAAAAATCATTGATTTTGGCAGAGGAATTACGCATTTTTCAGACCATATCCTGGTGCCGACCAAAGATTGATAAGACGGTTGTTCCAGCAGGGTAGATATCCGAACGGCACGTGGGATTGGCCTCTGATCATCACATTGCATCGCATCGCTTTACAGGCTCTGTTCACTGCTTGTTTCCCAAAGAAATCATTGTCGCTTTCTGAAAATGTGGACTCTTCTGTAAGCGTTTCTAGTTGCTTACTGGGATTCGGGCGGTACATGCGGACTCTGTTGGAGGGTTGATTGAAGATGATATGCTTCTCGACAGCATTCAAATGTTCGGCAGTGACCGGACGGAAGAGGTGATGGATGTGACCCTTTTCACGGATCATTGGCGAGAATCCACTGTAAACAGCAAGAATCGACTTTCCGATGATGGCGGCGAATGGGATTTGAGAGCACATTCTCTTGATACACGACTGAAGAGCTCGAGTGATGACTGGATGGAGGCGTTGTGACATTCGGAATGGCGACGTTTCCGGTTCTCCGCGAAGGATGTAGACGTGTTTTGGGAATCGACATTTCAACGCGCAAATCAGTGCGAGACACTCCACAGATCCCGACTCATCACTATCCAGAATGCCGCCGAGGAACAGAATTCGGTTTTGTGGTGGCCAGCCAGTGAGCTGAAGCCATCGATGCAGGTCAACGTATCTTCCACGGATGTCTCCGATCACTGTGATATCCGCGTCGATTTGCAGGAGCGACGGTTCATCAGCCATTTTGAAAGCAGTCTCTTCGAAGAGTGATAATAACTCGAGAGCAGTGAATGGGTACTGATAGGGACCATGTTCAATCATTCGGTAGAGTAGGTCATTGGGAGAATTGATAGTTCTGATAGTGTTCCATAGATTGTGACCCCAACCCGATGCTCGCGTTTTGAGCGGCGCCTTGAGGATTATCTTCCTGGTTTCTTTTTCATTAACATTCACTTCGCTTTCCAGTACAACTGGAATCTTTTTGGTCTCCTTGGTGGAATCTTCGCTGGATATCGACTTTGACATTGTGAATTTCACTTTGTCAGCGTCGGGAAGTTGGGAAAGAACCAAAGCGATCTCTCTGATGTTTAGACGACCCGTTACTTCCATTTCGGTCTAGAATAAACAATTTTTAAAACTGTTTCCTGTTCGTCAACCGCTGCCACGGGGCTGCGGCCACACAAAACGAAAATTTTGATTTTTCACCGTTTTCGCTCCTTTTCTATCGTTTTTCTTTAAGTTTTTTGTAGAAACATCAAGAAAATGTTGTTCAGATGTTTTTTTGCAAAGAAATTTGAGAAAAACGATCAGTTTACAGCTTTGAGTGGCCGTCTCCCGTCGCCATCGTGGACTTACGTCTATAATAGTGCTCTCGTGAAACTCTGACTCCTGAATGAGCTCCAACTCGATCTCCTGACAATTCATCCCAATCTTTGACATCTTTTTCGTTTTTATCCACTTCACAATCAATGCCACGACCCCATAAGCTGTTAGCGAAATCACCAAAAGAGCTACGACGGCCGGGAGAACATGACTGCGAGGCTTGTAGATCTTCCTGAGCAGCGACATCATACTCGCATCGCTCTTGATCCAGGAACGTCGGGTATCCAGGCTGGGAATGTTGCATTTCGTGTGAAAGCAGCATGTTTTGCGGATGAAGAGACGGGCGTTTCGATCGTCGAGTCCTTTGATCATGTAGTCCAGGGTGTAGGTGGAGCCGTTCTTGACGTCCGGTTGGCATCGGACTCCGCGGAGAGCATCTCTGAAAGAGTTAGAGTGAACATGAGTTTAGAAGTGACAGTTAGACTCACAGAAACGTCCGACTGTCACATCCAACTCGTTGATGAAAATCCATCGTATACTCTCCATTGATCTTTGTCCTAGTGATAATCGACTTCTGAACACATCCATGATCACAACGGACTACTCGAGAACCGTCGATGCGAGAATAGCAGAGCAGTTGGCCTGAAACGGTCCATCCTCAGCTTCAAGCGCTTTGCTTTCACTTACGATTTGACGTATCATATCTCGAATCGATATCCGTCACATTCACCGGTTTTCCATTCACAAATCCCACTGAATAGGCGCCGAGTAACAGGACGAGAGACAATGTTTCCGAGAGCATTTGCGTTTTTTTTCGAGAGTAAATTACAAAATAAAAGAAATCAGGGTTCACGGGAACTTTCCCGTTACACGTGTTCTTGTAATCTTTCACTGACCGTTTCTCTGACACGTGTCTCTTGAAGATGATTACAAAACTCTTTATTCTCACTAGTTACTAGCAATGAAGGGTCGATGTGAACAGGAAAGTAAGTTTTCCGAGAGTAAATGGAAATCCAATGATTCCAAAGGTTCAGGAGAGAATTCGGAACACTCGATCGGTTCGTACAACTGTCCGTCGAATCGAGACCGCGAGAACAGTCGACGCCACCATCATCAGTGAGTTTCGAGAAAGAGTCCTGGTTTCGCAGTGAACTTGCAGTCAACTTGCCACCGACGTGTACATCACTCCGACAGTTCTGATGGTGATGCGACACTCGGAACGTGTCGACGACTGTTGTCCGGGATGGATTGAGAAGTGCAACAAGGAGGGAAAGTACGAACCGTTCGACCTGAACATGCCGTCGGTTCTGCCGGTTCAACGGCCACTCAACGACTTCAACCGGGACACGTGTCTGACGAGAAGTGGAGTGGTGCTGGCGCAGATGATCGGTCGTGGAATGCTGATGACCGACAATCGACCCGATGTGATCTACTGTTCCCCGTCGCTTCGTTGTATTCAAACTGCCACGTGGGTTCGCGATCTGTCGGGAAGCAAGGCGTTGATTCGTGTCGAACCGGGACTCTTTGAGAACTTCCAGTACCCGCATGGAGTGCCTCGCTTTCTCAAGCCAGTCCAACGTCACATGTTCCCGGTGGACAAGTCGTTCCGTCCGTTCATGAGCATCGAGACAGTCACGGGACGTCAGGAATCCACGGACGAGTACAATGAACGTATCAAGATGATTCTGCATGCAATTGCAGAGCAGACAGAAGTGGCGAAGCAGGAACAGGAGTTGAAGGTGTTGGTGGTGGCACATGCATCGACGGTGGACATGGCAGTCGGATTGTTGAGAGAGAAGCCTCGGAAGACTGTCGAGATGGAACTCGATAACATCGCCATCCCGGTTCCATACTGCTCCGTGGCTTATCTGAAGAAGGTTAGTGATCAAGGAGAAGTGTGTTTTAATGAGAATGTTCCAGAAGAACAACCACTGGGTTCCATCGCCCCATCAACTGCCCACTGTCACCTACGAATTCCTTAGCACCAAGTACAATCATCACTTTGTGCACCGCCCGTGAGGAATCAGGAATCAAGAATCCAATAAGGACCAACCAACAAGATATCATTCTAGAAAGTTATTAAAGAAAATATGAAGATTTTTGAATGTAGTGTAATGTTTATTGAGTCACAGAGACAGTATCACACAGCAATCGATTAACAGCAATCGAGTGCAGGTGTGTATTTTGTTGAAAGAGACAAGTAAAAGATGATGAGAGAACAGAAAAATGTGTAGAATGACGTGTTTATTGAGAGACGGAGGGATAAATGAGATATACGTCATTAGACAGTTTCAGTCAATTGACAGAATGTATGGCAACAATAAGAGAGTTAGTCCTCGCACCAGGCGTTCTCCTTGCGGATCTGATCCTCCTCTTCCGGAGTGAAGTCGCAGATAATACCGAACTTCTCGCGGATCTGCTCCGGCGACTTGCCCTTCATCATGTCGGCGATGGTCTTGCAACCGGCGTTGAGCAGTCCGGCGATGTCGAGGAAGTTGGCGGCCAGGATGATCTCGAACACGGTGGTCTGGTCGACTTTGAAGTATTCCACATCCCATTGGGGCAGCTCGAAGGCCTTGTTCTCGTTGTCAGCATCTGGAGTCGGGTCGGAAAGATGATGCTCGCACCAGGAGACGACTTTCTTCAGAATGACAGCCTCGACATTGTTCACTGGAATAGCATCCACGTTGCTTTCTTGCGAATCATCGAGACCGAGGTCCTTGAGGATGTTGTCGAGGGTCTTGGACATGGCACAAATGTTACGTGGGATCTGAAAAAGAGCGAATGAGAAGGAGAGATGAGGAGAGAAACACTTACCATGAATTCGACGTTGTCAGAAGAGACGAGTTTGACGAGACGATCGACAGAGGCAGACATTATTGGCAAAACAACCACACGAGACGGACACAAGATGTGCACTGAATGGAGGGAATCGAGAGGGGACGTTGAGGGCCAATAATCTGAACGCCGCAAAACACAACGCGTTTGTTCTCAATACTCATTGTCAATACGTTGATAGATTTCCTGCCTGCAACGTCTTCTCCCGATTCCCTTCATTCAGTGCACATCTTGTGTCCGTCTCGTTCGGTTGTTTTGCCAATAATGTCTGCCTCTGTCGATCGTCTCGTCAAACTCGTCTCTTCTGACAACGTCGAATTCATGGTAAGTGTTTCTCTCCTCATCTCTCCTTCTCATTCGCTCTTTTTCAGATCCCACGTAACATTTGTGCCATGTCCAAGACCCTCGACAACATCCTCAAGGACCTCGGTCTCGATGATTCGCAAGAAAGCAACGTGGATGCTATTCCAGTGAACAATGTCGAGGCTGTCATTCTGAAGAAAGTCGTCTCCTGGTGCGAGCATCATCTTTCCGACCCGACTCCAGATGCCGACAACGAGAACAAGGCCTTCGAGCTGCCCCAATGGGACGTGGAATACTTCAAAGTCGACCAGACCACCGTGTTCGAGATCATCCTGGCCGCCAACTTCCTCGACATCGCCGGACTGCTCAACGCCGGTTGCAAGACCATCGCCGACATGATGAAGGGCAAGTCGCCGGAGCAGATCCGCGAGAAGTTTGGTATTATCTGCGACTTCACTCCGGAAGAGGAAGAACAGATCCGCAAGGAGAACGCCTGGTGCGAGGACTAACTCTCTTATTGTTGCTACACATTCTGTTAATCGACTATTGTCTGTAACTGTCTAATGACATATATCACTTCATCCCTCCGTCTCTCAATAAACACGTCATTCTCTAAACACCTTTCCTTTGTTCTCTCATCATCTTGGGTTTGTCTCGTTCAACACATTGTCTTCCTTGTGAACGTTGGTCTGACTAGTGAAATCGATTGCAGTCGCCTAGAAAGAACGGGTACAATCCAGTGAAAACAGAATTTTGATGGCAACCGGTTTTATTTTAACACAAGAGTCTCATAAAACAGATTTCAGATCAATAGTAACAGAGGAGTGGTTAACATGAGGCAAACATTTAGTCATTGGACCAGGCGTTCTCTCCGCGGATATCAGCCTCCTCTTCCGGGGTGAAGTCGTTGTCGACCTCGAACTCCTCGCGGAGTTGCTCAGTGGTCTTGCCCTTCATGAGCAACCCGATGGCAATGCAACCGGCGTCGGTCAGTCGGGGGATGTTGAGGTAGTTGGCGGCGAGGATGATCTCGAAGATGATCTTCTTGTCCACCTTGAAGAAGGTGGTCTCCCACGAGGACAGCTCGTTGCCCGAAGACGGATCGGTCTGCTGGTGCTCGCACCAAGCCAATATCTTCTTCATGGTGGCTTCGTCGACGTTCATGATCGGGATCGGCTCCTCGTTGGTTTCAGGCGAGTCGTCGAGGCCGAGGTCCTTGAAGATGTTGTCGAGGGTCACCGACATCGCGCAGATGCTGCGCAAGATCTGGAAGATATGATTTGAAGATGTGCGAACGAGACATCGAATATGTACTTACCAACATTTCCTTGCCATCGGAGGTCACGAACTTCACCAAGCGGTCGACGACAGGGGCAGAAGCAGCAGAGGTAGGAGAGTCAGACATGATTACCTGGCAAATTAGAGAATGAATAAGGGAGAGGGAATAAAAGACAAATCACAAATGGAAAGTAGCTGGCAATTGATCAACTATCAAAGGGGTTCCAACCGTTTAAACGTTTAGAGCAGAAAACTCTGAGAAAAATTCAAAATTTCATCCGAAACAGGCAAAACACTAGACCCGCATGTCAGCTGGTTTGTAATAGAACGAGAAAGAACATTGAAAATCGATAAAAACAGACGAAAACGTTCTTTATAAGCAAGCTCTCGACAAAGAAACGACCAGAAGGAATGATTTCGAATATGAAAACGACGAAAAGAGAGGAGGAGACGGAGACACAGCGAGACGAATGCATATTGCTCTCTGACTTGCTACGTCGCTATCACTTGCACACTCTCTAGACGTTCTTCTTGCATGATGCTGGGGTGTACAGCAGAAAAGAGGCTGTGTGTTCTCGAGAAGAGGGTGCAGGCAACATGGTCAGAGGCCCTTGTGAGTGTTGGGAGTTGAATGCGATACTCGGAAAAGATTGAGGCCGTTGTTACTGGCCGAGGAAGGGCAACATAGGCTTGTCGAGAACCCAAAAAGAATAAGTGGAAGATGTTCAAAACAACAAGACACTTCTAATCGAAAAAGAGTTTATTCGTCTCTCAAAAGTATGCCGATATGTCTTGTCCATTGCCAACTCCTCTGTTGCTCACGCCTGTCCGTTGTTCTCGCTGTTCGCATCAGTGCTGCCCCACAACGGTTGCATGTAACTGACCAGATTGCCATTGGTCATCACGCCAAACACGATGCCTCCAATGATGAATGCGAGCAGGACGATGATTCCGATGATGATTCCAGCACAGAAGATGGTTCCCTCGATGCGGAACAGAAAGTTCTGCGACTCGTACTTGTCGGCCTTGCGAACCTTCTTGGTCTTGGTCTTCTTGGCCTTCTTCTTCGTCTTTTTCTCCTTCTTTCCTCCCTTTTTCTTCTCCTCTTCCTTCTTGTTCAAAGTGCCAAGCAAATCGAGCATCGCCGACGAGTTGCCACCTTTGCCGCCCTGACCGGTTGGGTCTCCGGCGTCTGTGAACGACACGTTGTCATCCGCCATCTTTCCTTCTTTTCTCTTGTTTCTCTGCAAGTTTGCTTCATTGTTGAAAGATGCGGTTGAAAGATCCTCTGAAGAACTTACCGGTTAGAGCCACAGTAGCTCCTATCGATATCAAAATCGGAAATCAAGAAGCAGAGAAAGCAGAGAAAGGTCAACAAGAAGTTCCACGTCATTCAACAAATGGAACAGGGCAGTGGCACATCTTGATAAGAAATCGCTATAAAACGACGTGACTTCCAATGCTCTTTCGTCGGAACCAACATGTCTCTCTGCATGGAACCCTGCTTCTGCAACCTCCCAGCTGCCGGTGGCAACGTCAACCACAAGCTCCACAATTGCACCGGCGACCGGATCGTGTTCAAGGTGAAATCATCCAACAACAACCAGTACCGCATCACGCCCGTCTACGGCTTCATCCCCCCGCTCAGCTCCATCGAACTCAACATCGCTCGGGTCCCGGGACCGCCCAAGGACGACAAGCTCGTCGTTCAGTTCGCACCGACGCCGCCAGATGCGCTGGATGCTCAATCGGCGTTCTCGTCGTTCCCACCAGTTGGACAGTTCACGGTCCCGATTTCGGCGAAGGTGGCGGTACCGGAGGTGGCTGTGGCTCCGCAGCAGTGAAGATAGGAAGGATGTAGAACTGATAATACAATGTGTGATAGCAATTAGCAATAAAGTTTTGTGTTTCACTGTTTTCTTTGTCTGTTTTTCTTCACTGTTTTGCTAAACAGGGTTCGGAAAAAGCCTGTCTGTATGTCCGCACCCGTTTCTCAGAGATGACTGTACCGTTTGAGCTGATTTCACATGCCTTTGTGGGCGGGAGAGCAATTGCGGCGCAGACAGTTGTGTGTATTCTAACTCTGTACTCGAGGGTCCATCCCCGCTGTTCCAAATTGTTTTGCTTTTTTCCAAACCAAAAAAACACATGAATGGAAAAACCTTTTGTTCAATACCTCACTCGCCTATTGACATTGACCATCTCATCGATTCTCGCTCGCAGTCTTCCAGCGGCAACACAGCGAACAACACAAAAATGATGCGGCGGGTGTTTATAACCTACGGATTCATATTTCACGTTTTTCTCAGTTTCCTGCTTCTTTACTATTCTGGAAAACTGCTTGGAAAGTTACTCTACTTTGCCTACATCTACTTTGGCACTCTGATGGCTATTCCCGTGACGGCTATGTGTTGTGTATTAGCTTTGACACCATCGGCAACACCAGAACTTCAGATTTTTAGCTTGATTGCTGAACTGTTTTCAATTTCGGTATTCTATATTGCCACTATGACATTTGCGACGTATCCATGGGTGAGCTCTGCAGAGTATAAGCTAATTATCACTTCTTTCAGAGTTCTCTCGTCGTCATGATTGTTTTCTCTACTTTTTCCTTGGCGTTCTCTCTTGTTTTCATGAAAGGAGATCCAATATGTCTGGAGAGAGATACGGAAAGTTCCAAAATAAGACACATCCGCCTAATCACACTTCTAACTGGTACTCTTCCAGTTTTCCTGTTTTACACGGTAAGTCATACGGTACTTATTGATTTCTTGAACGTTTTTCAGAACTCTCTCTGTCAGGATTTATGCTTCTACATAACCATCGTTGTCCTCTTTGTGGAAGCTACTCTGACATACACCGCAACAAAGTTCAAAAGAGAAAAGACTGCAACCAAAGATGTACTCGAGATCCGGGAAGAAGACAAGGAGACGTTTGTGTATAGAACATTTGGATTTTTGAGATTCTTCGCATATTCATCATGAAGCCTTTATTACACTCATGTTTCATTTTTTCGACAAAATTTCTGTATGGTGTGTGTGTGTCTGTGAGTGTGTTTGTCCGCCATAGGATCTTCGAGATGGCTGGACAGTTTCGCTCCAGATTTCGTGGGAAGGTCACCTGATGATGCGCGACTAATTTTTGAACAGAAGCATTTGGTCAGGTGCCCTCGGGAGCCAAAATTATGCTCTTTAGGGGCATTTTTGAATCTTCATTTCTGAAAATTGGAGGCCGGACACGTCAATTTTCTCAAATTCTTCTTTCCGACCGTAAAATAAAGGAAATCAGTATGTATAGCACAAGAAATCGGCGCAGCCCAGCTGGTTTATGTTTAAATCACGAGGAACTCAATGAAAAAAGTCAATGGTGAAGAGAGAAGTCATGGACAATTCCGAATGGCTCGCGGAGCTGCTCCGGCGACTTGCCCTTCATCATGTCGGCGATGGTCTTGCAACCGGCGTTGAGCAGTCCGGCGATGTCGAGGAAGTTGGCGGCCAGGATGATCTCGAGCACGGTGGTCTGCTCGACTTTGAAGTATTCCTTGTCCCACTCGGACAGCTCGTAGGCCTTTCCCACGTTGCTGGCGTCTTCAGTCGGTTCGTTGAGATGATGCTCGCACCAGGAGACAACTTTCTTCAGAATGTCGGCTTGAATATATCTCAGAGGGATCGCGTCCGCATTGATTTCTTGCGAATCATCGAGACCGAGGTCCTTGAGGATGTTGTCGAGGGTCTTGGACATGGCACAAATGTTACGTGGGATCTGGAAAAGAACGAATAAGAATGAGAGTTGGGGAGAGAAACACTTACCATGAATTCGACGTTGTCAGAAGAGACGAGTTTGACGAGACGATCGACAGAGGTACTTCTGTTAATTCTCACGGCGAGGACAACAGCTGTTTCCCGTAGAAGAAACAGTGGAAGTTGCACATAAACCACTGACGATGATGGAATGGGGCCCGAATGAAATACAATCAACAGCATCACTGAAGTGAATGCCTGACAACACAACCGGAATGTTGGGTTCACAGTCTGGAACACAGCTGACGAGAGCCCTGGAAGATGTATTTTAAGAAAATAGACAAGAAAATCGAAACTACCAAGTGACGTTGCCGAAGTTACAGTGGCAAGATACGGGTGAACAGCCGACGGAAACACATAGGACAAGTAGTAGACCAATGGAAGAATCAGATAAGGGAGGCCGTTGTAGTCCTGCAAAAAAGTTAGTAGCTTTGATTCATCATCGGAGCTCAAACCTGAAGGGATGGCATAGAAAAGAGGGCTTCAGAGAACCACGCTGTCATCCCTCCAATCACTACCATTCTGTAAATAAGTAGATATCAGCCAGTCAGGATTCGAAAAAAAACTTACGCAATTTCCTCTTGGCTTTTCGGATCCGTGATGTTCGCGTGTTTGAGTACGTAGAGTGCGTCGACAGTGTTGGAGCAGAAGTCAATGGAAAAGTTGACAGCTACCAATATCATCTAGGAAGATTGCAGTGTTAAACAGTTGGATAATGAACATACCAGCCACAATCTAATCGTTGAGCTGGTCGTCTTGAGAAAGCATCCTCCGGAACGAGCACATCCGAATCGTATCTGAAACGGAAACATCTCAAAAAATCGAACTGACTTGATGATTACCTTTGGGAAGCGCCAAAGAGTTGTCTTCTTGGAATTCTAGAAAACGAAAAGTTGACAATTTTGTAGGAATTAAAAAGTGTGAAACGTACAAACTGCTTCGGGGGACGGACCGGTAGTTGGAACGGGTTTGCGGGCTGGAGTTCCGACATCTTAAACTACAAAATATAGTAAAAACCTTCTAAAACTGAAAGAAAAAACGAACTGTGACTTTAATTCCCATCTTCGTCTCTCTTCCATTGTTTTCACCGCTTTCCGATCTACATATCTACCGTTCGCGGTTCTCTGGAAATAACCATTGCCATTGATTTGCGATTGCGCGCACTTTTCTTCAGGTGACATAAGGAGGTCTGAAAAGACTGGAGAGCCATTCGATAAGAATCCAGAAGAGATAATTCCGACTACTTACCGGTTAATCAGTTAAAAACATGGTTTATACGGTAGCACATCTACCAGGTTACGAGTTTCTTTTCTTGTTTTAGTAACTCCTTCTGGGTGAAACAATGCGTTTTCATTATGATTATTTTCAATGAAAACTTTGTAACATACGCCTCAAGACAGTTCAGAAGAAGCAGGGCTGCATACAACAAGTAAGAAGATACTGTAGTTGGAATTCTTTATTCTTATCTTAGAGTTTTTGAATCTGTTCACTTTTTTCTTACTCACTCGTAGTCATCTCAGAGTTACTGGTTTCTGATTGAAGCTCAAAATCTTCTAGTTTTCCGGATCTCTTTGTTTCATGTTTCTATAATTTCATACAGTATGGACCATACTTGTCCGATTCGCGGAAGCGTTTCCAAAATACACTGTAGCAATGTTGACAAGGGCATCAACATTTAGGAATCAACCTTTTTTTCATAAATTCTTTGAAAAATGTTTATCGTTTCATTTACATTTGAATCCCAAAAAACTCAATAAAGAAGTCATAGAAGAAGTAAGCGAAGAGACCAGTGAGGAGAGAGTAGAGGATGATGAACTTCGGGTTGCCAGTGATGTCCGTGAGGGTTTCCAAGGTGGTCGTGGGTTCTTCGGGCTCCAGAATCTCCGGCTCCGCTTCAGAAGAGTCCATTCCGTTGTCGGAAGAGTCGTCAGAGGTCTCTTTGGTTCTGAAAGCGTGGATCTAAGGCTTTAAAAGGAGAGGATTGACTCACGGAACGTCTTCTAGATCTTGCTCGTTCTGATCGTCGATTCCCTTAGCCTCCTGTTCCTGGGAGAGAACCGCGAGTACCTCGACCTTCTGGGGGACCTCCTTGAGCATCTCACACTCCTCCAGAAGCTCCTGCTCCGTTCCAGAAGAGTCCATTCCGTCGTCGGAAGAGTCGTTAGAAGTCTCCTTGGTTCTGAACGCGTGGATCTAAGGGTTTATAGGGAGATGATTGACTTACGGAACTTCTTCAAAATCTTGCTTGTTCTGATCCTCGACCTCAACCTTCTGGGGAACCTCCTTGACCTCACACTCTTCCACCTTGACTGTCTCCTTCGGCTTATCGTTCTTCGGCGCCACCCGCTCTCCCGACTTCATTGCCTTCTTCTTCTCGATTTCCTGGATCATCTTCTTGATCGCTTCGCTGTGAGTAACAAGCGAATCATCATCGCCTGAATCCGGGTAAATCGGCAAACTTCTGCGCACCGGACTGATCACTTTGTACGGGAAGCCGGGCACTGTTCTCATCTCGCAGTCGCCGTAGAATCTCAAACGACCTTTCTCGTTGATTATGTCCGTGTAGGCGACACCTTGGTCTACTCCACGGACTATTTTTTCTTTTCTGAAAGTTTCTGGCAATCTCAAAATCTCCCCTTCAAACCCCATGGGAACTTACGGTTTTGACTTTGAACTTCTTCCCATCTTGTCCTTCTCGTCACAACACACAAAGGGAGAACTGCTTGAAAACGGACTGTCTGGGATTTGGAAAGGTCATGCGAGTTGGAAGGATGACAAATACGAACTAGAGCAGATTTGTCAGCAAGTTTTTCACGTTATCAATAAATTTGAAGCAAGTTTCGACGCGCTTGACAACTAGCCGAAACTTTGCGCATGCGGAACTAGCGAATGGTGATAGATATCAAGAAGTTGTCAACTACAAAGTTATAGCTCAAAACGTGACAAACACATTCTTAGTTGACAACTTTTTAATACCTCTTTTAGTTTTTGAGATAACAAAGAAAAAACACAGCTTTCTTTTTGAGTTGTACGCAGCACTTGCGCTGAGAGATTGGAGCACAACTTGCGAACCAAAAATGCAGGTAAACACTTTATTCTTGTCAGAAAACGAGAGAATCAGAAGAAATACTAAATTTTATAGTAAGTTTCGTTGAATTTGATCCAAACGTAGAAGAGAGCGTAGAAGCAGACAGCAAAGATGACGATGAGCACAGGTCCAGAGAATCGACGAGTATTCGGATGAGTTTCAGAATCGACCGATCGAATGTTGTAGTCTTTTTTGTGTACACGACGCATGTCCAAAAAGCCAAACGGTGAGCTGAAAATTGCATTTAATAACCTTTTTCAACTCTTCCCACCGTTCGAAAACATGGTTTCCAATTCTGACGGGTTTTCCGGGTCTGGAAAAGCTCTTATTACAGAAAGCCAACAACCCGAATCCACTCACTTTATCTGAATGATTCCTTTTCCCGGCACAAAAACCTGTGGATTCATGCAAAATTTCTTCTCGAATGGCAGATAGTCCTTCGGTGTCGGTCTCTTCGGATGACGAGGGAGGATCTCGAACTCTCCGTAGTTTACGGACATGATTTGAGAGTTGTTGGTTGTTTGGTAGGAATCCAAAGTGGAGTCGGGAAAAGGATGACAACGGAGGAGAGACCTTTCGGGACCACGTGGAAACAACATTTCTTCATTTCTACGTGGATGAGACGCAGTCATGGGCTGTTACGCGGACGCATCAAGAAGTTGTCAACTACAAAATTATAGCTCAAAACGTGACAAACATTTCATTAGTTGACAACTTTTCAATTCCTTTTTTAGTTTTTGAGATAACAAAGAAAAAACACAGCCTGTTTTTAAGGTACGCAGCACTTCCGACTGGGGGATAACTTGCAAACCGAGAATGCTGGTAAAAACTTTATTCTCTTTGGAAAACCAGAAAATCAACAGGAATTTGCGATAAACTTATATGTAGTAAGTTTTGAAATTGATCCAGACGTAGAAGAGAGCGTAGACGCAGACAGCAAAGATGACGATGAGCACATAGCCAGACAATCGACGAGTATTCGAATCATCGTCACCTGGATTTGGGTAATCGGGCGAGCTTCTGCGCACCGGAGTGACCACTTTGTAGTTGAAGCCGGGCACTGCTACCATCTCGCAGTCGCTGTAGATTCTCGTACGACCGTACTCGTTGTATATATCCGTGTAGGCGCCGTTCCGGTTTACTCCACGGACCATTTTTCCTTCTCTGAAAGTTTCTGGTATCCTCAAAATCTCCCCTTCAAACCTCATGGGAACTTACGGTTTTGACTTTGAACTTCTTCCCATCTTGTCCTTCTCGTCACAACACACAAAGGGAGAACTGCTTGAAAACGGACTGTCTGTGCTTGGAAAAGCTCAAGTGAGTTGGAAGGATGACAAATGCAAACTAGAGCAGATTTGCAAGCAAGTTCTTCACGTTATCAATTATTTGAGAAAGGCAGCAAGATGGTCAACTCGTCTGCATCGCCTAGTTCTGTATGAGACGTCTGATGTATGTAGTACTTCAGATCAGTGGTTTTCCGTAGCTCGTCGCTGTGAATCCCAACTTTTGCTCTTTGTTTCATTGACGTTACCCTTTCCATAAGTACATTCAACACATTCAACATTTGACCTGAAATTCAAAACTCTACCCAGAGTTCAGGTTGCAAGAAATCCTCCATACCACCTTTCAAAAGTCTCTGACCATACATACCCGAACTTTGTCCCTTTTTCAAAGTGACGTGTCTTCTCCTTCATCTAAACTTCAAGAACATCCGTGCCAGCCGCCATCTCAAAATGATGTGAGAGAGCTTCTGACTCTATTTATATTTCCGCGAGGAGCTCTACAGCCCTACAATTATTTTCTGTCCTCCTCCTCCCCCCCAGCTATAATTTCGTTTACACTTATACACTTAAGTTGTTTTTAATGATGATAGAACTTGGACCACTTCAGGTTGAAATTGAACCCTATTTGAACCCTATTTGAGAAGTGTGCATTTAATTAAAACACTCTTCTTTTGCTCTTCTTGCTCTTCTTGCTCCATTGCTCCATGAAGTCTTCTGAAGATTTCTAGACTTTAGGAAATGCCAAGCCAAAAAACAACAAAACACACAGTTGTGAATTGAATTTCTAATCCAAAGTGATTGACATATTATTCATCTCACTTCCTTTTTTCCACCCGACCACCTCTCTTCATCCCGCCTACACTTTGTGACGCGAAATAATAAAAGTATGTAACTCGATTTCATTTTTCATTTCTCATCCCGTCTCATATAGATCAAGGGGCAAATCTAATTGTTTTTTGAGATCTCCCTGCAATCAATCTCGCCAATCTTCAACGCCCCGCAGCGGTTTTTGCAAGACTGCTCTCTCGGTTTTTGTTGGTTTGCAGGGCGAGTCATTGATGAAAGATTGGCTAGACTTTTCCCCTTTTTTCTTATAATTAAGTATTCTTAAGTACAAGCCTGTCTGCCCGGCTTCGCCGGCATCCAGTCTTGGTTTGAGCATGCCTAGGTGGTTTTTGACTGGTGCCGGCTACGCCGTCACAGGTGGGCCGCCTACGGCGTCCGTTCCCCTTTTTAGACGTGAATATTGCCAAGCCCGGGTCACGTAGATCAAAAACGTGGACGGACGGACGGACGGACGGACACACAGAGATATAAATAAACAAACAAACAGACCCCACGTGAATTTTATTTAATAAGAATGATTTTTCCATTTCTAAATGCATAATGGAATACACGAATGACGCGCCGCCAAACTTTCCAACGATTTCAGTCATGCACCTTTAAAGTCGAGGGTACTGTAGTTTCGCCGATTTTCCGAAGATTTCATCGTTTTTTCGGCAAATTTCCAGCGGAATTTCGACTTTATTTGTTATCTAGAGTTATGAATGACTAAACCATTTAGTTTTTCAAACAATTTCTCGAGGAAATCACCAAAAAAACGACAAAATTTTCGAAAAAATCGAGTAGCTACAGTATCCCGACTTCAAAGGCGCATGCCTGAAATCCAATTACGCATTTCAAAAACTCGTTTATTTTCGATAGCTCCTTGTCTCTTGACCATTCCATTTACGTCACCCCATTCGTCACCCCATCAACCCCAACCATTCCGTTGCATTCTTAAAAGTCATCAAACTTCCTACTGGTCAAAGTTTTGTTTCTACGCTCTTCTCTCTTCTTCTCATTTGAATGTTCCTCTGAATAATTTGCATTTCGCGAGTCTAGAAGTGAAGTTGGGAAGAAGAACTAGAACACACCACGTCACTTCAGAGGGACCATGTGACTACTTGAAAGACTTGGTTAAATTTCAAATTTCCCATGTCTCACAACCACTTGAAAGTGGGAAAGCGTGGAAATCTGGGCGGAGTGTCGTTCCTCCAATGGCAACGCCTTATAAACAGGTCCCTTTCCTTGAAACTCCATTCTCACTTCTTGGTCTTTGAACAATTCTCAGAACTTTTCCAATGAACTTTAACTAATTTCCGGGCGTCTCTGTCCTTTAACAGAAACAATAGGTGTCTTTCTAAAAATAGGACGACCCCCTTCCTCCTACTCATCTAGGCGTTTTTTATGAGTTTGCTCACTGAGCCATGATGTCTCTGGATCTTTTTCATAAAGTTTTACATTCGTTTTCAGTTTGATTCCTTTTCAAAAATGCCATTTTTTAGAGACGAGGGTGGGATGATATCATTTTCTAAACATGTTCAAAAGTTGGGGCGGACCTGGGTGCAAAATATGTATGATGGGGGTAATTAGATAGTGGGAAAAGAGAAAGATGAAGAAGAGGATGATGTGATTCTCACGAATAGCTACAAATAGCCGCTAGTTTAATAGAGCGTATTTTCACAGTTAGGTATGTTCCGCCAAACTTTCATTCGAGTTCAGGCATGCGCCTTTAAAATCGGGGATACTGTAGTTTTCTGGTGATTTCTCCGAGAAAAATTTGAAAAAATTACATTTTCCAGTTACTAGTTTCAATAAATAACAATTCGAGCTGAAATTTCGCTGCAAATGTGCCGTGGCACTCGGCGGGTCTCGCCACGAAATCGGTTTTTTGCGATTTTCTTGTTTCTGGACCAACTTTTTTGAATTTTTTCAATTAAAAATGGATAGAGCAGAAGATTTGAAACCTAGAGATACTTTATTTCACCCGAAATATTGAATTTTTGATAGAAAAATTTAAGATTCTGTGTTTTTGGCAGAAAAGTTACAAAAATGGGTATTTCGCAATGAAAATCTAATTGAATTTGATAAAATTGGCTATTTCTAGCTTTTAAATCCTATTTTCTATTCGTTTTTATAGAGAAAATTCAAGAAAATTGGGCCAAACAGCGAAAAACTGATTTCGTGGCGAGACCCGCCGAGTGCCAGTTCCAGTGGCCGCAGTAGGTCCATTTTTTGAAGATTTTTTTCATGATTTCAGTCTTTGACATTGATAAATAACAATGTAAGTCAAAAATCCGCGATTTCTTCGCCGAAAAAGAATAAAATCATCAAAAAATCGGCGACATTACAGTAATCCCGACTTCAAAGGCGCATGCCTGAAATCGTCAGAAAGTTTTGCGCTCGCTCTGCATGGGTCATTTCAATTCCCCCTAGGGACCATTTGTCTTCTCCAAAATGATTCAAAAAGATTCCGAAAGACCCAGAGTGTTGAAATAAACCGAATAAATAGCTGGTTGCAATAGGTCATTTTGGAGAGTGTTTCTGCATGCCTCCACCCCATCTGGGTCACTTTAGCATTTGCAAGATTGAGTAGAGGAGAGCTTCCGGGTCATGTTTCCGACCTTGTAGTGTGGTCTTCGAAATCTTCAAGCCTTGAGACTCTGTCTGATCCTAATCCTCAAAGAAACATCATGGTAATCCTTGACTTTGGTTCAAAATCATTGGAACGCCTTCATTCATAGTACACATACAATAGTCCAAAAATAGGTGGTTTTTAAACTTGAGCTTTGCCTTTTCCAAACCCTATTGTGTCTTGTCTGATCATGCAGCCACTTCAATCATTGTCATTCCAAGTAAAAACCGACTGCTAACTGGATCAGTCTTTGTTTTTGCCGCGCTGAATTTCAGACGGATTCTAAATTCTGATGGTTCTGAAGTCTTGTTGTGATCATTGCGAACCCGCACAACCTCTAACAAAGCTTCAGAATCCTTCTAATTTCGTAATGTCCATATTCGTATTGGTCAGTCAGTCACTACCAAAAATACTTCTATCTGTCTATGTATATCTCAGCTTTTCCAATTCCTATTCATAAAAATTAGTGGTTCCTCCTTCTCCTTCTCCTCCCCTCCCCCACTTCTCCCTCCACATATGTTAATTTTGTTTTGCTCCGTTACTACAAAACAGAGTGGATTACGTAAATATGGGGGAGGGAAGGAGCACATCACTTGATTACCTAGGGGTTTTGACTAATTTTGCTGAGTCAGGATTGCAGTGTCATAAGGGAGTGTTTTAGTTTTGTTTCTTGCTTCTTTTTTTGCTTCTTTTTGCTGTGACGCATTGCCCTTCCAATTTGAAATTTGAAATTTGT
Organism: Caenorhabditis panamensis; assembly: GCA_900883565.2. Taxonomy (NCBI): domain Eukaryota; kingdom Metazoa; phylum Nematoda; class Chromadorea; order Rhabditida; family Rhabditidae; genus Caenorhabditis; species Caenorhabditis panamensis. The sequence continues at coordinate 148,781 of LR537854.1, read as the reverse complement.
CAAACTTTCATTCGATTTCAGTCATGCGCCTTTAAAGTCGAGGATACTGTAGTTTTGTCTTTTTTTCTGCGATTTCTCCGAGAAATTGTTGAAAAAGAGAAACTTACTAGTTATTCGCTTTGTAAATAACAATCTGAGTCGAAATTCCGCTAAAAATTTGCTGAAAAAACGGGAAAATCATCGAAAAATCAACAAAACTACAGTATCCCCAACTTTAAAGGCGCATGTATAAAATCAGTCGGTGGGTCTCGCCACGAAATAGGGTTTTCGCTGTTTTCTCAGTTCTGTGCCTATCTTTCTGAAAAATTTTTAATGAAATCGGGTAGAACAAAGAATTTGAAACCGATTGATAGACAATTTCACCAGAATTATTCACTTTTTCATTGCAAATGACCCGTTTTTGTAATTTTTCTCTCAAAATCACAAAATCTATGAATTTATGCTGAAAAACTAAGCGATTCTGGTGAAACAAACTCACAATCGGTTCCAAGTTTTTTGTTCTATCCGATTCAATGGGAAAAATCTGAAAAAAAAACCGTTGAAAAACCGATTTTTGTGAGCCTTTTTTGCAGCTTTTCCAGACTTTATTTTCTAAAATTTGAGGTGACAGATCCTACACGTCATTCCATTTTATTTCTGATTTTGTTTTCAGTCTTCAAGAGCTCAAATTTCACCTCCTTTATGCGTCCTAATCCACCCCATTAATTTCTTAATCCTTTCAAAGATTCGTCAACTAAAGTGTATAGCTAGCCAGTCAGCAATGTTCGAAATCACAACTAATCACTTAGCCATTTCCAATTTCGTAATTCTCAGCTCATGTCCTCTAAAGTGTATATAAAGACGAAGAAGCCCGTGGTGTCTGGGCCATGTGGGTCACTTCCCAGATCGGATTAAAGTTTTAGAGCTTCTTCAAATTTTGAAATTTCCAAAGTCACCAAATTCACTTCATCTTTCGTTTCAACTTTCCAGGGGCTCTTCGTCTCCTTTCGGTTCATTACCAACTGGTATCAAAGTATCAATAGGTGTCTCTAGCTTGGTCTAATCAGGTGCTTGCTCCCTTGGGGGGTCCCTTAGGTACTGCTCATGACGTCTTCAGAGTTCCTGTTCCTGATCCTTCCGCTTATCAAAATGATCATTCACATTATAACAGTCGACTGAGCATTTGCTTTGTGAGGTCACTCTTTCTTGTTACTTGGTTTTTATGAAACTTGTTGAAACGTGGAAATGTGTTTGTTTTCTAGTCAAGAACATATTTCTGCGGTCACGCGAAGTGGCACTCGACGGGTCTCGCCACGAAATCGGTTTTTGCTGTTTTCTCGTTTTCAGACCAACTTTTTTGAGTTTTTCCAAATAAAAATGGATAGAGCAAAAGATTTGAAGTCTAGAAATAGTTAATTTGACCCGAAATATCACATTTTTCATAGAAAAATGTAAGATTTTGTGTTTTTGTCTGTTTTTTCGGAAAAGTTACAAAAACGGGTAGTTTGCAATGAAAATCTAACTAAACTTGGTCAAATTGACTATTTCTAGGTTTCAAATCCTATTTTCTATCCGTTTTTATAGAGAAAAATCAAGAAAATCGGACCAGAAACGAGAAAACACCGTAAAACAGATTTCGTTGCGAGACCCGCCGAGCGCCATTTCCCGTGACCGCAGCAGTAGTTTGGACTGATCTAGAGAAACAAGAAACATGTTGAAACGTTCTCAGACAGTCTATGCCTTTTTCATCGCTATTTGCATCATGATTGTTACTTGAATTTCTGAGTTCGGCAAGCTTCTGATCAGTCTGATGGTTTCCTAGTAGCAATATTAACTAGTTTTTTTCATGACAAATAACTCCAACACCCTTTCCCCTTATTCGAGTCCATGATCACTGTTCCAGCAAGTTCTCTGAAACCTTCCAGAACATTTGCCAGAGTCCGTCTGCAAACTTTCCCTCCTCTCTGCGTCACAACATTCTTCTCCCCTCTCTGAAGTGACGTTTCAGAGGAGCAGCTGGAAAGAAAACAGAATAAAACAAACCCAAATCAATCTCAAAGTCCAACTCAACTCTCCCCTCAGAGTTCTTTACTTTCGCTCGTTCCCACAACAACTCCCCGTTCGCTTGATTCAATTCTGCATTAGGTGAGTGAGTAACGTCATCTGATCGAATCCAGACCAAATCCAAAAATAAAATGCACAAAATAGCAAAAAGACAACAAGAATGGGCGCCTGGGAAAGGGCATTTTGTCATGAGGAGGAGGAACCGTCTAGAGTTTCCATTCTCTCATGACCTCTTCTATTTCATCCTGTTTCGGACCCGACGGCTCCGGGCGGTTGACCTTGTGTTCTGTTTTTGTGTCTAGCAGTTGTGACTTTGCATTCTTCATGTTACTATTCTTCCAGTTTGAAATACGAAATTTGCTAAACTGCGCTGCAAACAACGGTCCGATGCCCGCAAACTTTCAAACGATTTCAAGCATGCGCCTTTAAAGGGGGATACTGTAGTTTCGTCTATTTCATCGTTTCTTAGTGATTTCTACGGGAATTTGTTAGGAAAATGAACTGTTAAATAACAATGTAAGTCAACATTCCGCTGGAACTTTGTCGAAAACAACGATAAAATCATCGAAAAATCGAAGAAACTATTACTGCGGTCACGCGGAGTGGCACTTGGCGGGTCTCGCCACGAAATCAGTTTTTCGGTGTTTTCTCGTTTCTGGTCCGATTTTCGTGAATTTTCTCAATAGAAACAAATAGAAAATATGATTTGGAACCTAGAAATAGCCAATTTAACCGAATTCAAATAGATTTTCACTGCGAACTACCCGTTTTTGTAACTTTTCAGCCAAAAACACAAAATCTTTAATTTTTCTATGAAAAATGTAACATTTCGGGTCAGTTTAACTATTTCTAGGCTTCAAATTTTCTGCTCTATTCATTTTTATCTAGAAAAAGTCAAAAAAGTTGGTCCAAAAACGAGAAAACAGCAAAAAACCGACTTCGTGGCGAAACCCGCCGAGTGCCACTTCTCGTGACCACAGTAGTACAGTATCCCCGACTTTAAAGGCGCATGCCTAAACTCGCATGAAAGTTCGACGCTCTGAGAGTCAATTCGATTGGTCTGAACCGATCGTTGGCAATGACTCATCCACCCACCCGACACTCAATTAGGTCCACTCTCTCCCTCCTCCCTATCTGCAAACTGTTTTTCCCCTATTTTCTGCAAATTCTGTACACGCGTGGGCGCAACAATGATACAGACAACGAGGGAATTGGCCTTGTTTGCTGAATATGTATGGTCACGGGAATCGGAATTGGGTTTACAGTGGAGGATACTCATGTGATGTCACAGGGGACTCTGCGAATCATCCCTATTGATCTTGAGACCACTTCAAGTCTTCAAAAACTTGAAATTTCCTTTCCAAAATCAAATCAAGTCGAATCAATCATCATTGCCATCTGCTGCAAATTACTTCCTTTTCTCCTGTTTTCTCCCTTTTTCCCCACCCTTGTTTCTATCATCTTTGCAGAAAGACCCCGGGTCAGAACACACTTCGTCATAATTTGATCTAATCGAGGCAAGAACGGTTTTTCGCGGTTTAGAACGGTTCTCGAGAGGCTCATTGCGTCATCACTGATCTAGACTGATGTGGTTACAGTAACCCGTGTACTAGTTCTTTGAAAGTTGGGGGATTCGCGCAGTGAGGCAGAAGACAGAGAGGCATATAAGGGAGGTGCATGGGTCGGTGATTCTGGGTCGGGATTAGATGATGTCCTAATTTTAGAACTTTGTGTAGTGTGCTAGTACTTTGCTACAAGGTTCCTACGTGCCGGAGACGCAAAACTTTTTGACGATTTCAGTTATGCACCTTTAAAGCAGGGGATACTGTAGCTTGACTTCGGAAGACTGAAATCGTATGAAAGTTTCCCGAGACCCGGAACGCCGTGCCCTAGACTAGACACCTCTGAACTTTCCAGCTCATCTCCGACCCAATCCCCCTCAACAACAAGTCGAACCCCTATAATGAGTTTAGGTCACTCAACGGAGAACAAAAGTGAAAACACGCGATGCTCCGCCCCCTTTTCAGACTCTCTCCATTCGCCCAAGGAGTTTCCAAATTGTCGTCTTACTCCCTTCCCATTTACACATCATCAATGTTTGTTCACCGAATTTGGCGTCGGCGCTCGCTGGTCCTTCTCATTTTTCGCACCCCTCCACCCACCCGCCCTGGTCCACGAGGTCCCTTTGCAGAAAAAGAGACTTGCTTTCGTCATCAACAACTTTGCTAGTGGGGGATCCGGAATTCAATTCTGAATTCTGGGAGACCTTTGGGCATCTAATGGACCCTTGGTGGTCTGCGTCTCGAGCCAGAGGGGGGACATGTTTGGTCAGTTTGAGGAACCGAACATTTTCTGACGTCATTTATCCCATCTGGTTTTCTTATTGTTCTTCCAGTTTGAAAGGCGTGATTTGCTAAACTACACTACTCCGAGAGTCGCAAACTTTCATAAGACTTCCGTCATGCGCCTTTAAAGTTGGGGATACTGTAGATTCGTCGATTATGCCATAATTTTGTCGTTTCTTCAGTGATTTCTTCGGGATATTGTTAGAAAAATGGATTGTTTTAGTTACTGGTATTGTTCATTAACAATTTGAATCGAAATTTTGCTTGAAGTTTGCTGGAAAATCGAAGAAACTACAGTATCCCCTACTTTAAAGGCGCATGACCGAAATCGAATGAAAGTTTCAGATATTTCAAATTTCGCATCACTGAGCACAACAGGACCCAGGCCCTTTGCAGGTGATTCTTCAGAAGTGTCGTCACTCTCCCCCTCCTCCTAATCTGAGTGTCTGGACACTCGAACCGACTCGAACCTTCCATTCTCTTTTCAATTAACTCTCTTCGGGTTCTTATTCTTGCTGCTCTATGCGTCAGATGTGATGCTCTCTGCCATTCTTATCAGAAAACAGAATCTGGCAGCGTCGGTTGACGCATGTTTTGCTCATTTGCAGTATAAAAGAGGTGTCTAGGAGTAGAGATGAGTTGGAGTTGAAGTATACTGAGGACACTGATGTCCTGTACTTCATTCCGCTGACCTTTGGTGGTTGGGACAGATCAGAAAGATTGGCGGCATCGACTGATCTTGAAGTTTCTGACTGTCTTAATGACGTGCTCTTTCTCTCTTGTTTTCATTGTTGTCCTAACTCCCACCAGCAAAACACCTTATCCCAAATAAACCATACATCATCCCTTGCTCTCCCCCTCAAAACATGACGCCCTAGCCACCCATTCTGCACTCCTTATCCCCACTAATCTCCCCCAAAATACCCTAAGCCGTTGAACTGAACTGAAGATCTGTAGATCCATTCTTCTTCTCGGAACGATTCTCATAGGGATTCGTGTGAAACCGAACCCCCTAAGGTGACGTTAAGATGTCTAACCAAGCAGCGCCTAATTCATGTATTCTGCTCTGCTTGCTGCCAGAGAGACTCGCAGAGTTTCCGTAATTTACTTCCGGTCGTCACCCGACGTCGTCAGAAGTGATGTGTATTTGTGGTATTTTAACCTAATCATCATTCCTTATCAGTTTATCCCCAATTGACCGACCAGACATGTTTTCCTCTGAAACTCTCTCTCTCTCTCCATGAAGTTTTCTTCACCCCCGACGTCATCAGTCGTCGGCACTTTCAGAAAACATCTGCAACGCCTCACCGCCCCTTTCTCTCACGTACCCAACCCAACCCCGCCTCCTCCTTATCTCTTATCACAAAAGACTTCCAGGTAAAACACAAGTGGGTGCAAATGAGCAACACTTGCCGCTGCTACGTGCTCCGATTGCTGCTCGCCGTTCTGTTGATCGTCCAGTTGATCGCCGCCAGTCCGTTGTTGGTCGTCAGGAGAGTACCGACGCCTTACTTTCACGTGAGTCACTGCAAACGAACTGGGCTTGGTTTGGATCTGCACGAAAATAAATTTTACACTTGACAAGTTTTGCAACCCACTCCCCCATTTTCTCGAGCCACCCACCAACTCATGTGAGTCATGAGGAATGTGTGAGGTGAAATTCGATATTGTAGATGCAGAACCAAAGAGATCTGAGTTGTTAGTTCTAGTGACAATGATCTCGTGATCTGTTTCGGAGCACATTGCTCGAAAATTGAAAAAACAATTAAACCGAAAATACTACTACGGTCAGACGAAGTGGCCTTCAGAGGGTCTTGTAACGAAATCAGTTTTTTGCTGTTTTCTCGTTTCTGGTCCGATTTTCTCAAATTTTCACTTTAAAAACGGATAGAAAATTGGATTTGAAACCTAGAAATAGTCATTCTGACCTAATTCAGTTAGATTTTCATTGCGAACTACCCGTTTTTGTAATTTTTCCGCCAAAAACACAAAATCTTCAAATTTTCAATGAAAAATGTAATATTTCGGGTCAGATTAACTTTTTCTGAGCTTAAAATTTTCTGCTCTATCCATTTTTTTTTGAAACAACTGAAAAAAGTTGGTTCAGAAACGAGAAAACAGCAAAAAACCGATTTCGTGGCGAGACCCGCCGAGTGCCACTTCCCGTGACCGCAGTAGTAGTAAATCCGTTTTAGTCACAAAAATGTTTTGAACATACCGAAATTTAGATAATGTTTTGTAGTTTATTTTGTTAGTTGGTCGTTTTTTAAAATCGTTTACCGTAATCTCAATAAAACTGAAAATACGCGCGCCGTTTCTCAAACAGAAAATCAACGAAAAAATCTTGCAGACAATGGAGCAACTAGAACGACTAATCGACGACGAGCGTGCATCCCGACAGTTTGACATCTTGCGAAGGCATCGAAAGTCCATACCCGACGGATATTTCAACGAGTTCTCTGTGGACAGTGGGATTCTGGATCGACAACGACGCGGACAGCCAATTTCTGACTATACCGATGAGTTCAGTGCTGATCCTTTTGAGGTATGTATGCGAAGTTATCAATCGGTTTTCCTGGGGATATACGTCAAGAAAAGCGGTTTCTGAGTTCACCTGTTGGTTCTGAAGCTCAAAAATCAAGTTTCGGCATTTACGGTACCCAAAATTCAGCTGCTAAGATCGAGCCGACTGGCCGAACTTTTGCTTGGATATGCCGTGCGTAAAAACGCTGAAAACGTTCTCAGTTCAAGAAGAAGCTCTTGGTTATCTGTCAATACACTTTCCATCCCCAAAAACCTATCCTTAGTTGGTAAAAAATACCCATCAATATCTTCAGATTTCAGTATCCGATGCGATCGCTCAAAAAGCAGCGCAAGCAGTGACACCAACCATCGTGATAGTGTAAACTAGAGACAAATCGATATCAACTCCTCGAAAATCAGCAGCAACTAAGATCTTATTACCAAATTTCCAACTTTGAATTCCACCCCAAAAAAAACCAACATCGCCCTTTTGACTTATTTATTTGAGATTTCACCTTTGCCATTCTCCATTTCTCTTTTGCCCTTTTTTATTGATTGATTGTGATCTATTACTCGATCTCTTTTGTTTTTTGTTTCCATCTCCATTCCCCACCCCGTACACGGTAGCTCTGATGAAAATTGGATTTTGAACCTGCACCTTTTGAAAAGCATTGATTGCGAAATGAAAACATCATCACCTTATGTTTTTAATCGTCTTGCAATAAACACATATCTTTTTCTAATAACGAAATGTATAAAACTGTGAAAGACGGTGGAGAATTTGTGTTTTTCTTGAAACTCCCGCAGATTTTAGCCGGGATCGAGAAACACGTCAGCAAGTTTTACTGACGTGTTTCGCGTGCGCTTGCGCCTTTCTCGATCTTCAGCAATTTTTGAACTCGTATTTTTACTGTTCTTTGTTGTTTTTTCTCAATTCTTTTGCTCGAAATTTCTCAATTCTCCGCTCGAATTTCTGAATTTTTCACGCGTTTACTGCCTAATCACCTGTCAATCTAAGTTTTTCTGTAACAAATGAGGATTGCATCAGTGAAAAATGTAAACGTTTTGCAGGATGTCGGTATCCTCAGGCTCGTCAATTTTAGGCGATGAAGACGGTGATTTGTTGATGGACGAAGAGGAAGAAATCGATTTTTATGCGATTCTCAATGTGCCTAAAGATGTAAGTATTACTTTTTCTCCAAAGAAACACAGAAAATGAGAGTTTCAAATCTCCAGGCTCACGATGACGACATTATCAAGGCATATCGCAAAAGGTGTCTCATGTTCCATCCGGATCGATTCACTGATGAGATGGAGAAGAAAGATGCTGAAAAAGTGTTTGTGCAACTCCGAAGAGCTCATGAAACCCTGCTGGATCCGAAGAAACGAGCGATTTATGACGCTCTCGGAGTTCAGGGACTTGACACTCAAGGTTGGGAACTGGTATCGAGGAGCGCAAACCCTGAGAACATCCGGAAAGAGTTCGAATTCCTCCAACGACTCAAAGATCGGGAACTGATGCTTCAGAGGATCCATCCGAGCAGCTCTTTCATGATCAAGACCACCGTTGCTGGAATGTTCGCTGAGAATCCTGATGATAGATATCCACCGCAACTTCTCGGAGTATCATTGGGTCAATCCGTCGACTGCGCCTTCACCGGAACAGACCGTTTCGGACTAATGGGAAAAGTGAAAACGGGGAATGGAAGAGGAGATGGAAGTGTGTCAGCCGTATGGAAACGAGTTGCCGGTAGCTTCAATTTGGAGGTGAGAGCTTGAGAGCTTTCTTTTTATCATCAAAAATTGTCTAAATTCTCACAGAACTCCATCACGCTATCCGGAGAATCCGTTGCTTTGACATGTCGTGCCGCAAGGAATGTTTTCACGAGAGCAGCGATAATTGTGCAGCCGCAGTTGCAGTACAACATGCTCCACGAGGCGTTTGTACCGTCCGCTGTGATGAGTGAGTGTTTTTTTAATGAAAAAACTCAAGATGTTTCTGAATTCAACCTGTTTTCAGTCTATTCGATGAAGCTGCACACCCGTTGGCAAGGAAGCATTGCTTTGACCATATCTCCGCTCGGAAAGGCCCTCACAACAACAATGGTCCATACGGAGAACAACCACGCGAAGGCTGTCGGCTCCCTGACCCTTTCCCCGATGAACACCAATGTCCGCATGTCGTACTTCATTCGAAAACCTGGAGACGCTGACTCAATCACCGAGATGTCGGTTCAATTGAGCACCTACGGCATCAACCCGGCGATCAGTATGGACAGAAGACTCTCCAGATATTCAAGAATATCGTGTTCCATGCACTTTTCGTTCCCCTCATGTCTTCTGTACACCAAATTCAAGCTAAAGGCCGGACAATCGACGTTTGAGTGGCAGTTGGTGCTGTGCGACGACAAGGATTCCATCTCCAGAAGCTTCATCTACGGAGCCGCCGTCCCGTTCGTCACGTTTCAACTCGCTACAATGGTCTTCCGACCGTGGTGGGAGCGGTTCAAGTCGATCTTCGATGACACGTCACGTGAGCAAGAAGTCGATGCGGCGAAGAAGGATGAAGCGGCGAGCGTCGTGAATCTGATGCGAGCAACTGCGGACAGGATCAAGAAGGATGAGGAAGGCAAGATGGGAGTGGTTATCGAGACAGCACGGTACGGACAGTGCGATGCGAGCGGATCCCAGGCGTATCCGTTGGCCGGAGAGAAAACTATCGATGTGGCGGTGCCGTTGCAAGCGATGGTTAATGACAGTCAGTTGAGGGTTTACTCGGTTAAGGTGAGTCTTTTTCTTAGTTTCTGAAGAAACCTAAGACGTTTTTTTTCCAGTGTCAACTTCCCGGATTCTACGACCCGTGCCCCGGAGAGCCCAAAATGCTCACCGTCCGGTACCTCTTCCGCGGAGAGCTCCATTCGTGCACCGTCGCCGATGAGATGCCGTTGATGCTTCCGCTCAGAGGTACGTATTCCTGATCTTGTTATTTTATGATTTCCCTTCCAGCTCACCGTATGACAAACGGAGAAAACGCATAAACATCGGTGGGCCCGACAGCGGCCCATGAGTCAGAATGAGTCAAAGGTGAGGTTTGCATTGGGGATTGGGTAAAAAACGCATGGAAAGGTCATGGGAATCGGTTATGGTTACTTTTTTTTCTCCCCCCTCAAAAACCGAAAAATATTTCTCGAAACTTCCAACCATTTCGTAATCGTTTCGCTACGTCGCATCTCTCCTCGCCGTTGCGGCTTGTGATACAGCTACGTATCGATACGTTGTGTCATCGTTTATGACGTGTAGTTTTTGTCTTTATTCGAGGAGACAGATTGATTCTGATGCTGATTCGTCATGTTCTCTGCATACACTGCCGATTTTGTTTCTATAGTTTTGCTAGAGCTATGTAGACAAAGAAAAACGAAACAAAAACAAAAAGGTTTGCATCGGGCGGGATTCGAACCCGCGAGGTCCTGATGGACCATCAGATCGTAACACCTGACGCCTTAACCACTCGGCCACCGATGCTACGAATCTGAATTATAGGAAACCCTTTGATCTGGTAAGCCTTTTATGATTTCTTTATGATCTTGTAATATTCTCTAGGTCCTGTTGACCTAGTGGACGGATGTAGAGAACATTACAAGATCATAAAAGAACCCTAAACGGCCCACCAGATCAAAGGGTTCTCTATAATTCAAAATATAGCATCGTGGGTTCGAATCCCGCCCGATGCGAAACTTTTTTCGTCTCGAAAACCAACACTAGGAACACTTAGAACTGTTGACGTAAGAGTTCCCGCGGAACCCTTGTCAAACTATTACTGACAAGTGAACAAGAGGAGGGCGTAGGTGTCACTTCAATATTTACAATCCGAGAGAGAAATAGAGACGGAACGAATCGATTCGATAATTTCGAAACGGCGCCCGGGTCAACATGACGTCACTCACCACCAGCCATCGCCGAACGAACACCCCGATGTTTTGTTTCTGTCCTTCTCGGTCTCTCTGTCTCCTCGTTTCCTCTTCTTTCATGTTGTTCCTTCCCTAAGCTTCTTCTTCTTCTTTCTGTCTGTTTCTCAATTGCTTCTTCTCCCCCTCCCGAGACAGATAGATGGGATGAGAGAGATTGTTAGAGGCGTCCGAAAGTTGCACTGATTGCATTTTCCGCCTCGTTTTCTTCCTTGTTTCCTTTTTCTACCTTTTCTGCGTTTATTGGAAGAAACTCGGGGTTTCTCAAGCGTTTCCTTTATGTTTTGAGTGAGTTTTGAGCAATTAGCTCGAGAAAATTGGGTTCCGAAAGGTGTTTTCTGATGTTTGAAGTCTGAGAAACGGAGAGAATGACGAATCTGTTGGAGTTAAACAAGTTGAGACTTAGACTAGGTTATCTGATATGATATTCAATTAAGTTTGGAATAGAAAATGAGAAAAAGTGGCAGTGTAGAGCATTTTTCTTTGCACAGCTGTTTAGAGGTGGAATCCAGCAATTGTTAACTGGAAAAATTGAACTAGTCTCTGACCCATTTCTCGCCCGATTCATTGAAAAATTCTTGTCAAAAAGAAGAAGAAGAACCGAATTTATATGACTGGTCACACGAATGAGTCACATTTCGTAACAACCGGTCCTCTTCTCCTTCTCTTCTGCCCAATCTTCTGACGCGCCCGTCCACCGACGACGAGAAAGACGAAAAACAGCGCTGGAGATTGTAGTTGTATCGCTCTGAATCGACAGGCTAAGCTAGACTCGTCATTAGACTGTTTTGGTTTTGTTCGTTCCAAAGCTGAAAATCCTGTAATTCATCCGATCCCCCACCAAATACGTCCCCCCAAGGCACGTGAATTCAGAATTCTGAAACTTGACACCTTTGCTCCACTTATGCTCATAGAGGCAGAGAGTTTCTCTTTGAATTCCATGAATAATGGAAGAAATGCGTCGTCGCGCAGCTTCTGGAGAGGAGAGACCTTATGAATTTGGAAGCGGTGTAGTGTATTGTGGATCTAGTCGGGCGGGATGATCTTCCCAAACCTGAATTCATGTCTTGGGTCCTAAATATTGTATCTTCTGTTTTTTTTATCTAGATTCGTTTATGTTTCACGTCATCTGAAGCAAATACTGAGTTCTAATCCTGAATTTCGCATCCGAGGCCAAACATTCAGCTATTTCTAGAATCCTTCAAGTCTGCTGACATTCGAATTAAGAATTCAATGAACAGGTGATTTCTGAATTCACTGAAATCAGCCGACTACCGTACCCCTATCCCATGTTTCCCGTTATCACCTGCTCCGTTTCCCTCCCAACCACCGTCATAATCCTCAGAGAGACAGAGACAAATCTTGTTTTCATGCATATAGTTTTCCGAATCTGTTATTCATTACGAAACTAACCAATGTGGGAGAATGTAGAAGGATCGAGAATCTTTTCGAAGGATTAGAGATCACTTTTTGATTCTTTAAGAGTCTGCAAAGTTTCTTGCTTCCAATCTACCGTAATCAGTTGATCCCAATTTCCATAACAACAAAGTGTTAAACAGATCTATGACCTTTCTCTTTTGTGTGCCCAACCATTCGAATGCAAAACAGCAAACAGTTTTGCCCTTTCCCCCTGCGGCTTGTTTTCCCTCTACCCTCAAAACTCTCTCTCTCTCTCTCTTATCATATTATCACGGGAGAAACACTTCTATCAGTTTATCAGTTCTTCTCTACCCTCTAACCGATTCAATTTGAACCGAAACATTGTCATTCAATCGATAATTGATTACAGAAGCCAAGGATCCCTCTTCTCGGCGTCTCTCCATTCCGCCATAAATCCCCTCAAAATATATCGATTTTTAGTAAAGTTAGAGTCTTGTTTTGTTTTGTTTTTTCTTTCCTGTTTCCTCCCCGCTCCAATTGCTCAAAATGCCCGCCTTATGCTCCCCCCGAATTCTGGATTTTTCTCTACGAGTTTCCCCTCTTTTTCTAGGTCCTAAATATCGTATTTTCCTTTTCTTTCTTTCTCTAGATTCAGATTATAAAAAATATAGATTCGTTTACATTTCTTTCCATCATTATTTTCTCTCTCGGTGTTGTCGCCAGTTTCCTATCGCTTATTGTCGTTCTTTCGCAATTATTTTCAACCGTTTTTGCAGCTTAACCAACAGTTTATACTCAACCGAACCATGAGCGACAATCACGACGAACCGAAGAAGCAGCCGTTGCCGGATAGTGTGAGTCTTTTTATTGAAAAGCAAAACAACATGATAACAGACGCTGGGAATAGAATTTTTGGCACCGGGTCTCGCCACGAAATCCGTTTCTCGGTTTTCATCCATTTTGGACAAATTTTCTCGAACTTTTTTGAAAAACCTAGAAATGATCGATTCGACATTCTCTGTTCTATCCAATTTTATCACAAAAAAAGTTTCGAAAATCGGTTCAAAAAACTGGTTTCGTGGCGAGACCCGCCAACTTCAAACTTTTTTGCCGTTTGTAGTACTGTAGGTCCTTTTCAAGCTTATAGCATAACTGTGCAACATTGTAAAAGTTCCATTTGCAGCCCCCATCGGACCAATCGAGCAGCACCGCCCCATCGGCTCCATCTGCTCCGGAACAGCAGCCAACCATCGTCCAGGAGCACTCGACGACATCTCCGACCCGTCCACCGCCACCAGTCGGCTTCGTCTACCCAACTGCCGACATCCAGGTGCACACCTCCGCCCCGGCCGCCGTGGTTCCCCCTGGACCCCCACCACCACATGCTTCCGCTGGACCGGCTCCACAAATGTCGGCTTACGACATGCCACCGCCGTCCTACCAAGCCGCGATGTCCTACCCGGCAGCGCCGACCTACGGAGGATCCTCGCAGACCGATCCCAAGTATTACAGCGGACAGCCGCCCATCTACTATCAAGCTCCGCAGATCAGTGAGTTTCCATTTTAGTCTAAAACTTGTAGCATCTGTTTTTTCAGCTCAGACACGTCTTCCGCAGCCAGATGGCGTTGATCAAGTCGTCAGAGCCGTCCGCATTCAGAATCCCGCCGGCAGCAACGTCATCGTCCATGTTCAACCTGGAGCGCCGTGCCGTCGTTGTGTAAGAGCACAGTCTTCGTTCCTCTAAACCATTCTCATCTTCTTCCAGACCGTCGGAGTGATCACCCGTCAAACAGACATGTGCTGCCTGCTCTGCCTCATCATGCTCACCATCTTCACCTTCCCGTTCGGCCTCATCTTCCTGTGCTGCGTGCCGTGCACAGTTCAGAACCGATGCACCAACTGCAACCGTCTCGCCTAAGTCACAATGTCCCCTTCTCTCTCTTTCCCCTTGTAATTTGCTTCTGTATACTCTAGTTCTGTAGCTTTATGTCCCCTATTGGTACTTCCTCTCACTTCTACTCTACCCCCAATCAAAAACTCCACTCGTTATCGGCTAATACCGGTTACTATTTCCCTCATTTTCCTGTCCCAATAACCACTGTTCCTGCTAATTGTCTTATGCAACGAACCCCTTCGATCCACCCCCTTCCGCCCATTCACACAAGCGAGTCCCCAATTCCGTATTCCTTATTCTCTGTGTATTCTATTCCTGATTCAATCTATACATGAATTCGTATACCTCTCTCAAATTCCCAAGACAGAACTTCATTTGGATAAGCAAAAACTTTGTGTTCAAGCATAAAAAGCATGAGAACTATAAGTTTCAGAGTTTGAGAAGCCTTCTTGGAATGGAATGGTGGTAGTTGGCATTGATTGGGACCATCCATCATCAACCATTGGATTGTAGTCATAGTATGAATCCATATACAACGAGTTATCATATGAAATTTCAGAGTAACTATCAGCAGGCCACTCATTCCCGGATCCTTGCCAGAAAGTGTCCGATACAGGTTGCTCTTCCGCATCTCTTTGCGGCCTCCAATTCCAACTCTCCCTATTCTTGTTGGTTGTGAACTTGTTCTTGATACCCTTCCAGTCAGCCAGGGCTTTGTTCCGGTAGGAGGTCACTGGGATGAACTGTGCCAGCTCTATTGGGAACCTCCAAGACAGAGAGTCTGCCATTTCAGTGATGTAGAGAACGGGAAGGTACTTGTGCATGGGGGTGACGTAGAACTGGAAGCACAGAAAATGAGATGGTTCTTATTCTACCACTACGAACGAAATCGACGAAACTACAGCAACGCGCCGCCAAACTTTTCAACGATTTCGGACATGCGCCTTTAAAGTCGGGGTACTGTATTACTGCCACGAAAGCGGTTTTTTGCTATTTTCTCGTTTCTGGACCAACTTTTTTGAGTTTTTTCAGATAAAAATGAATAGAGCAGAAGATTTGACGCCTAGAAATAGTTAATTTGACCCAAAATACTGAATTTTTGATAGAAAAATTTAAGATTTTGTGTTTTTGCCTGTTTTTTATGGAAAAGTTACAAAAACGGGTAGTTCGCAATGAAAATCCAACTGAACAAGGTCAAATTAGCTATTTTTAGGTTCCAAATCCTATTTTCTATCCGTTTTTACAGAGAAAATTTGAGAAAATCGCAGCAAGAACGAGAAAACAGCGAAAAACTGATTTCGTGGCGAGACCCGACGTGACCACAGTAGCAGTTTTGTCAGTTTTTCGATGTTTTTTCGACAAAATACCAGCGTAATTTTGACTCACTATGTATTCTTTTGATATGACTAATTTAAAAAAGTTGTTTCTCAACAATTTCTCCGAGAAATCACCGAAAAAATGACGAAATCATCAAAAATTGACAGAGTTTCTCGATTTCTCGTTTTTCAGTGTTTTTTTTTGGGAATCATCTGAAAATCCGAATATTTTAGTTACTAATATTACCAATTAATAGAGTGAATCGGAATTCCGCTGAAAATTTGTTGGAAAACCTCGTAAAATCGACAAAACTACAGTACCCCGACTTTAAAGGCGCATGCCTGAAATTGTCAGAAAGTTTCGCGGCGTGTCGAAGCGACACATTCAGTGACTCACCATGTTGTCCATGTCCCCGTGCTCCTTGACATTGGTAATCCTGGCCTCCTCAAACGAAATCGGTCCTTCCATCCATTGCTGGCCAGTCTTGACTCCCTTGGATATCTTCCGATACTCATGCTCCTCCTGCACTTTCCTCTTCTCCGAATTCACCCATCCATTGTTAAATGTATATCTAACATTGTCAAACCTCTCAATAGAAAGAAACACTTCATAGAAGCCATCTGGATGGAGTCCTTGAACCTCGAAGAGTAGATGAGGACAGATCATCTTGCCGTATCCCTCCTTGAAGTTTTCTCTCGCCATCATCTCCATGAACGGGTAGAAGGGTTCCCAGTCGGAATAGTTCCAAAGTCCGACTAGGGGCATGACAGAAATGAAGTGTGCAAGTCT
This sequence comes from Caenorhabditis panamensis, assembly GCA_900883565.2. Lineage (NCBI taxonomy): Eukaryota > Metazoa > Nematoda > Chromadorea > Rhabditida > Rhabditidae > Caenorhabditis > Caenorhabditis panamensis. The sequence goes on along the minus strand of LR537854.1, from coordinate 132,524 downwards.
ACGAGATGGTTGTCACTCATTGGCACCTCCCTTTGATCAAATGAAACATTATCCTCTTGTTTTTGTTGGATCAAACTGTGTGCGTCGTCATGACACATGTCTGTTCAACAAAGGGATAATCCAGCGTAACCCCTAGACTGTCTCTCGAATGACGTAGATTTTAGAAAATCAATACCTTCCCACAGGCATTATGACCCTTGGAGAGCGGACCACATCTCTACGAACCGTCATCGTCTCATTCTCTCGAAGAAATGTCCACCATCAGCAAACCTCTTCCAATTCTAACTCAAATGCCTTGGAACATCAAGAAAAACATTCTTGAAAAATCGAATGCCTATACAAAGTGAGCCATTTTCTTGTAATCGTTGTATATTCTGATTACAGACTAACCCTTCGCCAATGCAGTAGAGAGTTCCAAAAACTCGTGGACAAATTGGAAATCAAACATTGGCGACTAGAAATCAAAGTTGAAACCAATGGAATCCAAGAATACATCACTATTGAGCTACTCATACACCCTCCCTTCCCGCCAAGAATCCTTGAGTTTCACCCTCATGAGTTGGGGTATTTAGTGAAGAATCCAGAGGAAAAGTGGGAAAAAGTAGTGGTTGACGGGAATTATCTTCATGGAGCTTCTCGGCATCTTATCAGAATGTTTAAGATGCGTTATTCGATAAACCCGGAATTGGCTTGGCACTAGCGCCGAAAGTTTCTCCGATC
>LR537854.1:39623-130291 GCA_900883565.2 Caenorhabditis panamensis | reverse complement strand
AACTTTCGGCGCTAGTGCCAAGCCTCTTCACAAAAAGTCCAGGTTTATCGAATAATGCATCTTAAAAATCCAAAAGTGAAGGTGAAAGATCTTGACATTCCTCCGACGGTTTCTTCTTTTTCGTCTTCCGAGAGGATTGCAGAAGCGAATAAGGAATTTCTGAGAGAATTGAAACGAGGGTTGAGTGTGTCGGAGCATAAAATCAAAGCTGAAAAGTTTCTCATATGTTTCAATGGTACACAGGAAGATCTAATGTGTGTCTTACCCTTCCTCGAGTCGAAAACTCTCGAACGCATCTTCATCTTCAGTGCAGGGGGTATCGTTAGACATTCTGAGACTTTGGCTTTGGACCAAATCATTGAGCTGGACCAGTGGAAACATGCTCAATGGTTTGTTTGTCGTGACTACATGACAGATATTCCTGCTGTCACCTGAAAACATTTTGAGAAGGTTGTACTGAGCTATGGAAGTTTTTCACTGAATGATTTAGAACATGTTATTGAGGTAAGAGATGTGTATGATGATTCCTATTTTCATTTTTAGAACGTACGTCGCAAATCCAACTTTGAATCTGTCGAACTTGATTTTGGAAACCTTGAACGGGAGCTGCTCATTTCTAACTTTTCCGCGAAATATGAAGTACACACCCCAAAAGACGAAGCATATCCCGGATGGAAAACATGGTTGATTCCGAAAATTCCGAGCTCCATGGGTCGCATCAAAATTATGCTGCCTCCTGGTAACTCTTTGACTGTTTATAATGATATATACTTCAAATGTGAACAATAAAATGTTTTCTGTTTCAATATTGTCTGTCCGTCAATTGGTTCTCTCGAGTTCTTGGCCGCGGCGGTTTCCCCCCTCGGACACACAAAGCAAGTGGTTCATAATTTCCGCCCTTATTTCGCTCATTTTTCACCATTTTCTCGTGAAAACATCCAGACAATCGTGTTTTCAAATGTTTTTTACAATAAAATTCAAAAAAAAAACGGTTGAAATTAAGCAAAATAAAAGCGAAAACGGTGAAACCATTCGGCACGGGAACTCGGCCACACAAAACGAACAGATTGGTGGGTCACTGTTTTCGCCTTAATTTCGCTCATTTTTCACCATTTTTCACCATTTTTCTCAAACTTTTTTGTAAAAAAAATTTAGAAACTTGTTTTTTCGAATGTTTCTCACAAAAATATGTGAAAAACTGTCAAAAATAAGCAAAATAAGGGCGTAAATGGTTAACCACCGAATTTTTGTTTTGAGTGGCCGCGGTCACGGACTCGAGGGCACCGATTGACGGACAGACAATACAAAACAACTTTGGGTGTGAAAGCTTTTGGTGGCAATCAATCATCTGTTTCAATCAAAAAGTTACGAAAAAAGTAAAGTTGAGACATTGTGGGATAAGGAGAGCCACAGATTGTCAACATCCGTTCTGTATAAAAACTTCCTGTCAGCTCTTTTTCCCATTTTCTTGCGTTCCCTGTGGAGACGGTTTTATGATTTTTCTAAAACTTTTATCCAGTTGTTTCACATGCAAAATGACCAAGGTGTACTACGGAAAACGAAACTGCTGCACAAAAAAGGACCCAATTCACTTCTTCATGCGATGAACATGATACAACGAGTGAGTTCTATTCTCGATTTGAGGTTATTCATCAACCTTTACAGTTCCGAACTCCGGTGTTTCTCTCTTGTTAACAATTGAATTTTATAATTGGCGACCACGACAGGACTCGTATCGTGCATGCGAATCCAAACGCCAGTCAATGGAACTCTGTCAAATGAATTGTTTTGGTTTTAGAAAAAGTTTATGTTATGGTTTTTACACTACAAGAAAGTTAAACGGGGACCGGTAAAGGGGGATTTAGTAGTTGAAGTTGATGAAGTTAGTGGGTGCGTATTGTACATATGGGTTAAAGTGGGTTGATGGGAATGTGTAGGTGGGGTAATTGGGGTTAAAGAAAGATGAATAAATGGGGAAGTGTGTGGGGTACTGGAAAGAGAAGTCAAACTGATTGGGGGTAGAGTTGAGGGAAGATTCGGAGGTATTGAAGGATCCTTGGAAGTCAAATGTCCGATTGACCGGCTTCAATGGAGCTCTCTTGACTTCTGGCTCCTCTTCATTCGGGGTCTTCCTCTTGACTGTTTCCTTGACAACAGCTCCGTTCTTCGCTGTACTGTATTTGTTTTGCGAGCACTTCCACTTGCCCAACTCCTTGTTTTGATAGACGGTGACTGGGATGAACTGGGCGAGGTCTACAGGGAATCTCTGCTCGGAGTAGGGAGAGTCGACGTCGATGATGTAGAGGACAGGAGAGTACTTGTGCATTGTAGTGACGTAGAACTGAAAGAGAATAATGAGAACGAGAAGAATGGAAAGGGAACTTACAGTGTTGTCCTTCTCCCCGCACTTCTTGACATTGGTAATCCTGGCCTCCTCAAACGAAATCGGTCCGTTCATCCACTGCTGGCCACTCCTGACTCCTTTGGAAATCTTCCGATACTCGTGTCCCTCCAGGAACTTTCTCAACTGCGAATCTCCCCACTTTCCGTTGACAAACTGGTAGCGGGTGTTGTCGTATCGCTCGACAGCCAGCAGAATCTCGTACGTCTTCTCCATGTCGAGTCCCTGGACCTCGAAGATAAGCTCTGGGCAGATCATCTTTCCGTATTTCTCCTTACAGTTCTCACGAGCAATCATCTCCATGAACGGGTAGAAGACATTGTATTGAGAGTGGGTCGAGAGGGTGACAGAGATGTTGGAGGAAGGCATGATAGTTAGAGTTGGCTGGAAGAGAAGAAGATGAGAGACGAGGAGAGAAGAAACGGAAACAACGAAATGTCGAGAAAAACGTGAGAGAGACAGGTATGTACTCGTGCAAAAATGAACGGTTTGAGGACCAAAAACGACCCTTCAACGTTTGCCCGACACAAGGGCGCGTGCCTAGGAGATCAGATAGAAATGTAAGTCTACGTAAGGTTCTTGATTTAGAAAGCAAGGGGGATTGGTCTGAACGAGTCTGGGAGTCTTGAAGCTTACAGAATTCCGACAGTTGATAAGAAGAAGAAAGACGGCTTTTTTGAATCACTAAACATTTATTTGACTTGTTGTGTTTATCCCAGGTATTGTACAGATGATGATGATCCTAGTGTTCGAAAAAGCGGGAAGTAGTGTCTATAAATGAACATCAATTATCACAAACTTAATACGGTACAATTCCAATTCCAGGTTACTGTGAAGATATTCTAAATGTTTTCGCAAATATGTATTTGCGAAAACATTTCGAATATCTTCACAGTAACCGTCACCCCCCTTTCCCAGGATCGATTTCTCACCGACAAGTCAATGAATTTACAACCGGAACAAAGAGACTGACGGGTTGCAACGCGCAGGCTGAAAAGGGGGGTCGTGTGGTCCCCTCACTCTCATTCGTTCACTGTTACTGTCTCGAGGACGGTCGGTCTTTTCCTTGCTCTCTCCTTCATTCCATTCGTATCTTCTCCTCTTTCGCTTCTTCCAAAACTCTAACAACCTCTGTTATCCTGATGTCTCATCCTATCATTATCAGTTTTGTTCTCTGTTTTCCTCATTATACAAACTTGTTTCGATGTACAAATTTCTTCAAAAATTTCTTGAGATGCTCCTAGAAGGTCTTCCAGAACTGTAATGATCTCCTCAATCTAGGTCTCTTCTATCCCACCCACCCCTTCCTTCTCCTCCTCTTCTCCAATTTCAGTCGTACTGGAGACTATGGATCAGTACGATCTCTGTCTTCTTTTCTGTTATACCGAATTGTTCCAAGGGTCTAATTCCTTCAGAAACTTTTCTAGAGCAGGTTCTTAGAAGGTCCGTATTTTCGAAAACATTTCGTATATCCCCCACTGTAACCGTCACCCTTCTTTCCCAGGATCGATTTCTCATCGACAAATTGAGTTATTGAGTTACAACCGGAAAAGGGGGACGTGTGGGTCCTCTCACTCTCATTCGTTCACTATTACTGTCTCGAGGACGGTCGGTCCTCCTCTAGCTCTCGTATTTCTTCTTTTCCTTTCTATCCTTTCCATCTTCTCACCTCTCCCTCCTTCCAGAACTCTAATAATCAGCTCTAATATGATGTCTTCTAACCAATCTACTTCTAACTTCATCTCCTCCTCTCCCATTTCCGTTGAGCTCGAGACTATCGACCAGTACATGGTCTTTTTCCCGAACAACGAAATGATCGCTCGCGAGAATGCCAAGGAAGGTCATGGAAAGATGATTTGTCCACCACTGGAACTCTCGATTCGGGGACTCAATCAGCAGAAGAACTACGAGATTCTTCTGTCTGTTGAGCGATATGACAGTCTCCGGTACGCTTTTGTTAACGGCAAATGGGGAGTTTCGGAGAAGAGGAAGGCAAAGGAGGAACATGGTGATGGATACAAGAAGATCTCCAAAGGAATCAAGAGTGGTCAGAAATGGATGGAAGGACCGATTTCGTTTGAGGAGGCCAGGATTACCAATGTCAAGGAGCACGGGGAGAAGGACAACACTGTAAGTTCCCTTTCTTTCTTTCTCCTTCTCATTATTCTCTTTCAGTTCTACGTCACCCCGATGCACAAATACGTGCCTGTTCTTTACGTCATCTGCACATGTGATGGTTCAGCGTTCCGATTCCCGATTGAATACGCTCAATTCATTGTGGTAACCGCCTACCAGAACAAGGAATTGAGCAAGTGGAAGTGCTCGAAAAACAAGTACAGTACAGCGAAGAACGGAGCAGTTGTCAAGGGACCGACCAAGAGAAAGGCCGCAAAAGATGTCGAGAAGGAACCAGAAATCAAGAGGACTCCACTGGTGGATACCACTAACGACTTCTCCGTCACCGAGTCTTTGCCCTACTACCCACCGAGCCAATTCCAATCCACCGTCTTCAATCCCTTCAACCCAATGCCATGGCCCTCTACCCCGTACTCGGGTTACCAGATGGATGAGAACTTCACTCCGATGCACCCAATGACCGATTACCCTGTCTACAATCAATACTATCACCAAACGTCTTCTTACCAGATGCCACTTCAGGACGTTTCAACTGTCAATAATCAGAACCAGGAATACGAATCCCCCGCCCATTTCCCAAGCGACTACAACCTCCCGACGTCTTCTCCTCATCAGATGTCATTTCCAGACACTCATGCCCCAGTTCTCCCACCAATTGAATTCCATAACTACCCATTCTAACACGCCCCCTCTTTCCCCTGTATCTTGTCATGTGTTACGGTTTTCCAGTCCCCTGTGTCATTCCCCAAACCCCTCTGTTTTTTGTTTTCTGTTGTTCTCTTCTGTCTGTTATTGTGTTGTTAATAACCGATGAAGTCCCAAACAGTTGACCAAGTGTTCTACTCTTTCTACCCTCCAGTGGCTCCCAGAAACTTACAAGACTTGAAATCAAAACAAAAAGACAACATGGACTTTCAAAAACACATTTATTCAGCAGTCCCATAACTCTGTAGGGTACGAACTATTCGCTTCGACACGTCTCCCGATGGGTTCTTCTAGAAGAGAAGGTCCTGGATGTCGTTGACGGCTCCGAGTCCAGTGTACGGGATCCAGGCCATGGCGGAGTAGGCGAGGGTGGAGGCGACGAGGACGGCGGTGTAGATGGTGTTCATCGTGTGGAGGCAGGCAGAGATGATCTGTGGAGGGACTGACGGGGAGCTGCTCCTTTTATACCCACAGATTTGTCATCATTTCACTGATGCCAGCTGATACTGTAATCAGACAAAAACAAAAACAATACGTGGCAGCTGTTATCAGCAAAATGATGACAAATCCGTGGGTATAAAAGGAGCAGCTCCCCATCAGTCCCTCCACAGATCATCCCTGCCTGCCTCCACACGATGAACACCATCTACACCGCCGTCCTCGTCGCCTCCACCCTCGCCTACTCCGCCATGGCCTGGATCCCGTACACTGGACTCGGAGCCGTCAACGACATCCAGGACCTGCTCTTCTAGACGAATCCGCCATGTGCGTTGGAACTACAGATATTGTGTAGATTTGATGTGAATAAAATGGTTTTGTAATTGACGTTCGCTAGACTCTGCAGTGATAGGTTTTGGCTCTAGATTCCCTCTGATTACCTATTCTCAGCCAATCTCTAAAATACACCGTTTTACACCTATTTGGCTTGTTTCATCACATCATGGGAGATATCAATACGCATATTGGAACAGGTTCCGAAAGGCCCAGTTCTCTTTGATAACGTGACAATCGAAAGGAAGAGTGAACTGCGTGGAGGTAAGTGAGTACCATGTATTTATTTACTGATAGGATAGTCATGTCATCCCTCTTCTCTCTCCTAAGTTCGTTCTTTCTTCTGTCCTTGGCCTCCTATTCCTCCCCCTTCTCTCCGTCATCTCCGCAATCTATACGCTTGCAGGCGACCAGTTCCCCCCTCCACGAAGACACTGTCTTCAACCTTTCCTTCTTGTTTTTTTTGTTTCAATCGTTGTTTTGTTTCAACTAGTGAAACTAACATGTGAAACGAAGAACATTCCTTTGTTCTTCTAGGTTTCGTTAACTTTGGAAACCATTTTGAAGGTTCCAGAGGTTTGTACTTTGGCTATTTAACCGAGAAGGTCAAGTGGTGTTGACCTTGTTTAGCTAGGCAAAAAAGTGCGGCGATTGTCTAGGTGGTCAGTGACCGTTTAGCTAATCTATTCCTTCTGGGTACATTGTGGTCCAGATCATCCTAGTTATGCGCTACGCACTAATCCTAATCTTCCCATTGCTCCCTCTCTCTGTTGCTGCCTAAACCTCTCCATCCTCCGAACACATGTGTAACCTTCTATTCCAAGCCATTTGGTGTAGGCTAGAGAAAACAGAAAGGTCTGTTCTGTTCCTTTACCAGTAACTCTGATGTTGCACTGTCCTGTGTTTTGTTCTGCTCTTTTTCTTCTAATTTGAATGTATTCAATTTGAATTTCAAATTTCAATATTCAAAATTCAAATCATGAGAACCTCTGAATGCCCAGACCATTTTCCGCTAAAATTCGTATAACTGAAGAAGCAGAAAAAGTGTTCGTTCCTCTTCATGTAAAGTCATAAACAGAATTTGTATGACTAGTGAGTGACGACTTGCATCTTGGATTACACGATTTTTAACCCCTACTTATTTTTGCTTATCACATCTCCATTCTTCTAACTATTTCAGTACTTGGTCTGCAAATGAAACCAAAGCGGGAGATCCCAATCCATGGCACCACTGACAACTTGTTCCTTGATGTTCGAGACTCGTTCCGTCGAAACTTTAAGGAAGGATGGGAAAAAGCCGGGGCGGCGTTTTGTGTGATTCACAAAGGAAAAGTGATAGTGGATTTATGGGGTGGGTATGCTGATAGAGAGTGCTAGTGAGTTTGTGGTCTGGAAGCCTTTAACAAAGAATTGTTCAGCAAGGAATGGAAAGAGGATACCATCTCCACAATCTTCAGTTGTACAAAAAGCGTTACAGCGATTTGTTTTGCAATTTTGGTGGATCGAGGGTATTGTGAGTATTCTGATAAGGTGACCAAGTACTGGCCAGAGTTTGGACAGAATGGGAAAGAGGATATCACGATAGAGATGGTGTTGTCGCATACGGTAAGTAGCATAAGACTCGAGTCAAAACTTCTAGAAGTTCCAGGCCGGTCTCCCGTACTTTCCTGGCGTGAACTTCACTGAAGAAGAACTAATAGACAATAACAAATTGTCGTACATCATTGAAAACTTGAAGCCTGTGTATCCCCCGGGAACCCGAACTGCTTACCACGCACTCACTTTCGGATGGCTCACAGACCAGATCTTTCGGCGAGTCGACCCGGCGCATCGAACAGTTGGACAGTTCTTCAAAGAAGATATTGCCACGAAACACTATATCGACATCCACATCGGAGACTGTGCAGCTGAGGAGAACCGTCTGGCCAGGTTGTTCAAGTGCCCGCCAACTCTTGTCAGTCGAGAAGTCGCCTACGACAGATCGATTCTGAAGCTGGCTAGATACTTTTATAATCCACGTGGCTACTTCACAGCGGCCAGGCATAATTTGAGTCTGTATGGCACTGACTTTACAATGTTCAACAACAGTGATCTCCGAGCTGTCGGGCAGCCAGCGGTCAATGGGATCGGGTCGGCGAGGGCTTTGGCACAGTTGCATCAGTTGGTTTTGGATGGAACGCTGTTGTCGAAGGAGACTTTTGAGGTTTGTATTATTCTTCCAGTTTGAATTGCGAAATTTGCTAACTCGAGCTACAAATGACTCCAGGTATGCGCCTTTGTAGTCGGGGATACTGTAGTTTGGCCGATTTTTCGATGATTTATTGTTTTCGTAGTGAATTCTCCGAGAAATTATGGGGAAAAAAGAATGTTTCAACGACTAATTTCAGTAAATAACAATATGAGTTCAAATTCCGCTGATATTTTGCCGAAAAACTATAGAATCATCGGAACATTGAAAAAAAAACTACAGTACCCCGACGACCTTAAAGGCGCAAACCTTTTGCATTTCAAACTGAAAGAATTATAATGATTCATTAACTTTGTTTTCAGAAGATCAAATACCCCCGAAAGATGACCGCCTTCGACCACTCAATCGGTGAGCCACAAAACAAAGAGCACGGCTTCACCTACTTCAAATCTCCCCTTAAAACCTGGCAATTCGGACATCCAGGAGTCGGGGGACAAATGGTTCGAGCCGATGTGGATAATCAGTTGATAGTTGCCTACCTGACAAATGGCATGAAAACTGCTGGCTGTGAAGATCACATATTCACGTTTAATCGGTTGCAACGCAAAGTGTACACGTGTTTGGGGAGGATCCCAAAGTTCGAGTTGCCGCCACCGGATGACGATGGTGATGAGGGAGATGGAGATGATGATGATGGTGGGGATGATGGAGGACTGTAGATTGTTGAGCAAGTTATAAAGTGTTCTTTCTTTTTCTAATCTTTTTTTTTTTTTTTTTTGTGTTTATGACGCAACGCGCCACCAAACTTTCTACTGCGGTCACGCGAAGTTGCACTCGGTGGGTCTCGCCACGAAATCACTTTTTTGCTGTTTTCTTGGTTCTGACTCAATTGTCTCAACTTTTCTTGATAAAAACAGATAGTAAACAAAATTTGGAACCTAGAAAAAGTCATTTTGATCGAAATCAGTTAGTTTTTCATTGCGAACTACCCGTTTTTGTAACTTTTCCGCCAAAAACACAAAATCTCAAATTTTTCTATAAAAAATTTAATATGTCGAGTCAAATTAACTATATCTGGGCTTCATTTCTTCTGCTCTATCCATTTTTATCAAAACAAGTTGCTAAAAGTTGATCCAGAAACGAGAAAACAGCAAAAAACTGATTTCATGGCGAGACCCGCCGAGTGCCACTTCGCCTGATCGCGGTAATACAATTTCAGACATGCGCCTTCAATTAAATTGATTCTGTAGTTTTGTCGATTCTCGTTTTTTTCCGAAATTTCTCTAAGAAATCTCAAAAGAAGCGATAAAATGATTGAAAAATTGAAGGAGCTACAGTATCCCCCGACTTTAAAGGCGCACGCCTAAAATTGCGTAAAATTTTGGCGGCGCTTAGCAAAAACTGGAAGGATAATTCTCTTGTGCGATATTCGCAATGTTAACAATACAATATCCGTCAACCAGTCGTGTTGACATTAGCACAACACTCGACACAGAGGATCGTTAACACTCGAGTGAGCTCCACCGAGCAAGCATACCACTAATTAATGAGCTCACTAGCAGGCTCAGTTTCCGGAGTATTCAATGCGCGAAGTTCATTTCTAGGTGCTCATTATGCTCAAAGGAACCTGTGCTTATCTTATCATAAAGACCATGGGGAACCTGTCATAAACCGACTGATAAAATTATGCGTTTATGGTGTCTGGCCAGATCTGGGAAGGAGTTTCGAGAATCGCACCAAAGAAGAAAACCATGTGTTGCTCTAACGTATAATTTCAATGTCCCCTCTTCCTCATAGCCGTTCCTTCCTTTGTATTCTGCAGCTCATACACATCGCCTCTCCTCTCATCCGTTCGGTTTGCATGAAATAATTCGCACCTTTCTGAATCGGAGAAGAGCAAGATGTGCTCCTTCTGCTCTTCTTCGGCTCATTGTTTCTCTCTTTCCACTAACTGGGAAAGTGTTTTCTGCTCTTCAATAGAGAATTTTCTGCTGATTAACATCCTAGTTTTGTTTTTTTTGCGAGTATTTTTTATCATGATCGGCGGGTCTCGCCACGAAATCAGTTTTTTGTTGTTTTCTCGTTTCTGGCCCGATTTTCTTGAATTTTCTCTATGAAAACGGATAGAAAATACAATTCGAAACCTAGAAATAGTCAAATTGCCCAAATTCAGTTAGTTTTTCATTGCGAACTAGCCGTTTTTGTAACGTTTCCGAAAAAACAGACAAAACCTTAAATTTTTCTATGAAACATGTAAAACTTTGGGTTAGATTAACTATTTCTAGGTTTTAAATTTTCTGCTCTATCCATTTTTATAAGAAAAAACTCAAAAAAGTTGGTACAGAAACGAGAAAACAGCAAAAAAACGATTTCGTGACGAGACCCGAAAATAAAATTAGCTCTGCGCCTTTAAGACTACCGTAATCCAATTTTCAATTTTTTTTCAAAGTTTAGCGCCATTTTGACTATTTATAGGTTTCAAATCTTACTTTTAATCCTTTTTTTAACAAAAAAAATGTCTGAAAAGTTGGTCCAGAAACGAGAAAACAGCAAAAACCCGATTTCATTTTTCCCTCAACGCATCAAGCCAAGTCCTACACCTATAGATACACAAATCAAAATGTAAAGTATAATAATAATAACACCCGTATCCTTACTCTCTTTTCCAGCTGCTCTTAGCTCTACACCGCCGCCGCAAAAGTCATAAAACCGAACGTTTTGAATAGACAGCTCGGTCCCGCCCAGCCGGCCTATGTGAATGGAAACGAACGGAGTCTCGTCAATCATTCCGAAATTAATTCCAACATGTTCTCTCTTCGATACTCGTTCATTAGAGTTATACATGTGCATATTTCAGTTGAGTTTCGAAAGGTTTTATGGTAATTGAAAGAAACGAAAACTTACAAAAAAGAGACTTGCCATGAAATTTGATCCATTTTCCACGATTTTCACTATTGTTGCTACTTTGTCTTTTAAAAATCGACGTCACACAGACTTCAGAAGAGGATTTTGTTTCAATTGGTTTCAGTTTTTCCAATTTTTTCACTAGACTTTTCTCTTTTTCTACTTTGGAAAGGGGATTTCCGACGGATTGCATTTCATTTGATTTCTTAGCTTTTAGTTTTTAGTTTTCCAAAGTTTGGCTTTCACTTTCAAACTCTTTGTGGTTTGGTGTTTTTCTAAGGAATACTGTACTACGAACGGCAAAAAAGATGGCAGTTGGCGGGTCTCACCACGAAATCAGTTTTTTGCAGTTTTCTCGTTTTTGGACCTATTTTTTAAGTTTTTTCACATAAAAATGGAAAGAGCAGAAGATTTGAAAGATAGAAATAGTTAATTTGACCCGAAAAATTTGGTATTTCATGGAAAAATTTGAGATTTTGTGTTTTTGCCGCGAAAATTACAAAAACGGGTAGTTCTCAATGAAAATCTAACTGAATTTGGTCAAATTGGCTATTTCTAGGTTTCAAATCCTAGTTTCTTTCCGTTTTTATAGAGACAAATTAAGAAAATTGGACTTAAAACGAGAAAACAGCGAAAAACTGATTTCGTGGCGAGACCCGCTGAGTGCCACTTCGTGTGACTGCAGTAATAGCTCAAAATGACTGTAAACATCTCGACGGTAATTTGCAGACATTTCTATTACTGCGCGTCTCGCCACAAAATCAGTTCTGAAAACTTCAGCCGATTGAAAGGAACCAAAAGTCCAAGCAAACCGTTCAAAAAACTGACCGTTAGTTGCATAGTTTCCTCTCCTCCTATTTCTAATCACTAAAGTCAACATTCATTCTTATTCCGTTCAATTCCCCATCCGTTAAATTCCAACTGTTCTCTTTTATTTGATCTTGATTTTTTTTTCTCTTTTTCCTCTGCTTGATATTACTGCGGTCACGCGAAGTGGCACTCGGCGGGTCTCGCCACGAAATCGTTTTTTTTGCTGTTTTCTCGTTTTCGGACCAACTTTTTTGAGGTTTTTCAAATAAAAATGGATAGAGCAAAAGATTTGGAGCCTAGAAATAGTTAATTTGACCCAAACTACTGAATTTTTGATGGGAAAATTTAAGATGTTGTGTTTTTGACGTAAAAGTTACAAAAACGGGTAGTTCGCAATGAAAATCTAACTGAATATGGTCAAATCGGCTATTTCTAGGTTCCAAATCTTCTTTTCTATCCGTTTTTATACAGAAAATTTGAGAAAATCCTATCAGAAACGAGAAAAAAGCAAAAAACTGATTTCGTGGCGAGACCCGCCGAGTGCCACTTCGCATGACCGCAGTAGTAGTAAGACCAAATCCGGTACATAAAAAGAAGCAAAACAGTACTGTTTGGTTATTCCGCATCAAAACTGACGATCTATCCAAATATATCACTGTCAATCCCCCATTCCCCAGTAGTCATCATGAGAGCAGGAGAGCCATAGAAAGGCAAACATCATTTACTATGAAGTACCTCTGCCCACTCCCCTGTAGGGCGGCCCCTCTCAAAACCATTTAGGCCCCCCCACGGTAATATGATCTATCCCTAACCCCTCGAACCTAACATCTTCAGGTTACTTTGTCTCTCTCGGTTTCTCTTGCTATTTTGCGTTTTCTAACGTTTTCTAACTGCTTTGTCTTCATTGTATGAGGGAGGAGAACAGACTTTTTTAACTACTGGTTGTGTAGAGGATAGAATAAAACGGAATGGAAGTGGCCGGATGGCAGTAATTGGTTATTGTCACCAAGTTAATGGGTTAGATGAGATGAGCATGCAACTTTTCTTTGTTTTTCATCAACTTCTTTTTTCAAACTACCCTATTTGCAGTTTTTTACAAAAACCAGGAGTTTGAGGACTGATTCCGACTGTTTCCTGGTCTTTTCAAAACAGTTCGAATAGTGCAATATTGATTTTGAACAGGAAAATGAAAAAAAATTTTGAAAAAATTTAAACGACGAAAAAAATTTTTTTTTGGAAAATTTTTTTTTTGGAACTCAGAGATTCTGATTAGAATTGAAAGTATGTCTACTTTTGAATGTACCTATTTCTCTATTCGAACCCTTTAAGAAGGAATATATCAAAATCAGTCCTGAAATTGAAAATTTGATTACGGTAGTCTTAAAGGCGCAGAGCCAATTTTGTCGGCGGGTCTCGCCACGAAATCAGTTTTTTGCTTTTTCTCGTTCCTGGTCCGATTTTCTTGAATTTTCTACATAAAAACGGGTGGAAATAGGATTTGGAACCTAGAAATAGCCAATTTAACCGAATTCATTAAGATTTTCATTGCGAACTACCCACTTTTGTAATTTTCCGTCAAAACACAAAATCTTAAATTTTTCCATGAAAAGTTTTATATATCGGATCAAATTAACTATTTCTGGGTTTCAAATCTTCTGATCTATCCATTTCTATTAGAAAACCTTAAAAAAGTTGGTCCAGAAATGAGAAAACACCAAAAAATCGAGTTCGTGGCGAGACCCACCAACTTTTTTGGTGTTTATAGTAGTCAGCTCTCCATTTTCCTCCACCGACCCTCCCTCTACTATACATATAAATCATCCCCTTCGCATCACCCAAAATTGTTTGTATGCCATGTTGTAATCGTTTCTTGTCCGTCCCAATAGGCGTCTGGCCACCACGTAATCCCTACCAGCCGTTAAAGGGTCATCTAGGACTTAGAGGGTCCCCCCTTCTTTTCATACTCCCATCTCAACCATCTGATGACACTTTAGACAACTTGAGAAGATGTTACTTCTCAAAAGAAAGTGAATTCATCGCAGCTCTAAACGCCCCAGGAACATTGAAGAAGGATCCGCGAAATCTTACACCATGTGTTCTCTCTCCTCGCGTTCAATTCACCCTGGTCATTCCCATATGACACTGGCCAATTTTTGATGAACGGGCCGCTTTGATGTGCAAAAGAGCAGGCACAGATCACTTGAAAATTGAACGAGAGACCGCCAAGATGGTGCATCTTTTGGGAAAGGAACGGGTAATGAAGAACAATTCGTATTATGTGGGGAGAGGTCTCGAGTGGTTCACTATACAGTTGTTTTGTCGGTTTTTTTGTCTAGACGTTAGAGTGAGGTAGATTGGAGTTTGAGGCTCGATTTCGATTTACGGTTTCAGCCATGCGCATTTAAGATGCATTATCTGAGAAACCTGGACTTTTTGTGAAGAGGCTTGGCACAAGCGCCGAAAGTTTTTCTGATTTGGCTGATTTTTGGCACAAACATGTACCCAGATAAGGTCTTTCAAAAAATGTAACCAAAAAGTTTGTACCATGTACCTACCAGATTTGGGATCAACGAAACAACTTTTTGGGTCGAAAAATCTAAAAAATTCAAAAGTTGAGATTTTGTTTGGAGACTTTGTGTATAGGTTTTGGGGCCCAAAAAGAGTGTTTCGAAATATTCTGAGCTCATGAAAACGTCTGGAAGTGTGTTTTTCGATGGTAGCACTTTCGTTTTCTTGATTTTACTCAAAAATTTTCTCTACTTCTATGTGGATTAAACATTTTTATTTAAAAGTTCATGTCTCTGTGCACATTTTAGTTTTTGTTTCGTCCAAAAAAACTAGCCCCATCTTGAGATACGATTTTTTGAAATTGACCCATTTTTCGAAAAAAGGCAAAAATCAAAAAGCAAACTTTTTCATTTTCAGGCAAAAAACATTTTCAATAATGCATTCTTGTAGGAAATTTCTCGCTGATCATTTTTGTAGTTGATCACTTTTTGACTGCTCTTCTGGTTCTCGAGTTACAGCCGTTTTCACGAGACGCGTCCAAAGTTGGGGCGCGGTGGCCGGCCGGTCGGTGGGCGGCGGGGGCAAGTCGGCGGCCAAAAGTGGGGTGTGCAAGATTGGTTATAACTTGGCGGCCAGGCAATATTTTTAGAAACGGTCAACTGCAAAAATGTAGCTCTAGGAATAAGCTATCGATCGATCTTATTTGTACTTTGATTTCTATAAAAGTGATTGTTCAGACATCATTTGCAACTTGGCTAAGTTCAATGCGTGTTATACAACTGATTGTCAAACAAATCCAAACAAAAATAGAATCAATCGATAGTTTATTCCTAGAGCTACATCTTTGCAGTTGACCGTTTGTAAAAATATTGCCTGGCCGCCAAGTTATAACCAATCTTGCACACCCCACTTTTGGCCGCCGACTTGCCCCCGCCGCCCACCGACCGGCCGGCCACCGCGCCCCAACTTTGGACGCGTCTCGGGAAAACGGCTGTAACTCGAGAACCAGAAGAGCAGTCAAAAAGTGATCAACTACAAAAATGATCAGCGAGAAATTTCTTACAAGAATGCATTATTGAAAATGTTTTTTGCCTGAAAATGAAAAAGTTTGCTTTTTGATTTTTGCCTTTTTTCGAAAAATGGGTCAATTTCAAAAAATCGTATCTCAAGATGGGGCTAGTTTTTTTGGACGAAACAAAAACTAAAATGTGCACAGAGACATGAACTTTTAAATAAAAATGTTTAATCCACATAGAAGTAGAGAAAATTTTTGAGTAAAATCAAGAAAACGAAAGTGCTACCATCGAAAAACACACTTCCAGACGTTTTCATGAGCTCAGAATATTTCGAAACACTCTTTTTGGGCCCCAAAACCTATACACAAAGTCTCCAAACAAAATCTCAACTTTTGAATTTTTTAGATTTTTCGACCCAAAAAGTTGTTTCGTTGATCCCAAATCTGGTAGGGACATGGTACAAACTTTTTGGTTACATTTTTTGAAAGACCTCATCTGGGTACATGTTTGTGCCAAAAATCAGCCAAATCGGAAAAACTTTCGGCGCTTGTGCCAAGCCAATTCCGGGTTTCTCAGATAACGCATCTTAAACTCGGGAGACTGTAGTTGTTTCGATTTTTCGATGAATTTTTCGTTTTCTTTCGAGCAAATTGTTAAAAATAGAAACTTTTTAGTTACTAATATCAATAAACAATAAGTTGAGTTGAAATTCCGTTGATATTTCGCCGAAAAAACGAAAAAATTATCGAAAAATCGACAAAACTACAGTATCCCCAACTTTAAAGGCGCATGCATGCAATCGTTTGAAAGTTTAGCCGCGCGCGATTTTTCGATGATGTCATTTTTTTGCTGATTTTTTTCGGAAAATTGTTGAAAAAAAACATATTCTAGTCATTCACCTCGATAAATTACAATATAAGTCTGAATTCCGCTGAAAAATTTCCGAAAAAACGAGAAAAATATCGAAAACCCGAAGTAACTACAGTATCCCCAACTTTAAAGGCGCATGCATGAAATCGTCAGAAAGTTTGGCGCATTTCAAACTGATATGACCTTTGACCTAGATTCAATATCCTCCGTTCCCCTCTATTCCTCCAAATTCATCCTCCATTTACCCTTTCCCAAAAAACCGGAAGTCATCCATCAGATACCCGACACCATCCCTCGCCCCTCCAATCCTTCCGCCCGCATAACCGTTCCCTTTTCCGTGTGCACCGCCTGTTCATCCCTCCATTGCACAATCTGTTCTCGCTTCTGTTTCTTCTTAGGAATAGCTGAGCAGTTCTTGAGTACCAGAACAACAGAACATAGCTCTCTGCGTCTCTTTATCTCGGTCAACGTTCATCCGAGAGTGGGCGGAGTCTAAGAGACTCCAGCACAGGAACATTCAAGACTTTTTGCTCATCTCTTATTGCCTAAAATCATCATCACACCAAGTGCCGGGAAAGATGAAAAATGACACAGACCTCCGTTTTCCTTTTCTTTACTTTTCCATTTGTCGGGATTATTTGAAATGTATGCAATGTGGAATATAGAGGTTTTATGTATACTTTTCGAATGTGTTTGTTTTTGTTCCTTTTCATCGTACTAGATTTCTCAGTTCAGTCATTTTTTCGTAGGTGAGATGAGTATATGGCGTGTTCGTGAATAATTCACGACGCCTCTGGGTCGTGGGGCTTTTTACCTCTTCTCATTGGAGTGTGTATACGGGAAAGAAATCAAGGATGCACATAGAGCCAGTGGTCGGTTTTTTGACTTATGGACAACGCAATGTTACTAGGGTAGTCCCTTTTTTAAGCATATTCACTGTTTTTCGATGTCATTAGATACAACTTTTTTTTCTAATGTTAAGAACACTCTTGCTCACGATTCAGGAACTTTTTGTAACTTTGACTTTGAGGGTCTAAAAGTGCAATTGGGAAGCATTTTTAGCAAAAAGTGAACTACAATTCGTAATCAGCGTGTCAATATCTATCTTATAACATCAAAAACATTGCAAGGCTCAGAAAAAGAACTTCCCCGCCAGAGAGTTGCTACCTAGTACTACATACGTATCGTGAGAATCTCAGTTTCTTTCTGTTTTTTTGTTGCCTTGACAATTTTCTTCGCCTTCTCTATGTCCATCTTATACATATTTCTTATACAGACTCTAAGTGCAATCATCCATCACTCTCTGACCGGAGGATGCGCCAGAAACTGCTTGGACAATGAGCGGAAAACCACGAATGTTTCTTTTTGCTTTATTCTTTGTGTTCGGGTCATTGGATGCTCTAATTGGTGAGTGGTATAGCTTAACAATACTGCCAGGACTCCTTGTGCGCGGTTCCCCAACAACATGTCACTTCCAAATCCGTTGACCACTATTGCCCCTAGGTCAACAAAAAGGATGGGGGAAAACCAGAATTAGAGTAGAGTAGTAGCCATCCCGAATTTTTCATTTCCCGCGCAGCTTTTCGTTCTTTTCTTCTGGGAACATTGTCATAAACAAGGGGTCCGAGGGGAGTGTCAAAAATGAATCGAATTGTCCTGTGTCCCAACGGATCGCATCAAAGTGCACAAATTTGATTGTTTCTCTCGGAGCCCTGAGCCACTTGACACCTCCTCGTTCCTTTTACTTTATACCCCCGTCTCTCTAATAATTCTGATGCGCCGGCATCAACGTCAATCATAGTCGGTGACACGTGTGCGGGGATGACCGGGGATGACCGCAAAGTGCTCGACAGATTGTGGCCGGGATCAAATAATCATGGTCCGGGGGGGCTAAGCCGATGATGAACGGCGCTGGTTCTTCAGGAAGAAGCTGTCAGAGGCTTAAGGAGGGAAAGAACGATGGGTGGACATTGTGGAACATGACAAATGTCTGGTGAGGGAAGGTGACAGAAAGGAAAGGGCAGGAGCAGATTCTTCAAACTAGTAACCTCTCTTCAAATCACTTTCCAAGTATCTAGACTCTCATGGGACCAGTTACCACCAGTTATTTCGGTTCATTAATCGCATGTCACCGGATCCTGATGATGCCTAGAGCCCCTCACTCTTATTCAACCAATGCGCGCGCAATTTAGTGTCTTCTCTGCCTCCTCGAATCTCATTAGGTAACAGACTCGATTTATGTGTGTAATCATCTGGGAAGGCAAGGGACAGGAGGAGAGGAGAGGAGACCACCACTTATTACATAATCTATTATCTTCGGGGTGCAAAACAGACACATGCTTGGCGATGATTAGCGTGGAGGTTTTGTTTGGTTAGGCAATGTGTCAGATGGAAGGGTTCCGTGATGGGAGGGAAGCAAAGAACATTCGAATCTATCTCACAATTTCAGACGAAGCATCCTGTCCAATTGGCTGGCAAATCGCCAGTGACCAATGCGTCCAGATAGTCATCTCCCCTGCAAACCTGAAACATGCAAAGAAACGATGTCACCAAGAAGGAGGAGAGCTCATGGATCCTAGTGTTACTTTGCTTATGGATGATGTGATGGATCTTTTGAAACACCTTCATGACAATGGACTCTCGGAACCCACTTTCCATGTTGGTGGAATGGGACAGGCACTGAATAGAAGTGAAGATGGACAGTTCAAAATGTGAGTTGACTCTCTCTCTAGATTTCACTGTATCCCATCTTTTCAGTATAACCATAAATCCATCTTCTCATTTCCCATTTATCTGCGCGTTGAACAAAATGGCTCGTCGATCTCTTCTCTTCCAACAGAAATTGCTTCCGGAAGGAGCTCCAAGAATCAGTTTAACTGGACAATCGGAGATATACTTCCATCCAAGACAAGACGCAGATTATATCGCATTGCCATGTACAGTGGAGGGGAATCCGAAGCCGACGGTTTCCTGGTATAAGAATGATGTGGAAGTGGTGAGTCTAGATGTTGTTGACTAAATCAGCTTCCAGGGCCAAAAATATTAGGAACTTATACATCCACTACGGGAAGTGCACTCGGCGGATCTTGACACGAAACCAGTTTTTTGGTATTTTTTTGTTTTTGGACCATTTTTTTGAATTTTTTCAAATGAAAATGGATAGAACAGAAGATTTGAAGCTTTGAAATAGTTAATTTTACCCGAAATATTACATTTTTCATAGAAAAATCTAAGATTTTGTGTTTTTCGCGGAAAAGTTACAAAAACGGGTAGTTCACAATGAAAATCTGACTAAATTTGGTCAAATTGGCTATTCTTAGGTTTCAAATCTTATTTTCTATCCGTTTTCGTAGAAACAATTTGAGAAAATCAGACCAGACACAAAAAAAAACAGCGAAAACCGATTTCGTGGCGAGACCCGCCGAGTGTGACCGCAGTAATAATGGTTCACATTTTTCGCCTTTATTTCGCTTTTTTTTGAGCGTTTTTCTCAATTTTTTGTAAAAAACATTTACAAACACAACAGTCTTGTTTTTGTTTTACAAAAACATTTGAGCAAAATGGTCAAACATGAGGAAAATGAAGGCAAAAACGGTGAGCTACTAAATTTTTGTCTTGGTTTAAAAAATTGCCGCTGTTGGCGATTGACGAACATTAAATGGAAAACCTATAAATCTAGATGGTTAGGGGTTTATGTCTGTGAATATCACTGAAACATTAGAAAATCAAAAACCTCAATAAATTCCAGCTAAGCCCGTCTCTCTCCAACGTCTCCTACCTTCTCTCCGGTGGCAACCTCCTCGTCCCCGCTTCCACTTCCCTGGCATATTCCTCTTTCCACTGCACTGCCCGTAACTCTCTTGGTGAAGTTCGAAGCCCTCCAATCCTCCTGAAACCCTCCTTCATCGATGCCTTCCGACCAAACCGTCTAGATGTGTACTCCCTGGCGACTGGTGGTGCAAAACTGGATTGTGACGCGCCGGCACATCAACCAAGTGAGTTTCGGGGAAAAATTGCTCATTTGGTCTATTTAAAAGGGAAAAAGAAGAAAGAACCACTATCTCTCGATCTGTTTTGCATGTTTTGAAATGTCACTCCCAAGTTGTGAGGGAAACAAGCTTGCATGTCATTTTAGACGACTTATCCCATTGGCTCCGCTCGCATTTCTCCTTTTCACACACTTATTTTCACTGTTTCTCGGATTACATTATTTCATTTGGTGTGCCCAAGGGTTCAGTTGGTCCGTCCGTTGGTGTAATTCTAGAACCTCACCGATCTTAGAGAGGCCGCTCCTTTTTGAGATTGCCACAAAGTTCCTCGCTCCAAAACTCGAATTTCCATAAATTTCCCTATTCCATTTCCACTTGAACACCTCAACTGAAGTGTTTTCTGTTATCCTTCCAGTTCAAAACGCGAAATTTGGTCAACATTTCGCTGATATTTCGCCGAAAAATCGACACAAACTACAGTATCCCCGCGTTAAAGGCGCATGACTGAAATTGTATGAAAGTTTGGCGGATTCTCAATGATCGCATCGTTTTTTTGGTTAATTCTCAGCGGAAATTATGAAAAAAGAAACGATCTAGTTAACAACATCAATAAACAATAATAAAAGTCGAAATTCCGCTGACAATTTGCCGAAAAAACGATAAAATCGACGAAAGTCGACACGAAACTACAGTACCCCGACTTCAAAGACGCATGTCTGAAATTGTGTGAAAATTGGACGGCGCGCAGCAAGACTCGTCGTGTACCTTCGCAGGTTTCCCCAACTCCAGTTCTACCGTAATAGATCCCTCTTCCAACTCAAGCTGTCCCCTCCAATTTCCTTCGTTTCCATCGCCCAAAACACTCTCATTCCATGCCATTCCATTTCAATTTCCTCTTCAAGAAGCGAAGCTCCTTGAATTTCCCCCCTTCACCTATCAATCACCCACGTTTTGCTGAATGCCTTCTTCATTCATTTCCCGTTTTCGTTTTCGTCTTCGTTTCCAAAAACAAGACGAGTTGGGTACTTTTAAAAAATGAGCAGAGTGAAGGATTAGTGTGTACGACCCATGTTCCACAATGATGGATTGGAAGCAGAAGGGCGAGAGCGGGTTTGAAAAATTCAGAATGAGGTCTTCAAGATGGATGGGTTAGATATATTATATGGTGGGGTGCTGGGCGGTTTTATTGTGTTTTTGGGAAAGAAAAAGGGAGGAAAAATAGATGTTATTGTTTTGAGACTGTTCACGTGTGTCATCGCTTTACTTTTCCTTCCTTTTTCTCACCAGTTTTTTGCTTTCCAGGGGATACTTTAGGGTGCCCAATTCTGAACAGAATCTGAGTGTTTTCATCATTCAAAAGGTTGAACATTACACACTCCTCGTTCAAAGTGCTCGGGAGCGGCAGGCTCCCAAGGCTCTCAGTAGCTGTTCTTGTTACATTACACTATTGTCTAAGCCCTCTCACTCTTCTCTTCTCACCCCGCACCCTTCGGTAATAACTTGTCAATGCAGATTTATGTAAGTACCTCCTCATCATTTGCATTCTTCCCGTCAATCGCGCCACTTTGGGGAGCATGATTAGCCAAAGTAGGGCCGCGCATCCCGGGCCGTCCATCACTACTTCACACGTCGCTTTCGATGAATTCGTCCCCCGAGAGACGTCTTCTTCAGGGTCCCCCTCTCCACTTGAAGTCTCCGAGCATGGAGAAGCGACAAACATGTCAGACACAGCGTGTTCTCTAGGATTTGGTGCAGTTTGATCGATTCCAAAACTTGAATATCACTTTTCTATCACGTAATTGACTCATCAATACGTACACCCCCTTCTCTTCTTCTTTTTCTCTTGCACAACCACCTGTCGTTGATTTATCTCTTCGAGTTCGCCGCCTGCTTTCTAGATCCATTGCGTCAGGGTCCCGAGACTCCTGATGTTTAATGTACTATCAGCAAGTGCTCCGGCTGCTTCTCCGCTTTTCGTATTGTCTCTGCAGGCGTCCTACCAGCATTTCCTATTAATCGCGCCCACAAGACGGGTCCCGCCTGCTGAAGGAAGATGGGAGCAGTGGGGCAAAGAGACCTGAAGAGTTCGTAGGTTGTTCCTAGGGTTGAGGTATTATCCTTCCAGTTTGGAATACGTCATTTGTTAAACAACACTACAAACGACGCTCCGCCAAAATTTCATTCGATTTCAGACATGTTCCTTTAAAGTCGGGGAAACTGTAGTTTTATGCTTTTTTCGGCGAAGTTTTAACGGAATTTTGACTTACAGTGGTGCTATTTATTGATAACTTTGCCGAAGAAAGGATTATAATCTGCAGTATCCCCCACTTTAAAGGTGCATGCCTGAAATTGTAGGAAAGTTTGGCGGCAAGGCTCGGTGCGTCGTTTGTAGTGTTGCTTACCAAATTTTGCATTTCAAAACGTAAGGATGATATAAATTGTTCTAGACTTCGACCCTATGAACAATACAAACTCTCCAAACCTTTCCCCATGTGGCAAACCTAACGCTTCCGCACCTCGCCGCCCTAACCTCCGCTTTCAAATTTCTAACGCTTTGCCTGTTCTTTCCGTTTCCCGCTTCTACTACCCCTAGCTCCCTAAAGCTTCTACTAACTATCGGAAGATGGTGCTGGCCGCCAAGCTTCCCCTAAACTGATTACCAAAGTTCCCACATCCCCTGGGGGCACAGAGAAGCATGTTTGTCAGTCAGTCAGCCTTTACTTTATTTTACAACGCTTCCTTTCGTTTCCTTCCTTTACATCTTGGAAGAACCTGAACCTCTTTATCTGTCTTTCCTTATCAGTTGTTTTTCCGATGTTCCTTCTTCCCGCTGGAGACGGAGATGGACGCGGAAGGGGAAAAAATGAAATGGAAGAGAGAGAAACTCGATAAGACGCCAGGATATAACGTTCTTTTCGCTTTCGATGAGGGGGAGACAGAAAGAGGAAGAAACACTTGAGATGGAGGCAATCTTGCAGAAATCTCTCTTTCCACTTTTTCCTGGTGTTATGTGTATTGGATCAGAACTTAATTTGGCTTATTAAACACGTCAGAATACAAGACAGATGGTCAGAAACCTTATTTCTTACGTGGCTCCAAACGCTTCCTGTCACCCGATCCTTATCACATTATCTTATCCCTCTAAGAAAGTAGGATAACTATCTAGGTTATCACATACTCGGCTTCATTTAAAAGAACGCCACATCAACCCCATTCTCTCTCTTTTTCATCCCGAACGAACATTTGTCCTTGGAACGATTGTATTAGCCGTTTCGTTTTCCTCTCGTCTCTCGGTTCTTCTCCTCCAATCACACAATATCAATCTTTCGCAATCTTTCCAATCTTTTCTAATCGAAATGTCAATAAATATCCATCATCGAGACGACGAGCAAACAGAACGGAAGCCCCGGTCTGCCTTTTGTCTTCAGCGTCCCTCCTGGAGAGTTGTCAGTTTTGACACTTGCTTCATTTGGAGAAGACGAATCTGGAGGATTTATGTTTATTCTTTCGTCCTCTTCTGCTAGTTGGTTTGTTTTAAGAATGCGACATATACATAGAAAGATAAACATTTGAAGTGGCTGTCTGGTCTGACCAGAATACTTGTAGCAGACCAGTTTTGTCTTTGAAGTCCTAAAAAAGAAGGCTTTATAAAGTAACCCCTTATGCGTCACATGATGTTTCGGTTGTGATCATCAATCACTTATCAATAATCCAATTCCCAACCAATTTCCCTCTTATCACACTATCACTTTCTCTCCCTTTCCTCACTCTCTATGCATATGGTTTATCAGTGACCGGTCTATTCCCCCCCCCCCCCTTTCTCTGCTTACTTCTGTTTCTTTCCCTCCCTCTTTCGGTTCCGCAGTCCATTCTCGAATCATCCAGAACCATCCATCTGTTCAGAGCCCCCTACACTCGCACCATGCACCCATCTCCCGATTGTCCGTCCATCCGCTCCTCACAATCCCTTACTAACCCCACCACACCTATCCACACGCACCTAACCACACGGAATGTTACGCACCAGTCTCCAGCACTCGCACTGTTTTGCTCCGAGAATTACGGCTGAAAAGTTGTCTCGTTGAGCCTCAATACACTATTATCCTTTCAGTTTGAAATGCGCGAAAACAATACGCGAAACTTTCGAAAGTTTTTAGGCATGCGCCTTTAAACTCAGGGATACTGTAGTTTCGTCAGTTTTTCGGGATTTCTCTGGGAAATCGTTGAAAAAAAGTTCTTTTCGACGAAACAGTATCCCGACTTCAAAGGCGCATGCTTGAAATCGCGGAGAGTCGAATTTCAAACTGTAAGAATAATATTTCCTTTTGTGTTTCTTATACTTGAACACTTTCTTTCAATGACGATTCGGTTTGCACTTGCACCCAGCACCACACCAAGACACTAGCACTGGTAGTTACAGATGGTGAATGTCACGGAATGCCCCTCTTCCTGACCTCTTCACCTGCACTCGCACTAATTACCACTGCTTCTGAATGGATGATGAAACAAACTGAATGACAAAGATCCGGAACTCATCTTACTATCTTGTTGTGTCTTTTGTCTTTCCTTTCCTTTACCATTCCTTCAGTTGATTGTCGTTGTTTGAATGATGAGAACATAAAGTTTCTTCACATAAACACTTGGCTCCCCCCCACGCTCAACACGAAACACGCTTTTTTGGTTGTCGTTCAACGTACACTCTCCCCCCTTCTTCTTTCTGCATGCCTCATCACTTTGTGGTCCCTTTTTCCCTTGGTCCAGATCAGATCCAGGTACAAGACATAATGAGCAACAAAATGGATGGGTAGAAATCTCCGGAATGCTGTTGGATTAATTGAATCTTTTCTAGAATCACTGACATTCTCCTGGCTTCATGGATCTTCAACGGATCGGATATTGAGTCAAAGTGAGAGAAAGTTTATCTCTTTGGATGGAACACTCTTCTTCTCCTATGTGACACCAGAAGATGAGGACAGGTAATCAAAGTATCATATTTGCTCTTTGCGCTCTTTCTTCAATCAATTCGATAAGATCATCATAATTAGTGATAAGAATAGAAACATACCGCCCAATGTGTACACATCCGCAGTAACCCATTTTCCAGCTACGCCTGCTCCCTATCCGTCTACTCCACCCAATCCGGTCACTACGGTCCGTTCTTTCGATTAATCTCCTCTACTCCGAAACTTGCAAACTCAACATTCCCACCAAAATTGGACTCTTCACAACCACAAATCTTTCCGGAAGACCCCAAAGTTGGAGACTCCATTTACCTAGAATGTTTTGCATATGCAAAGTGAGACCTTCCAGAATCTTCCTCCCTTACGAGTTCCCTTTTCAGCCCGATTCCCCAATACAAATGGTCTAGAGTAGATGGAAAACCGTTACCTGCCAAATCGCACATTTCCAACTATGGAAGAGTTCTGAAAATCGACAAGGTGAACTATGGAGATGGCGGGAAGTACAAGTGTGTGGCACAGAACGCGTTTGGGTCTACTGCCGGCGAGGTTCATGTGAAGTTGAGAGGTATGTTGTAGTAGGCGAAAAATTAGAAAATCTATACATTCCAGCACCTCCCACCATCCTCCAAGGCCTGCACGACCGCCTAATCCCCACTGAATCCGACATCAGTCTCGAATGCCTTCTCTCCAACGCCGATAGCTATTCTGCTGTGGAATGGTTCAAAGATGCAAAGCCCATCGTCCCTCTTCTCCTTCCACCTGAAAAGAGAAAACGACTCAAGATAGATCACAACGTGCTTCATCTCAAACTCGCGGAGGAATCGGATTCTGGAGTCTACCAGTGTATCGCTTCTAATGACGTTGGAAGCTCTTCCAGTTCCGCACTTCTCACTGTCAAGGACTCCGTGCCAGTGTTCCCTCCAAATGCAATGCCACGGAAGGTGTTTGCAGCATTGGGATCAACTGTGAGGATTCCATGTATCTTCGAAGCATCCCCTAGGTTTCATGGAAAGTGGGCAGATGCAGGAGGATCGAAGCTTCCTCAGAGTGGACGGATCAGGGATGAGGAAGGGATTATGAGTATTGAAAAGGTGCTTCATGAAGATGCCGGTTTGTTCTTTTGCACAGCGCATAACAAACTTGGCAAGGCACACGCCCAAGTTCAATTGATAGTCATGAATAAGCCATCCATCAAGACCAACTTCCTCGACGAGGAGACAGTCAACATGAGCTGTGAGGTAGAACTGACATGTGAGAACAGTGCAGAATGCCCCGAAGCTCTTTTCGAATGGAAAATCAATGACAGACCATCCAAAGAGTATCCTGCCTTGAAGTCCAAGGTGCATGAGAAGAAGACAGGGCATAAGGGGAGACATGTAAAGCAGAAGGTTGATGTGGAGGTGCCGAAAAGTCTTGGAGGAAAGCATATCGGAAGGTTTGCATGTTCTTCGTTGTATGGAGGAAGTTCTGAAGTGGTGACACGACCGCAACTCCCTTCTCCGATAGCTCTTACCGTGGAGCAAGTGGAAGAAAACTCTATTGGGAAAAGGAAAAAGTTCCGATTACGATGGAGACTACCGCCGCAGCATAGGGATACCAGAGATCATTCGGTAAGCTTAGTTTCCCTACTACAAAAGTTAGAACGTTTCTTATTACAGCCCAAAGTTGATGGTTATCTCGTTGAACTCCGCACCAAGAAGAACAGAAAATGGAGAGCCGCTGAACGGAACATTGTCTCGAACATGGAGAAAGACAGTATCACCGTTCAAAACCTCCTCCCCAACACCGAATACCAGTTCCGAGTGCGATCCGTTGAGTCAGCAGCAATAGGAGAGCCGTCTATCCCGAGTGACTGGGTGAGAACACCTCCTGGAGCTCCAATGGAGTCTATTGATAGTTTGAAGTGGAGACCCTTGGACTCGCAGACGTTGTTAGTTGAATGGCAGCCGATAGAACTTGGAGAGGAAGCATCTGGAGACAACTTGAGATATCGGGTGTCATGGAGTGAGGCGACTGTGGATAACAGAACGGATATAGAGGGAAAGGAGCAGGATGAGATGCAGAATTATCTGGACTCTGATCAACCTCAAGCAATCCTCAAGCTGAACACTACGGAGGGTTGTCGAATGGTTGTTCTAGCTGTCCGACCTGTCAATGATCAAGGAAACGGATCAGTTAGCACAGACACCATTGCATTCCTTAACAGTCAAGGAGAGCTCAAGAAGGTGTCAATGCACAACGTGAAGCCTATCAATGCATCGCACGTCAACATCTCCTGGACCTGGGATACATCCTCTGACTGCGACACGAAGCACGCCGTTCTTATCACTTGTCATG
This sequence comes from Caenorhabditis panamensis, assembly GCA_900883565.2. Lineage (NCBI taxonomy): Eukaryota > Metazoa > Nematoda > Chromadorea > Rhabditida > Rhabditidae > Caenorhabditis > Caenorhabditis panamensis. Next base: position 102,695 of record LR537854.1, on the reverse strand, counting down.
ATGGCATTGGAGCGGAGGTCTCTGTCACTGTGGCCAATGATAAAACTTTCTGGATGCTGGGAGGCCTAGAAGCCGAGACGGGATACGAGTGTGACTTGAAAGCGGTGGATAATCATGGAAACCTTGGCCCAGGAAGTAAGCAGTTCCGGATTCACACCAAGCAACACCCTCCTTCTGTAGCGCCCAATATTGAGAAGTTGATGATGAAGCAGATGGTAAGGAACTACAAGAAAACGTCTATAAAGTATGTTTTCCAGAAAGACAGCTACACAACAATCCTAGAATGGTCCATGATAGATCTCCAGCAACCTAACAGAACAGAGAATGGATGTGGATACAAGGTATTGTTGGAGTGCTCTATCTATAAATGTTCAATCAATCCTTCCTTCAGATCTACATCTACATCTCTGAAACCGCTACGGAAGCCATTGAACTGGATATGCCAGTTCAACGACTATCGGATCGTCGGAATCCATCTGCCCGCTTAGACGGGCTCAAGTTGATGTACATGTACACTATCAAAGTCGCAGGGTACAATCCAGGAGGCATTGGACCTGTGAGCCCTCCAAAAAGCATTCGACTCGGTACCCCAGGTTCTATGGACTATACCGCAGGAGCGAGTAATATGGGATACTTGATAGTTATTCTGTTGTCTTTGATTGTCTTCAGATAGTTATCACCACCCTCTTTGACATTGTTCCTTTGATCCATCCCCGTCACATTCTCTATGCCAAACCTTTCTTCAAGACATACCGGTGCCAAGACTTGTAAACAAAATAAACGTTTTTATTAAACCGATCAGTATCAGATTTTATACTTCTTGGACTCCTCCATAATCTTCACATTGTCCCAGAGCACCTTCCCCTTCTCTTCTGTCTCCGTCGCATTCATCATTGCTCGAGCAACATCAGTTGCGGAACAGAAATACTTGTTGCTCACAAGCTTCAATGGTTGCAACAGGAAAGCTCCGACGATTTCGATGCAACGAGGTTTCTCCCGTTTCGCCTCTAACATTGCTGGTCGCATGATAACATACTTCTCAAAGTTCACCTCCCCAACAACTCTTTCAGCTTCTCCCTTTGTCCGGCTGTACAGGAACATTGCATTCTCATTGGCACCGCTTGAACTAACGAGGATGAACTGTTTGACACCTGGAAAACATCGGTTTTGAAAGACTGACACTTCAAAAGCTCACCATTATTTTTCGCCAACTTGGCGGCACTAAGCGGGTAGTCCCGCTCCACCTTCGCAAGCTCGTTGTACCCTGTCAACGAAAAGTTTGCACCAAGAGCGCAAAACGCCACGTCGACTCCTTTGACGACTTCCGAATACTGTTCAAGCTTCTCAAAGTCCACAATCTTCTGGACAAACTTTGGGTTGTTTGCAACAGAGAGAACAGGTCTTCTGGAGAGGAGCACGACCTTGGTGAAATTGGGAGAGTCCGCGAGAAGCTTTACGAGTTCCAAGCCAACAGCTCCAGTGGCTCCGACAATGAAAGCGGTGGACATGGAAACTTGACGGTGAGGGAAATGAGTAGGGAAAGCAGTTAGGATTCTTGATGCAAACAACAAAACGAAATGTAACTGTGTTCACCGAGAAAGCGCTTTGAGAAAAGCGTGTCCGAAAGCGTGTCCGAAGTTGTGCCCGATGCACTGGACCGCCCTCGCTGTCTCATTTTATTGTTTCAAGGCATACAATAAGTATTCAACAACTTTATTTCTTATTTGAATCGAGATTTTTGATGTACTGCGGTAACGGAAAGTCGCACTCAGCGGGTCTCGCAACGAAATCAGTTTTTTTGCTGTTTCCTCGTTTCTGGACCGTTTTTCTTTGATTTTCTCTACAAAAACGGATAGCAAATAAGATTTGAAACCTAGAAATAGCCAATTTGACCGAATTTAGTTGGATTTTCATCGCAAACTACCCGTTTTTGTAACTTTTCCGCCAAAAACACGAAATCTTGAACTTTTCTATTAAAAATTTGATATTTCGGGTCAACTAAACTATTTCAAGGCTTCCAATCTTTTTCTTTATCCATTTTTATTTGAAAAAAACTCGAAAAGTTGGTCGAAAAACGAGAAAACAGCAAAAAACCGATTTCGTGGCGAGACCCGCCGAGTGCCACTTCGCGTCACCGCAGTGATAGCACAACATAATCCAATTAGCATTATGCTTCATACAACTTTGCATCCTTGATTATCCTCGCATTTTCATACCTCACTGTTCCCTTCTCCTCTGTCCCCGTCGCATATATCATCGCCTTCGCAATCTCCACCGCTGAACTCGAAAACTTGCTACTAACACATCGCAATGGTTTGATGAACACCGATCCGATGATCTCTCCAAGTCGAAACTCCTCTCGTTTCGTCTCGATGAGTCCTGGCCGCATGATGATGAACTTCTCGAAGCCCAGCTCCTCGATCTCCCTTTCCACCTGCGCTTTGGTTTTCATGTATAGGAACATGGATTTCTCATCGGCGCCTTGTGAGCTGACAAGAACGAATTGCTTGGCGCCTTGAAGAAATGTAATCGTAATGCTTGAAAGGGAAAGGAGCGCTCTTACCATTCTCCTTGGCCAACTTTGCAGAGCTTAGCACATAGTCATGCTCAATTTTCACGAATCCCGCGGCTCCCGACTTGCCACGAGTTGTTCCGAGGGCGCAGAACGCTACATCGACTCCCTGGACGTCTTGTGACTCCTCGATTTTATCAAAGTCTACAATCTTCTGAATGAACTTCGGGTTGCCGGCAACAGAATCAACAGATCTTCTAGCGAGAAGTATAACTTTTGAGTACTTTGTGGAGTCCGCAAGCAGTTTCACGAGCTCTGAACCAACAGCTCCAGTGGCTCCGACGATGAAAGCGGTGGACATAGTAAACGCTGGCGAAAAATGAAAGAATTGACAGAAAACTAAACGAATATGAATGTCTTAACCGAATTTCCCCATTTCCCTGGCTGCTTAGGGTCAGCTGCACTGAGAGCCCTCTTCTTCCCTAATGCTCTCTCGTCTTTTCTCTCGCCTCGACAAACAAAAAATTGTGTCCGAAATTGTGCCCGAATGTGTCTAGGTGTCACGTTTTGTTCTTTATACGTGTAAAAATGATCAATGTGCATGCAAAATGAGTAATTCAGATTTAGGCTTCATACTTCTTGGCCTCCTCGATGATCTTCACATTGTCCCAAATCATCTTGCCCTTTTCGTCGGTCTGTGTCGAGTTGATCATGGCCTGCGCGATTTCCGTCGCTGAGCTCGAGAACTTGTTGCTTACAGCTCGCAGTGGCTTCAGGAAGAACGAGCCGACGGCTTCTCCCAGACGGAAATCCTCTCGTTTCGTCTCGATGAGACCTGGCCGCATGACGACAAACTTTTCGAAACCGAGCTCCTCGATTTCTTTTTCCACTTGTCCCTTGGTTTTCATGTACAGAAACATTGACTTGTCATCGGCGCCGCCCGAGCTGACGAGAACGAATTGTTTGACGCCTGGAAGAAATACAACTTTTTAGCAGAAACTTCCGAAAAACCATACCATTCTCCTTGGCCAATTTGGCAGAGCTCATCACGTAGTCGTGGTCCACCTTGTAGAACCCATCAGCTCCCGACTTGCCACGTGTGGTTCCAAGAGCACAGAAGGCTACATCGACTCCTTTGACGTCTTGCGAGTTCTCCTCGAGCTTCTCAAAGTCCACAGTCTTTTGCAGGAACTTGTCGTTGTTGGTGGCGACATCGACGGTTCTTCTGGCGAGGAGGACGACTTTGGAGAACTTGGTGGAGTCGGCGAGCAGCTTGACGAGCTCCGATCCGACGGCTCCGGTGGCTCCGACGACGAAAGCGCTGGTCATGGTTTCTGGAAGATAGGGGTTAGTTTTAAGTGAAAACAGAAAGATTTTGGAAGAAAAAGATAGTAAAAACAGGTTTCAAAACCTAATTTGATGCCCAAACATACAAAAAAACCAAGAATCAATAAATAATTTATGTCTACAATGAATGGCGAGAAAGTAATGGGAAAAGAAACCCGAAAAAGACACACGCACAAACAGAAAGATGAAAATGAGCCAATTGAGGACGGGGTGCTCAATGAAAAGCGGCGAGCATGGACTGAAAGAGTGCTTCAACCGAGCCGGCCTCCATTTCCGCTAGTATCGATATCCCTCCTGCGCCTCCTCCTTTTTTCGGCCGCGACTTCAGTTTCGACATTTCCATGATGAGCCGGAGACGCAGATGCTCGACGAGCAGCTCATGGCTTCGAGAGCTTTCTGTGGCGATTGTGAGCGAGTGGAACGCGGCTCCGTCTTTTGAGCAGGACACGCGGAACAGTGCATCGGGAGCGGTGAGGGCCAGGACCACTTGAGAACCTTCTGGAGATACGTCGAGATTCAGAATCGCTTTGAGGATGTTTTGAATGGTTGGGGGAGTGTCAGGGCAGCCGGAGAGAAGGTTCAGGAGAGGGTTTGGAAGGCGGATCGTGGAAGTGAAGCCCTGAAAGTTCCTCTAATAAAAATTGGTCTCATTTTTATTCCACCTTACCGTATTCAACTCCCTGGGCTCTTTGGCAATTTGAACTTGATCCCACGCTGTAACGCAGATCGGATCAATGTCCACATGGAACACTTTCCGAATCTCTTCCAACTCGAACTCTTTAATCAATGCCAACTGAAGCAAGATCGGCGGTTCGCAGAAATCCCGTGCCACGTGGCACTCGAACGTCTTCTGTATTCCCGGGTGAATGATTCCGAGTGGAATGGATTGGGAGCAGGAAGCGAGAGAATGTGGGTAGATGGGAGACGGAGAAACGGATAGCGACCAGGAATCGAGCGGTTGATCGGTGATATTGTGAATGGTGATGAGGAGGATGGCGGTGCCGTCGTGGAGTTGGCGAATCTGGAACAGCTCATTATTTTTCACACGAAATCTGGAAATTTGCAATGAAAAACTCGATAATTCTGGTCAAATTTACAATTTCAAAGCTCTGAATCTTTGGGCCAAAACTAGTAATTGCATACCTCAGCTTTACTGGCCACTTTGTCCTTTTGATTGACGCGTTTACAGTAGCATTCTTCCATTTGTCGACAGATCAGAAGAAGACTTCGAACCTCTCTCGCCACGTCGTCTAACCGCTTCGACTCGTCCTTCAGTGCCTGATACCTCTCCACAATCACTTTTGGCTCCACCACAAACGACGTTTTTGTGGGTCCCGCATCGAAAGAGTCATCCGAGTCGACGGTGATCACTTGCGCCTCCGTCTCCATGTTGTCGTCGAAATCGAAAATGTCAACTTCATCGTCATCGTTCATCTTGAGTCTGGAAGATTGAAAATTGAAATTTTTCTGTATAAGCGCAAGAGTAAAAACGAGAATTCGGAGTTGCGGCGCTCGTTCAGTATGACGCAAAATACGCTCCTACCGTATGACCCTCAGTTTAAAGGCGCAGGACAAAATTTGAAACAAAAATTTGCTTAGAAAACGAGTTTTTGCAGAAAAAAACAGTGTTTGATTTTAAAAAAAAAGAAAACAACTGAAAATGTATAAATTTACAGCTTATTTACAGCTAAATCATCAACTTTTTATGCTGTGGAGAGGGTAAAAATAGTTTTTTCCGCAAAAATCTGTTGCAAATTATGTTCTGCGCCTTTAAATCGAGTGTATACTGTATTTTCGCGCGCCAGGACGGCAAATTTGTAAATTTCAGCTGTATCGGATGTAGGTATTGGGAATGGACGATTTTCCATTGATTTGGCAGAAAAAGAATGAAAGTAAGCAAGAAAAGTACATATTAATTACATAAATAAGCAAATCTCTCTAGAAATCACAAAAATTCAATAAATCCTGTCATCTTTGATGAAAATCCCGTAAAATCGAATGGAATAGAAACTAAACTACAAAATGGATAATCTCTGCAGAATGTCCCTGACACTCTCATCGGTTTCCGATTGATGCCGAAGGTCCTGGATGACGGCGTCGAGGCGAAGTTGCAGCTTGGGAGGCGCGCCGACGGACCTCTTGAGAAGGCCTCGGATGGTGGAGCGCATTTCTTCATGAATCTCAAACAATATGACCACATTCTCAAGTGTTAATACTGCGATTGTGGGCTCATTGGCGAGAGAGCAGAGTTTTGTGATGACGTCGGAGATGTTCGAGTCGACCCGGATTCTGAAAAAAAGACAGTTTTGCCGGAGAAAATGTTCTTCTAAACAACTCACAAGTGCTCCTGATCACCTGCATGACACAATTTGCTGTCAGCCACCAGTGGATCCGTTTGACGGGCGGCGCATAGATACCGGAGCATGTTGATGTAGGTCTCCGCCAACGAAACTCCTTTTGCTTCCTTGGACCAGTTCTCGTGATTTCTGTAACTACGCCGTTATCAGTGATAAGACCCCTCTTCCAAATACCTTTCAACAATGACAAGAACTTTTGAGAAGTAAGTCAATGACGGGTCCTGGAATCCATCAGGAACCAGACAGAGCACTGCGAGGAACTGGCCGATTAATGGAGAGATGACAGCACATGATGACACGGATGTCATGGAATCCAAGTACTCAATGACTTTCTCGCAGGAAACATCAATTTGAGGAAGGAAATTGGCCAGCAGACAGATTTGGATGCTTTGAATCGTCATCCGAATCCTTCTTCCAGTGTCTCGGATTGCCGGGATGGTGAGGGCGAGATTGGTTATGCAGTTGCGCATGAAAGTCGCTTTTCGCATTCCTGATCGGATGTTGGCGTGGCTGAATTGGGTGAAGTCGGACATGATTTGGATGATATGAGCTAGAACTGTCTGCCTCAATCCCATCTGCTCTCTACATCGAATCATCAGCTCGACGCTCTGATCCTTGTCTTCGATTCCACAAAAATCCACCAATGATAGAGCAGAGCAAACCAACTGCTCCACCACTTTCACCGCCTCGCTCTCCTCCAATCCGTACTTCTTACACACTGATCCACACTTTTCCACGATCGTTCGGCTCGCATCGAATTCGGTGACACTGTGTTTTGTGAGGCGCTTCGTTAGAATCTCCAGAATCCGTTGAGAGCATCTGGAGGTAGTTTCAATGTCGTGGCCAATAACGTCAACCAGGGAAACAAAATCCTTAGAGGTAAGAACTCGAAGACTGTCTATCGGATCCTTGAAGTAGTCGAGGAACGAGGAGATCAGATCCATGAGCAATGGAGCGTTGTCGGGTTTGCGAACCTTGTCATCTACTCGCAACCGAACCAAGACTAGATCCAGGATCTTAAAGACGTCTTTCACAGAGTAATACTTGGCGATAAAGGCATTCCAGCAGGTACAGCACTCTACGAATGTTCCAAAGTCAGCGATATCTGCTATCCGCATCCAAACAATCCTTTTGACGAATTTCCGATTGTCTTCTACCGGCGGAACAATGATGTATCGTCTTCCAAGTCGTGCCAATGGTTCCTCGAACTCTTGCTGGAGTCCAAAGACAATGTCGAGGATCTGCTCGGAGTGTACTGCAAGGTATCTCGCGGGGAGTCCTTCCACAACTGCTGACACTAGCATGAACGTCTTTTCATCCAGAGGAGACGTTTTTCGACAGTAAGCGAACAGCGGAACAAGGTCGTCGACGGTATGTGCTCCATGTGCAACACACTGCACTATCCAGGCGACTCCTTGGATCGAAACTGACTGTTTTCTGGTCTCCGGCGGCGACTTTTTCTTCTTATAAATCTCCTCCATAACGTCCTTTGGGGTTTGCATCCAATCATGTAGGACTCGCCAGTGAGGGGTTCGGTTTAGAGGATCTATCAGCATACTGTAGCGGGAGACGTGCACACGAGCAAAGATAGAGGACAGGTCGTCGGGGAATTCTGGAAAAATCTAACGATTTTAATGTTTTTCAAACTAAAAACTTACGTGAACACATCAACGCCAGTCTTTCCAAGTTGATCGCCAGCTTCTCGTTGTCGAAAAATCGCAAACAGGCAATCATAGAGCACTCAACTGGAAGAAACAAGCTTCAAACTGCAGAAGCCTGTATGACTTACTGTAGAACCTCACAGGAATATCGATAATCTCTGACAGCTTTAGAAACCAGTTCATAGCCATATCCTTGACAGTCTTGGGTACTTGATCCATACTGAAGTTTGCTGGCAGATCCGTTTGACCAATCTTGTTCCGAGCTTCATTTGATTTGATCATAAGCCGATCATAGACCAACTTTCCGAAAGTGTCCACTACATCAATTGCCAGGAGCCAGTAATATGGATACTCTTCGTTGTATGGAGGTATTGATTGTAGGAGTTGCGCGGCTTCAGTAACAATCTTGAACGCCTCCACTCGATCTTCTCTGTTCCACGCACTGATCAGGTTCTCTCGAAGCATCAAAAACTTCTGCGAAACATCTCCTGCTCGCTTCAAACTCTTCAGATTCTTCTCATCGGATAGAAGCTTCAATCGAGCTTTCAACATATCGATTTGAGTCATTCCAAACTCTTTTGGCTTGGAAATCGACGCAATCTGTGCTCTTTTCTCTCTCCATGGCTGAAAATCCGGAAGTTCAATGTCGAATTGAGCTCTCTCGGATCTTCGATTTTCTAGTGTGTTGTCTAGAGAGACACTCCGAGGTTTTGAAGTTGCATCCAAATCGAAATTGAGTTCGTTCTCTTCATCACCAAATGTTGCGCCTAGAAAGAAGTTGAAAAAACAGTTTTCATCTCGAAAACCAGGAACATTCACCTAACGGGTCTTCAAAATCGTATGTTTCTTGTTTCTTCTCTTGTTTCTCTTTCTTCTTCGTCCAGAAATTGCCAATATTCGTTTTGAGGTCTTCCAGAGGGTGTTGCACAACTGGGATTGATCGATTCGGGTCGGTTTGGAATTTTCTGGCGGCGGGGCGCACTTTCCACAGTGTCTCAGCCGCCATACCCATAAAATGATCAAGTTATATAAATATATTTTAACATTTTAACACTATGAAGGTAAAATCAAGTCGATTATGCAAAAATTCCGAGGAAAGCCACAAAAAACTGACGGAAAACAGCAAATAATGTGTTTCTCCGAGAGGACTACACGGCGCGTGGCCGTTGTTTTTGTCGGATCCTAGGCCAATGCGCGAACTCAAAGCTTCGCAACAACATGTTTTCCCGAGTGGTTTTCCATCAGGATTAGGAATAGGATATTCTGATCAAATTTAGTTTAGAAATCAAAACACAAATAACTGAAAAATCATTTATTTCAAACGCCGTCCGGGTCAACCGAGCCACGCGTTTTTCAACAAGGAATTTATCTGGTCTGCTGTCACTCGCTTGTCGACGGATCTACCAAGCTCCTCAAAGCTTCCCAAAGGTTCCCAGCTTGGGGTGACATCTGAAACAAAGAAGAATGGAATGCTGAAAGATGATGAATAGAGAATTATCACCTTCTTCCAGCGATTTTTGCTCGTAGGGACGCCAGTGCTCGTGGGAATACATCTGGTTGTACATGAAGACTGGCGATGGATCGTAGTCGAATCGCTTAGTCTGAATGTGTTTAATTTCAACTCAATCTGACGTTTTATCCAGTACCTGTATATAAAAAGAGAGTGCAACGTTGCAAATGTAGATGAGGAAAAGAGCGAGGAAATTGAATATCGTCATCTCATGAAGAACACTCTGAAAAAAGGGGAGAATCGTAAAAAATGGACGACAAAGACTGAAAATATAGTAGAGAATTCCATTTACACCGAGCAAAACATCTGTTTTTCCATTTTATTTCGGATCCCTGCAAAGGGGCGGGACCATTGACGAGGCAGTCAATTTCACGGACCATAATTAGCATAATTATTGGCCAAAAACGTCACTTTTCAAGAGGATTTTCGGCGAATTTTTGGAAATTTTAGGCCCTTTGTAAGTTTTGACAAGTCACGCAAGATGTGGGTGTTTGAGAGGTCTCTGGAAGAATGTGTTAGGCGCCGGGGAGCCCTTGGGACCAGTGTTGACGTCCGAATGACCTCCCCGGGAGAGCGGATTGGCCTGGAAATGACGTGAGGAATGGGGCACGATGAGAGAGAAGGTGTCTGGAACAAAGGGGGAACAGTTTAGATGATCAGAGGTTGCGATTTGACCAGGGTTCGTTCTAATTTTGGTTCAGATACCACCTCATGAAGGTTTATGGGAGCTTCTAAAAGCCGTTGGTTATCTGAATCTTCCTGTTCTTGTTCTTCTTTTAGTTTGAAAGCTGCGGGTCAAGCATGCGCCTTTAAAATCTGGGTTACTGTAGTTTCGTCAAGTTTCGTTGATTTATCGTTTTTTTTGGTGATTTCTGCGGGAAATCGTTAGAAAAGAGTCATGTTTCCGTTACTCATAGTGATAAATAACAATTTGAGTCAAATTGATGCTGAAACTTTGATAAAAACGATGAAATCATAGAAAAATCGACGAAACTACAGTATCCCCAACTGTAAAGGCGCATGACTGAAATTTTACGCGGAGTTTCGCATCTCAAACTGGAAGAATACAACTGACATTTTCCAAAAAGTTCCAGATCCCCAAATGTTTTAACAAATTGCTTCATTCAATGTCTCATCCACACAAAACACACAGTGAACTTTTTGATACCTCTGTACCAATCCAAACATCTCTCGGTAGTGTCTAGTATGTGTATAAAAAGTGAAACATATCCTCCCCGACCGTCTCCATTTCAAATGAAAACATGGCTGGCCTTGGTCGGCGAGCCAAACAAAAAGCAAACAAAAGTTTCCCCCCGGTCAGTTGGGGCGTCTTTCTCTGGATAAATTGAAACAAAAAGTGATCAAACATGACTACATTGTCTGTAGTCTTGTTGCCGAACGATCCGATCCGAACTCTGAATAGAAAGAAGAGGACAGGATTGTGTGGAGGGCAGATGACCGGATGGGAAGGAGGATCACGGGATGGGTGACAGTTTCATTGTCAGACAACGGCTTAGACGGTTCCGTCTGTTCTTTGTTTCACACTTTTGATTTCCTCTGAGGAGTTTGTGATGATTCTGTGGAGTTCCCACTTGTTTCTGTAGTTTTTTTTCCAAGCATGTTTGCACTTGTTATAATGTTAACAGATAAATGATGGCATGCTGATACTTTCTAACATACATACTACTACGGTCACGCGAAGTGGCACTCGGCGGGTCTCGCCACGAAATCAGTTTTTCGGCGTTTTTTGACTCTGGATCGATTTTTTTCAAAATTTTTTGATGAAAACGGATAGAGAATTGAATTTGAAACATAGAAATAGCCAATTTGCCTGAATTTAGTTAGATTTTCATTGCGAACTACCTGTTTTTGTAACTTTTTCGCCAAAAAAACAAAATCTTAAATGTTTCTATCAAAACTTTAATATTTCAGGCCAAACTAACTATTTCTAGGCTTAAAATTTCTTGTTCTATCCGTTTTTATCTGAAAAAACTCAAAAAAATTGGTCCTGAAACGAGAAAACAGCAAAAAACCGATTTCGTGGCGAGACCCGCCGAGTGCCACTTCGCGTGACCGCAGTAAAATGTTATAACATCTTCAATATAGTTACTGTTAGGAAAACTTCTCAGATATGTCTCTTCCACTCTTTTTCATCCACTTTTTGCTCTCCTTTCAACGCGGACAGTTGCACGGAGAGAAAGAGGGAGTTGGCTTAACAAATGTTACTGTTTCCCCACCATCACTAATTCTATTGTGACCCATGTTAAGTTTCAAATGACACACGGGAGAAGGTTTCAAAATGTCTTTTCCCGAATTGGAAACGACATAGTTACGTTTTTCATTGTCTTTGCAGCCCTGTTAACCTGTAACATTCAAATCTCAATCCTAACGCTCCGCCCAATCTCGATCCACTTGAAAATCCCATCGAGCAGCCATTTTTTGTCTCCCACTTTCCATCAGTCTCTCCTTTTGTCCATTCAATTCCATTCGATTCGTATCGTATAGTGTCTGTCTTGAACTTTGACTCTTCTTTGCATATTCTAAACCGTCTTGATGACGTGGCAAGTTTTCATAAAGTGCTTCTTATCATCTAAAACATGGAAAGTTTCAGAATGACCATACGAAAAAAGAAGGAGAACAACACGACAATGACGACTGCGAGCTGGAGTTACAAGAACTCGTTCTTCGCCTTCAATCCCGCTTATGGGTTTCAGTTGACGGATAAGAAGAAGTGAGTGTTGAAAAATCAAAAGAACAACTTATTTGAACAAGTAGAACAAGTTGTTCTGGAGTCTAGCTTGGCTACTCTTTGTTTGCCAAAGATTATGTGTATTTGCCGTCGCTCGGACTGATTATTGAGGGGGAGAGAAAATTGACAGTATTATTGGGATTATCTGATGGGTTGATGTGGGGTACTGGTACTACTGGTCAAGAAAGCAAACGATTTCAGGCACGCGCCGTCGATTTTTTCGTTTTTTTGGTGATTTCTTCGGGGAACTGTTGAAAAAATAAATTGATAAGTTTTTCACATTGATAAATTACAATATTAGTAAAAATTCCGTTGACAATTCGCCAAAAAAAACGACAATTCATCGAAAAATCGACGAAACTACAGTATCCCTGACTTTAAAGGCACATGACTGAAATTGAATGAAAGTTTGACGGCGCGCGATTTTTTGGTGATTTTATTGTTTTTTTAGTGATTTTTTCGGGGAATTGTTGAAAAAATGAATTGATAAGTTTTTCACATTGATAATTTACAAAATCAGTAAACATTCCGTTTACACGTCGCCAAAAAAAACGACAAACCACCGAAATATCAACCAAACTACAGTATCCCTGACTTTAAAGGCGCATGCCTGAAATTGAATGAAAGTTTCGCCGCGCCGATTCTTGAAGTGTCTTTTGAACTTTGATACCATCTCCGACCTTTCAAAACCAGATCTGGGAAGATCAGAAAGATGTCTGGAGACTGACCAGAGCCGCCACTCACTCACCTCTCGCGCTGCTCATTGCCTACTCGAGAATCACCGTGTTAACAGCCCCAATCACCACTGTCTCCCTCTCCTCGTTCCCCATAATCTCTCGTACACCACCGTGCCGAAGTCCTCTTCAAAATGTCGGTGGAAAGGGCTTCCGAACAAGAGAAAGAACAAGACTTGAGCAGGCAGTTGATCGTCACCCCCTCTCGCTCTCGCTTTAACCATAAACATTCTTGGTCCACTCTGCGCCGCCTATTTGGTGCCGCCTTCTGTAATCGGTGCACTGATTAGTGTGAAACTTGCAAAACTGGGCGCCGTTGACGCTTCCGACGATATCAAAATTGTGTCGGTCGAGGAGAAGATCCTTCAAAAGTGAGTAATTCCCTATCACTCTTTTTATACTCTCGAAGTTCAAAAAGCTTAGAATCTGAAACATGGAGACCGATCTTGACAGGTTCCCGACATTTTTCAGAGATTTCAAATAGTGGAATAGCAAGACCTATGAAATTTCTCAATCACAGAACGTAAGAAAAAGTACGAATAGGATTGAAAAGTTGTGGGATGTGTCGCCGCTGCATTTCTATGCAATTTCTGATAAATCAAAATTACCTTTTTCATTTCCAGCCGTCGCCAAAATACCTCTTCTACGACAATAACGACAAGCTCCGGTGGTGGACGGTAACTTTTTTCCATTCCCTTCTTCTTCAATCCCCAATATCTCATTTTCCAGCTCAAACTCCTCCGGAGCCACAGTAATCAGTGATTGCTCATCCAGTGATGTGAGCCATTTGGAGCATTTCCCGGACAGGTGAGCTCCTTGTAACCCGATCCTCTTTCTCCTCCGGAAAGGTTGAATTAGATGAGATTTACAAAATCCTCTTTTCTTCTCAGTATCTTCCAATTTCCTCATCATAGACGGCCAAGTGTCAATATTTGTGAACGGAACGTCCGAAACGAGGGGGTTGGAATACTTGAAAAGTGGTGTGGTAGTAGCCGAAGGGGACGGGGCTTTGTGTGAAAACATTGCGAAAAGTGACCAGGGCTTGATGAAAGGGGGTTAGTGATAAGGAGCGGAGGAAAAGTTCAAGTGGCGGAGAGCACGTTTGATAAGATAAAGATCAGCGGAAGAAGAATGTATTGGGGGGCATGAAAAGCACGGCCTGTAAAAGTGTACGTGAGCCGCCGCGGCGTCGACACACGCGCATGCGACTGTCACCGTATCCCGAAAACATTTTTCTAAGTGAAATTATTGAAAATCAGTCGTTTTCCGCTGAATTATTTACTGAAAATAGCGGAAAACACGAGAAAAAAGTAAATACCGAGTTATTTTGTCGTCAAAATGATAAAAAAAATCAGAGAATTCGATGAACAGTTTGGTTTTCTGGAAAATTGCTTTATCGCAATGAATTCTCTGCAAATTGAGTTGTTTTTACTTCCTTTCGATGCTCAGAGGCATGCTTTTCCCATTTTTTGCCAAAATCTTTAAAAATTTCCAGCGAAAACCGCTAAAAACTAGCGAAATTCGCACTTTTCCTTGAAAATGTTTCTCAAAATCCTCCGAGAGGACTACACGACTACGGTAGCAGCGGTTCGGTGGAGCGCACTTGCTGAATTTTCCAAATTCAAAAATATTTTCGCTGCGAGACCCAGCGGAGAAAATCCCAGTGGAAGCGCGTACACTTTTACAGGCCGTGAAAAGAACGAGGGGGACCGCGCGTCGCCAAACTTTCTGACGATTTCAGTCATGCGCCTTTAAAGTCGGGATACTGTAGTTTCGTCGATTTTTCGATGATTTTATCGTTTTTTTGCTGATTTCTCCGGGAAATTGTTGGAAAAAATGAATTTTTCTAGCTTTTCATATCAATAAATAGCAGTGTAAGTCAAAATTCCGTTGAAAAGTTTCTGAAAAAACGAAAAAAACAGCAAAAACCAAACTAACTACAGTATCCCGGACTTTAAAGGCGCATGACAGAAATCGTGTGAAAGTTTGGAGGCGCGCTGCGGTTTTTTCTTGTTTTCTCATTTCTGGACCAATTTTTCTGATTTTTTTTGTCAAAAACATTTAAAAAATAAGATTTGAAACCCAGAAATCGTTCATTTGACAAGAATTTTCGAGTTTTTCATTGCAAATTTCGCGTGGAATAAAAAAAAATAAAAAGTTGGTGATTCCAAATGAAAAACTAACAAATTCCGGTCGAATCCATTAGTTCCTAGATTTCTACTAACTTTTTCTATCATATTTTACATATTTTACCGAAAATAATCGAGAAAACAGCAAAAAACTTATTTTTCCCTTCTTCCGTTTGTTACCTCAGCCTTCATTGTCACATTGTCAACTTGAAAATACATCAATCTTTCTTCCTGCTTTTTTTACTTTTTTGCTTTTTTGCAAGCCCTCACATCACCTGACCACCCTATCAGATATCACTTGTTTTTGTTCTTCTTTTGTTTCTATCTCTAAACCTCTTCATACCTTACCTGAAACATCCCCTAGTTACCCCTTCGTCTCTCCTACTCTCTCTTTTCAATAGCTCCCGGAAGAAACCGGCCGATTGACTCCACCCCGGTGGGCTCTCCCGTGTGCTCCATTCGCCTCATCATCACACCCTAACTGTGTGCCAATCCGATTGTCTGGCGTTTCGCGTCAGGGCCCGCCGTCGCAACAAAACGACTTATTATGCGTGATAATCAGCATCATCACAAACACCTCCTCACTTCCTGACTGGTATTCTGCCCCTCTTTTGCCGACTGAACCGTACCACATTGTTCTGAGTCATGAACAAGAAACCCAAGACTATCATGATCGATTACTCGATCACCAAGATTCTTGAACGAGATCGAAAGTAAGCTCTTTGATAACTTTTTCCTCCATTTTTTCATTCTTTCGCTCTTGTTATTTGCTCATTTCTCCGGGGCGGTCATTTTTGAAGAGAGAAAACATTGATACATTGTATACTCTCTTTGGCCGACTCAAATATGGCGAAAGAGCAGGTTCATAACCATTATGCGCTTGCCTTTCGGGGGGAAGAGAAAGCGGGAGAACTAGATTTTTGTGGTTTTTGCCAAATTGACATGAAATGTATCGGGAAAGCGAAAACGAGAAGAGAAAAACTGGGGGTTGAGAGGAGAGGGGAATTGTAGGAATTAGTGGTACTATTCTAACAGTTTAAAACGAACGGCTCGCCGCCAAATTTTTATACAATTTCAGTCATGCGCCTTTAAAGTCGGGATACTGTAGTTTCTGCTATTTTTCGGCAAAGTGTCAGCGGACTTTTGCCTTACATTGTTTTTTAAATATGTGATTAACTGAAACATTCTTTTTCTCAACAATTTCCCGGAGAAATCACCGAAAAATCGACTGAACTACAGTATCCCCCACTTTAAAGGCGCATGCTTGAAATCGAATGAAAGTTTAGCGGCGCGCCGCATTTCAAATTGAAAAAATCATAGCTTTATTTTGGAGCATTGTCTTAAAACACTTGTTTCAAAGCATAATACCCAACCTTCACAAGCCACAAATCCCGATCAAAGTTCAACAAATCATCCTTTGACACGCTCTACAAAAAAATGTTGTATGTTATACAATCCCCACACCTGTAACTAGAAATCCTAGACAAACAGTATAATAGACATCTAGCCACTTCACATCTCAGCTCAGGAAACGTGTCAACTAGCTAACTAGACACTTGTATCATATCACAAACCAAAGCTCAAAACCTTGAGAACACCTACACCCCCGCTCCATTACGTTCCATTCGCTCTAGTCATGATCCAGTTATCTTCAGTGTTTTGTCCAGGTGGCACACTCACTTTTGTGTGTATACAATCCTTGAGTACTTTCCTCTTTCCGAAGCTCTCTGCGTCTCGGTTTCCCTCTTCCTAATCAGCTCGGCAAGACTGTTTTGCGCAAGATTTGAAACCTTTTCTTCATGCCGTAGCATAGCACCACTTTTTGGCACGTGTCAATGACGCAAAGTGGTCAAAAACAAACAAACCCCCAATCGGTTCCAAAGAAACAAACAAACACTGCCACCACCATTTTTTAATCATATCAAATCCCCATCCGAAACTCCCTAATGAAAAACCCATTCAGAAACGCCCGTCTGGCGGCGGTGTTCGCCGCCCTCTTCATCCTCACCCTCCTCATTTCCATCTCGTTCATCACCATCGTCGCCATCCTCTCCGATGGCTTCTCCACTCTTATCTCAGGTATTCCAGTTTCTAATGGCCACGTGGCAAGCGTTCTCCTACATCAAGACTAATAGCTCGATGCTTACCATAGCTCCAACTCCTATTCCAACAACTAGTACACTTTCATTTCCCACTCCAGGCCCGGATCTCTGTGTCGACTCGGATGGTGGTGGAGGTGGGGATCCCGGCGACTACGTAAAAAACAACTTTCCTCATCACTATGAAAACTCGACTTGCCTGACACCAGACTGCATTCGACTAGCTGCCAACTACCTGAACAACATGAATCGAGATGCTAACCCATGCGAGGACTTTTATGAGTTTGCCTGCGGGAACTATGCGAGACGACGGGTGATTGCGGAGCATGAGAAGAAGGTTACAGTGTTGAGTGAGATGAAGAGAGAAATGGATCGACATTTGAAAGGTGAACGGTATTTTCCTTTCAATTTGAAATGCGCCGCCAAACTTCCAGACAATTTCAGACATGCGCCTTTCAAGTCGGGGATACTGTAGTTGGTCGATTTTTTGATGATATTGGTGGCATTCATGTTGATAACATAAATTGAAGATCCACGATGAATTCATCGAAAAATCGACAAAACCGACCAAACTACAGTACCCCAACGTTAAAGGCGCATGGGTGAAATCGATTGAAAGTTGGGCGGCGCACCAATTTCCCATTCATCCTAACCAAAATATCCGTGTTTCCAGACATTCTCGAAAAGACCTCCCGTGAGAATGCCACCCGTTCCATGAAGCTTGCTCAAATCTACTTTGACTCTTGTATGGACGAGTTTGCACAAGATGACCTCGGAGTCCAACCCCTCATGTCCATGATCAGTAACCTCGGTGGCTGGCCTCTCCTAACCAACGCTCGCTTCGACTCTATAGACTTCCAATGGGAAGTTCTAGCAGGTCACTTGGCGTTGTATGGCATCGACGGGATTTTCAGAGTGTTCGTGCATTCTTCATTCGATGACAGTAACAAACATGTGCTGATGTTCTCCCCACCGAAACTTTTCCTGGAGAAGAAGAAGTTCTATCGGGAGGTGCCCTCTTCAAATGTGTACTTGCAGTATTATCGCCAGTACATTCTCTCTTTAC
The DNA here is from genome assembly GCA_900883565.2 of Caenorhabditis panamensis. Classification (NCBI taxonomy): domain Eukaryota; kingdom Metazoa; phylum Nematoda; class Chromadorea; order Rhabditida; family Rhabditidae; genus Caenorhabditis; species Caenorhabditis panamensis. The sequence goes on along the minus strand of LR537854.1, from coordinate 84,531 downwards.
TGTCACTTCTGGGAGTTGATATGGAGGATGAGACGGGAGTCATTGAGTATCAAGTTGATGATATCATTGACTTTGAAAGACGGATTGCAAATTTAACCCGAATAGAACTCTCCAGAAATCATAGCTCTATCAACAACATGATAACGTTTGGAGACTTCAAAAAGAAGTATGACAAGATCAACTGGGAGGCCTATTTTAACGAAGAAATGCGTTCGAATCTTGGCAGAATGCCAGATTCCCTTCTTATCAATGTTGTGGATATCAACTACTTTGACAATCTCTACTCACTAATCAAATCTAAACCATTAAGTTCCATCAACAACTTTTTGATGTGGTGTCTTGTGTCCAACTATGACACGTATCTTCCTGCTAAGTTCCGCAAACCGATGCAAGAGTTCAGACAGAAGATGTATGGCATTGGGTCTGATGTGAGTAATGAGTAGAGAGGTCTCTTTAATAGAAGAAATTCTTTAGGACCCACTCTGGGAAGTTTGTGTTGGAGAAGTAAGAGACAACTTGGCAATGCCACTCTCCACAGAGTATGCCCATAAGTTCTTCACCAGGAGAGACAAGGGAATCGTAAGTTTTTGAATGAAGAAATCCTAGACATCTGACATCCCAAAAACCAACTTACACGTGAATATCTCAGCTTTGGCGCTTTCAAAAACGTGTCAACACACTTCTACCATATCACAAACCGCAGTTCAAGACGTTTGAAACACCTACACCCCCGCTCCATTACATTCCATTCGCTCTAGTTATGATCCAGTTATCTTCAATTCTAACTTTTCAGGCAGAAGACATGATAAAGGATTTGAAAAAAGCCATGGAGCACACTTTACTCAATGCAGATTGGATTGATGAGTCGACGAGGGAGGCAGCGGTGATGAAGTTGGATGCGATGGGGCATAAGATCGGGTGAGATGTTTTGAGATGTATCTCGTAAATGAAAAGACATGGTAAAAAACTGTCAACTACAAAAATGTTCACAAAGGGTTAGTGTACAATTTGCTAGTTAAAAGTTTTCAATCATCTGTCATGGTTCTCGAGATATAAGAGAAATAATATCGCACTCTCAGGTTCCCCGACTCGCTGCTCAATGAAACAGCTGTGTTGTTGCCCTATGCAGGAGTCCGTCTCACCGCCAACCAGTTCTTCGACAATGCGGTTTCACTAAAGAAAGCCGCCTATAGAGACTCTCTCTCCAAACTGCACCGCGCTCCATCAGTCATCGATTGGGCTTCTCCTATCATTGCAGTTGACGCGTTTCATTACTTCACTGGAAATGAGATCAGTGAGTTCTCTTTCACGTCTGAACCTCCTTTTGAACTCTTCTTTTCAGTATTCCCCGCCGGAATCCTCCAATTCCCAATGTTCGTCCCCGATGCTCCATCCTTTGCAAACTACGGAGCGATTGGAATGGGAATTGGTCATGAGATAACTCATGGTTATGATGATTTGGGGGCACAATACGACGACAAGGGGAACTTGAGAGGATGGTGGCACACAGAGACAATGACAACGTTCCAGAAGAAGAAACAGTGTTTTGTGGCGCAGTATGGGAGTAAGGTGGAACCGCATACAGGAAGAAAGGTTGATGGAAGGATGACAATTGGAGAGAACATTGCTGACAATGGAGGCCTCCGAGTAGCCTTTCAAGCCTATCAATTAAAGCTTGATCGGGGGAAAGAGACAAATCGGCTTCCAGGATTGACAGATTTCAGTCCGAAGCAGTTGTTCTTTTTGGCATATGCTAATGTAAGCTTTGAAATGCGTTGTTTCGTGAATAACACTACCCACGATTCCAGTCATGCGCCTTTAAAGTCGGGGATACTGTAGTTTCATCGACTTTTTGACGGTTTTATAGTTTTTTCGGGAATTTCTTCGGAAAATTGTTGAAAAAAAGAAAGGTTTCAGTTTTTCATGTCGATAAATAGCAATAAAAGTAGTAATACCGCTCAAATTTTGCCGGAAAAACGCTAAAATCATCGAAAAATCGACAAAACTACAGTAACCCGACTTTAAAGGCGCATGCATGAAATCGTCGGAAAGTTTGGCGTTGCAACACCGAGAGTGTCTTTCGTAGTGCTGCTTCTCTTTTTTCCAAACTGAAAGAATACAACTCTTTTCTGTTTCCAGACCTGGTGTGAAGCCCTGAAGCCCTCTGCCATCGACCACATCATGGACACCGATGTGCACTCGCTTGGAATGTTCCGAGTCAACGTTCCCCTTCAGAACCTTCCAGCGTTCTCCAAGGAGTTTGACTGCCCGATTGGCTCGCCAATGAATCCATTTGAGAAGTGCAGGATCTGGTGATTCTTTCTCCCATGACATATTGAAGTCCTTAATCAAACCTACGCATTCTCTGCTTCCTCTTTCTCTGCGTCTCTCCGTTTTCCCAAGTCGAAATATGATCTCTAAATGTCTGAAAGTTTTCTTGAACATTGTCTATTGATTATTTGATTATTTGACTCGGGTTGTTTGTCATGTTCAGTTGAATAAAGCCGTCTAATCTTTGATTCAATGCATCTGTCAGAAGATCCACGAAAACAAGACGGTTGGAGGATTGTCCAAACTAATCTCTTATCACTTTATCACTACATATCGCTACATTTCACTCTTCTTACCAACATGCAACAAATCCTTCTAGCCTCAATGTTTCTAGGATTCATAGGGTGAGTCCTCAATATTTTAAACATTCTTATTCTCATTCTCAACTTCAGTACTACCGTGGCCCAAAGCGCTAATGACAAGCTGATAGCATGTTGTGCAAGTGACCCACAAATTGATAAGGGATGTGCCAGTAAATACTGCAATTTTGGAAATATCAATCAGTTCATGGTTCTTCCATTTATTGCGGAATGCGGACCAAAAGGGAACACGATTTCGAGGATTTGGGATTGTATAAGTTCGAAACATGATCATACGGGGTGCTGTACTAATCAGGTTTGTTCTTTGAAGTGTATTAACTCTTTTAGTTGGAGAGATGGCAAAAAGGTGTCAACTAAAACATAAAAGCTCTTTTCACGGCGCGTATTTCATTAGTTGACACCTGTTTGATACCTTTCATTCTAACCAAGATACGCGCTATTCTAGGGAGTCCTCCCGCTCTGCCGCGCCTTCTGTGACGCCTCCAAAGCTGTCCCCACCGACATGTTGAAGTACGGACTGTGCACTGGAGAATTCGACAAGTATCGTCTTTGCTTCCGCACCCATTTGAAGCATCACAATGCCATTCGACCATAACTTATGCAAAGAATTGTAAAACTTGTATTAATAAAATAAAAGGTTCTGTTTTTCATTCATTCTGTTTTCGTTGCTTTCTTCCATCCCATTTGTTTCTTATTGTCAGCCAACGTTAGCCGCTTTGCGAATCTTCCCCGTCTTCTTCTTTTCTCTTCTCAAAAAGAGAAAAGCGAACGAACGAAACCGGTTGGTTGCGGCGGCATGGTCACTTGGCTAACACGGCTTTGAATCCAGTGATATGTTTCTGATAGGCTATGCTTGTTCTCATCCTTATCAATCCGACGTTTAGTGTTGCAATACATAGTATGGATTGATTTTCGTGTATCTCTCTTGATGACGTGGCATTTTGACTTCTAAATAGTTTCGAGAAACTGTTCACACCTCTATCCAGTTTCCCTCTCTAGATCCGATCATTCTCTGTCTGTAACCCATATCTCCATGCCAATCTAGCTGTCAAACATTTGATCTTTTAGGCTACAATGCAACACCAAACTTTATTCTTTCCGTTTTCCCCGAATCGCCATTCTGACCTTCACGGCTTCTCCTTCTTCCTTTATGCTTTTTCTTTTAGACTGACATCATATCGTTTTCCCATTCTGTTTTAGCCACCCTTTACGGCGTTGGTTTCAAAGACACTAGTTATCTATGACTAACTCTCTTGTTTACACTTTTGGAAACCAAAGGGGTATATAAAGTTAAGGTTACCGTTCAACTTGTTAGTCTTTCTTGTTTGTCACTTTTTTCCCATGTGACAGAGGAGATTCGAGCGAAACCAAGAAACAGTCTGACTAAGTTGCAGATGATGATGATCCTCGTCTTTTGATCGTCCGGATCCTTTGTTACAAATAGAACACCACAACATCTTGTGACTTAGATAGCCAAATAACAACTTCCCAATACTTCATTTTCACCCAAGAAGCTGCTAAAGTCCAGACACCGCTTTGCTGCCCACAGCCCTCCTCCATTTCCGCCTTTATTTCGCTTATTTTTGACCGTTTTTCCTAAACTCTTTTGTAAAAAACATTTGAAAACACTATTGCCTTGATGTTTTTACAAAAAAGTTTGAGAAAAACGGTTGAAAATGAGCAAAATAAAGGCAAAAACAGTGAGCCGCGAAAGTTTGGTCTCGTGTCGTTGCGTCCTGTCGCCGCCGCGGTCATGTCCTCGTGTCGTCTGTTTTTGCCTTCATTTCGCTCATTTTTGACTGTTTTTCCTGAACTTTCTTATAAAAACATTAAGACAATTGTGTTCTCGAATGTTTTTCACAAAAAAGTTTGAGAAAAACGGTCGAAAATAAGCAGAATAAGAGCAAAAACAATGCGCCACGGCTTAGAAGACAGCGATTGATGAACTGACTAACTGCCTCATGTTCCAGGATGCGTTTCCTTCTCCTTGGCTCTCTTCTCATCGTCTCCGTAGCTTCCCAAGGTTGGCAATACAACCCATTCCAACAATGGGCCCAACCTGCTGCCGCCTGGCCACAACAGCCACAATGGGGAGCCGCCCAGGGAGGATTCGGAGCTCAGCCGCAACCACAAACCTTCCTTCCAACTCAGCAAGGAGTTAAGAATGCTGTATCGGATAGGATCACTCAGATGTGAGTTGTTTCGATTGATTTCATGGCAACGTTTTTTTTTTCTAGCTATGGAGTCCCAGGCAAACGCAATGCCAACCAGAAATTGAGAGTGTGCTGTAGAAGTTTGAAGGATGCAGATGTGGATTGCAGAAGGAAGTATTGTGACTTTGAGGCCTTTAGACCAGATCAGGTTCTCGGCTACCTTGCCGAATGCTCTCCAAAAGGACCAACCGTCGGTCAAATGTGGGACTGCGCCTCTTCCCGTGCCGACCATACAGCTTGCTGCCAACGCCAAGGAGTCCTTCCAGCATGCATGGCTTACTGTGAAACCACAAACGGAGTCCCCACTGACTACCTGAAATACGCTCTCTGCGTTGGACAATTTGACAGAATCCGATACTGCTTCAGAGAGTATCTTGAGGGACACCCGAACATCAAGGGGGATTCCTAATCATGAAATGGTGCCTGTATTGTTTACTTGCTTTACTCATCATTTATAGTTTGAACTGCTTATTTTTGTCTGTAAATATATTTATCCAATATGAATTTCTCAATAATGATAATGTGGATCTTTACTGGCACCTAAGAACAATGGCATCTTATCTTTCACAACGGAGAAAATGAATGTTGAGAAAGGGTGAGTCCTAACTGGATAAAATTCTGATAGGGGAAACGCGAAACCTGGGACTCCATCATCGCAGTTATTATACAATGAAAAAGAGTGTGCAATTTCCAGAAACGCTGTGTTCCCCGAAGCTTTGATGAAAAATTTCTGTTCCATTTCTTCTTGGCTGCATGGATCGTTACAAGGCTTCAAATGTAAACTAAAGGTAGAATTTAAGTTTACAGTAGAAGTGACTTCAAATCCAGGAACTGCAACATCGAGAAGGGCATAGTCAAGGTCATCGAGAAGAGTGTTGTAGCGCAATGGGGTCAGGCCCTACAACAATTAGACTCAGTTTCTTGGACGCCGCTCATTTTTACCTTTATCGCCTTTTTCAAATCGGATTGATTTCTTGGTATAAACAAATTGAGCCAGATAGTATTGTTTGAATAAGGAATGGCGATGACCTACAAAAAGAAAACTGAAAGACAGTGTTCCAGCGAACGTTACCTTGAACTTATCGTCTATTGTGTACTTCATTACCCTGCTTCGATCTTCTAAAAGTTTTGATTTACTCTTGACCATCTTCATCTCTGTGAAAAATTTTTTAAATCTGAATAAATCTTCAAGTGTTTTTAGTTCACAGATGTTCTTTGTCCCGGCCGACTTGAAATTGAGTTTCTGAGATGACAACTATGAATAATGGTTTATTCCCAATCATTATAACCAACCGGCCAACTTCCTTTGTTCAAGTGGCTCATTTCTTCTTGCCAATTTTCAGAAAGGTTCCGCAACTGATCATCAGAAATCCCTTGGAATATAGGAAGCTTCTCATTCAGTGTTTGATTCCTATTCAACTGATACAACGACAGTGTGAGAAGGGTGTGAATTGGAGAGAAAACAATATTAGAATCATGAAACGAAGATTTGAGAAATGATAGCCCGAACTCGGTGGGGTCAATCATTCTGATCGGTTTCTACTCACATGTTTTGGGGGTTTTTATATAAGTAGTACACATGGTGGATGACCAAGCAACAACTGACTCTACTCAGAAACAAAACCAACACGCGAAAAGATTAGCACCCTCGGTGCAAAGTCTAAGGGACAGACTATAAACACTCCGACTTCAAGTGAGCACAAAGGAAATGAAGGGAAAGCATGTGCTACAAAAGGAACACATGTGATTTTGAAAGAGTAAGATGATCTTTGATCATCTTCAAAAGCAGGAGATCCCCGAGAGCACAGCAAAGATGCATGTGAAACATGTGTGCGGCGTGGACCCTGATGAGCTAGCACATGTACGAAAGCTTGTGGAATTGTTGAGTAAGATAAAGAAATTCTTACGCAACAACATGAAAACAATGGACTCGTTTTAAACAAACTCAAGGAAATGTTTTGAAGGTTTCGAAGTTCAAAAAGTCACAGGGGGTTGGAACAGGTGCGAGACCAACACATCTGATCAGACGAATCCATTTGATGGTTGTATAATCTGTTGGAGGGATCGGGGAGCGTTTTGACAATATTCACACCATGTCCCAAATGTGTTGCTGGGACAACGGAAGTAGGTCGATGGGGAGGAACAATGATTTTTCAGATGACGGGGGACAGAATAAGATCAGTGTAGATGGTTCAGAGAATCGGTTGACATTTATCTTACTCTCTCTCTCTCTTTCATTTCATCAGGTTTTCCAGTGTTCACATATAACTGTTGCTTCTTTCAGATGTCTTCTTCCAAACCCAACATCAAACGTACTCCTAATGGTTACATATTGTTTTCAAGAGCATACCGGAAGCAAATTGCTGAAGATAAAGATACAGGACCAAAACCATCTCCACAAGAAACGACTACATTAATCGGAAAACGTTGGAGAAGAATGACAGAAGAAGAAAGAGCACCGTACTACGCGGAAGCAGAAAAACTTCGGACGGAACAGAAAAAGGCATACCCCGATTTGAAGGTTACATATAAACGTAAAAAGTCTCGAGAGATCATGAAGGAGGCTTGTTTTTCTTACTTCCTTGATACTCAGAAAGAACATGTGAACCAATCGAGTGGCCAGTATGATCCATATCTGGTTAGTTTTATTCAACTAGTCGGACAACAAAACCGGATGTTCCAAAATTTTCAGAATGAAAAACATCCGCTGAATGCTTCTGTGGTGAATCGAGAAACACACGCTGATCATCAAATTGCTCAGGTAAGTATAGTTTTTCATAACTCACCATGATTGTAAGCTATCTGTTTTCCTACAGACCGTTTCCTACAATCCATGGCCAACAAACATTCCACAACACAATGTGTTCGGATATGGACAACAGATTCCTCACCAGGTTCCTCAACAACACCATCATTACATTTACCAGGTCAGCTCTCTTTTTCAAACCAACTAAACACGTGTTTCTTTCCAGCCCTACCGATACCCAACAGCTTCAAACTATTGCAACCACTACTGCAACAATTCTCAAGCTTACATGGCACAGCAACCCACCTGTTCTGGATTCGCACAGTCTTCTACAGGATCGTTTGCATTCATTCCTGTTGGTCAACCCTTCCATTTCTCTCATCCGTATCCTCCTGCAATTGGCTTCAATCAATTTCCTTGAGCTCCAGTGCACCACAGTTCAAAACAACACAAATTTCAGCGGTTCACCGTTTTTGCCTTAATTTTGCTTATTTTCGACGATTTTACACAAAATTTCCTGTAGGAACATTTGAAAACACAATAGTCTAAATTTTTTACAGAAAAGTTTGAGAAAAATGGTCAAAAATGAGCAAAATAAAGGCGAAAACGGTGTACCGCTGAAATTTTCGTTTTGTGTCGCCAAGGGCACCGATTTGTCCCACAAATCATTCAGCATACCCACTTTCTCTCTGATAACAACTATATGCTCCGTTCAGCGAAATTCGCTTATCAGAGGGCGTCTCGCACTCCTTTTCCCCGACCATCGCATGTCAATTCTCGACTTGTGACCCCTTTTATGTGTTTCATCCTATAAAATGCACCAGTTTCCGAGTTTTTGACAGTTTTTACGGTCTTTTTTGTGGCTTTGTGTTCCATTCAGCTGACTTATTTACACTTGAGCAGGAGCAGGCAGGAGATGGAGATAAGCGCTTCCGTAAACTGTATACTGAACACTTTTTTGGTGTTTTGTTGTCTTGCCCGATTTAGGTACAATACTGTTCTCTGTTTTCGTAAACATAAAATGGAAGCTTATTTGGTAGAGAAAGACAAACAACGCTTAGAGAGAGAGGGGTCAATGTATAAAAGAAGCTTCTTATCAAATCAGGTGATCGTTTTCAACTAGACGCACTTTTCAAAGTGTCTGCCACGTCACCACCAAATCCCATCACTTCTTTCATTGACCATAAACTTTGTTATGCATGTCTTTCTGTCTGTCTGCCTATCACCCGGATTCCCAATTCCATTTCCCATTTCGATTTCAACTCTCCATTGACGTGTGTTTGCTATTTGAACTGTTTTAGACTTTCTGACGAAACATGCGTTTTGCTCATTCCAAATGCTCGTTTTTTTGCAATTTCCCATAAAACACACCCATGTCCGTCTCCTATTTATCATAAATGTGTGTGTTGGTCAGCTGACTAGAACAAGAACTGTGTTGTTTCTTTGATAAGATAGACACCACTTGTAAGCAGTTTTTCTTGAACAGAACACGTCATTTTTTGCTGGAAAGAAGGAGGAAACGATTGTGACCTACTTATAGATTGACTCAGGCTGTAATCTCATGTTCCGAGTAGAAAAAAGAGCATAAATAGATAGAGGTTATGGAGCACGCATTCGCTCTGACTAAAAGGAGTAGCGTGTTTCCAGCCTATATCTCGCGAATCATCAAAGTTATTGAACAGTTGTCAACTACAAAGTTGGAGCTCTTACTTTTTGCTATATTTTGTTAGTTGACAGTTTTCTGATAACTTTTATGGTTAGCGAGATATGCATGAGAAATCGAGCACTATTTTCAATTCTGGTCGGACTCGGCGATGGCAAATTACGCACGCGCTCTTATTTTCTTAACGATTGCAGATATGAAAAAGTTGTCAACTTCAAAGTTGGAGCTCTTACTTTTCTCTACTTTTTGTCAGTTGACAGTTTTTCAATATCTTCAATACTTGCCAAGATAAGCTTTAAAAATCCCAATGTTATATTTGGTCAATTAGAGTGCACTTTCTCTGTTCTCTTTCTGTTTTCCCCTTTTCTTCCTTTCCTTCCTAATCCAATCATTTCCACTTTCAACCATAACAAAACACTTTGAGAACTTTCCATTCCGGTTTAAAATCTTTGAAATCTTTGAAGTCTCACTTCTCCCCTTTCCTTCTTCTCCCCGTCTCACAGCTGGAGGTTAAGGGTGAAGGGTTAAGCAAGAACAAACAGTCTCCTCCTCGAATTATGAGTATATCTGGCTGCTTCGATCTGTTTGTTCTCTCGGTCTCCTCTCCCCTCCAACCGGTTCGTCACCTACTGTCTCTTTCTGTTCGTTTTCTTTTAAATTGAATCATCACACGAAGACGTCTTACCCTTCTTCCTTACCCATAATTATCCTCTTCCACATCTCGTCTCCCTCAAAAAAAGTTTCCTTTCTGGGTCGGTTCCTGTTCCACTTTTATTAGGTTTTCATTTCAAACTCAATTTCCGCGCTCGCTTCTATTCTGTTTGTAACCTTCAAAAGAGAGAGAGAGAGAAGTGTATTTTGGTCTTTCAAAGTTGAATCACCTCATCTTCTCGTCGTCTTCTGATTGTTTGAATTGTGTCAATTCTTTTCATTGGTTTTTCTTTGATTCCCACCTCATACTTCAGTGTCAAGAACTCATTGAACTCGGTGCAAGCTTGGGTCTAACAATGGTACAAAGTTCTTTAGGTCTTAGAGTTAGTTGACCTAGTTTTGTTTGAGTTGGCACGGATTTTATGTTGTTTGCAAAACATTTTTGTATGGGAATCACGGCTTTTGTGAAGGTAACACCTTCATTCCTTCGAGGCTCGGCTAGCCTCGTGTTGCCTTGCCTTATGAAAACGAGCTGACTTTTGCTGCTAATATCTCGCGAACCATTGAAGATATTGAAAAACTGTCAACTACAAAATTGAAGCTCTTAACTTTATGAATATTTTGTTAGTTGACAGCTTTTTGATAACTTCTATGGTTATTGAGATATGGACAAAACCTCGAATGCCATTGGTGGGCGCGCGCCTTCTCACTACACAAAAATAGCCTTTGCGCGCAGGCTTATATCTCGCGAGCCATTGAAGGCATCTAAAAACCGTCAACTACAAAATTGAAGTTTTTAACTTCATAAATATTTTGTTAGTTAGCAATTTTTAGTAACTTTAAGAGTCATTGTCTGCAAGAATTCAAACTTTACGCCAGTGGGTGGTACAATCCCCCCGCGAGGCCGCGCGCCTTTATTTTTGATCCGTTTGTTGAGAAAAGTTGAAACTAGACTAAACAAGACTTGAAGAACTCGTTTTTTGTAGTTTCAAGTTTTGAAAATGTAAAGTAACCGAGATAAGGTAACATTTTTCGAAAAATCATAAAAAATTTGAAACTTGTTATTTTTAATTGTTCTTTTTTGTGATTGATAGACAATTGAATAACGCAACTTTTTTGTGTTAAAAACAAAAAATGAAAAAAATTTTGAACATTAAAAAATTTATTTTGAAATTTTCAACTCAAGTTTTCTCGAAAAAAGTCAACGATTGCCCAACTCAAAACTGTGTTTATTTTGTGCGCAAATTATCTGTTTACTATAATTAGCTAATGCCCTGTTGCAAAAACGGCGTCACGATTTGCAATAAACCATCAAAGACAAGCCATTTTTCAAAAAAATGTAAAAATCAAAAAGCAAACTTTCTCATTTTTTGTCATAAATTATTTTTAATAAGATATTCTGGTAGGAAATTGTCTGTAGATTATTTTTGTAGTTGACCACTTTTTGATTGCTCTTCTGGTTCTCGAGTTATAGCAGTTTTCCCGAGACGTGTCCAAAGTTGGGGCGCGGCGGCCGGTCGGTCGGTGGGCGGCTGGGGCAAGTCGGCAGCCAAAAGTGGGGTGTGCAAGAATGATCATAACTTGGCGGCCAGGCATTATTTTAACAAACGCTCAACTACAAAGTTGTAGTTCTAGAAATAAGCTATCAGTTAATGTTTTTTGCCGTTTATTTGCTTACAAATGCAAAAAGTTATACGTTACGGAACTTGTCAAAGTTCTGTCAACTGTATACAATTGCAGATTAGATGCAATTTTTACAAATTAACATCAATCAATAGCTTGTTTCTTGAACTACATCTTCGTAGTTGACCGTTTGTTAAAATAATGCCTGGCCGCCAAGTTATGATCATTCTTGCACACCCCACTTTTGGCTGCCGACTCACCCCCGCCGCTCACCGACCGACCGGCTGCCGCGCCCCAACTTTGGACACGTCTCGGGAAAACGGCTATAACTCGAGAACCAGAAGAGCAATCAAAAAGTGGTCAACTACAAAAATAATCTACAGACAATTTCCTACCAGAATATCTTATTAAAAATAATTTATGACAAAAAATGAGAAAGTTTGCTTTTTGGTTGTGACATTTTTTCAAAAAATAGCTTGTCTTTGATGGTTTATTGCAAATCGTGACGCCGTTTTTGCAACAGGGCATTAGCTAATTATAGTAAACAGATAATTTGCGCACAAAATAAACACAGTTTTGAGTTGGGCAATCGTTGACTTTTTTTGAGAAAACTTGAGTTGAAAAATTCAAAATAAATTTTTTAATGTTAAAAATTTTTTTCATTTTTTGTTTTCAACACAAAAAAGTTGCGTTATTCAATTGTCTATCAATCACAAAAAAGAGCAATCAAAAATAACAAGTTTCAAATTTTTTATGATTTTTCGAAAAATGTTACCTTATCTCGGTCACTTCACATTTTCAAAACTTGAAACTACAAAAAACAAGTTCTTCAGGTCTTGTTTAGTCTAGTTTCAACTTTTCTCAACAAACGGATCAAAAATAAAGGCGCGCGGCCTCGCGGGGGGATTGTACCACTTCTTTTTGAAGGATTACTGACAATGACTCTTAATGGTTAGCGAGATATAGGCAAAATCCCAAGTGCCATTGGTAGGCGCGCGCCTTCTCACTACACAAAAATAGTCTTTGCGCGCAGGCTTATATCTCGGGAAACATTGAAGATATTGAAAAACTGTTCACTACAAAATTGAAGCTCTCAACTTTATGAATATTTTGTCAGTTGACAACTTTTCAATAACTTTAATGGTTAGCGAGATATAGGCAAAATCCCAAGTGCCGTTGCATAGCCTTTGCGCGCAAGTTCGTATCTCATCAACCATATTAGTTATCAAAAAGTTGTCAAGTACAAAGTTGTTTGATAAATGTTTAGCTACATTTTCATAGTTGACAATTTTTGATTATCTTTTGTCGTTATCGAGATATGCTCAAGCGCAATTGCATCATACAACTTTTCTTATCATTACCAGCTAAAGTTCACTCCGACCACTTCATCTCATGATCCCTTCTCTTGTTTTCCTCTATTCTCCAATTGATCTTTGTGATTTATGCGAATGTTTTCTGTTTTCCTGGAAATACAGAATATGTATGAATGTGTTATTGGAGTGGTCAACTAGTTTCCAGTTCCATCTATTCTTTTTCTTCCTCTTACCATCAAGGATAAACTCTTTCTGTGCTTAGTGACAGTGATGGTCAGTGATTTTCTGTCCTTTCTGAAATTTGCATATTCTCCCTCTCACTCACTATAATCGTATTGTGTTTTGTTTCATTTCAAGTTCAGTACATTTCGGCATCTTTCTCTCATTTCAGTTATAGTAGACAAACCAAACTTTATCAATTCTAGATCGAAAATCAAGAATGCTGGAGAAAATCCGGTTCACTGTAATCCTCGATCGACCGTTTTATCAGCCGGGGCAGATGATTCAGGTTAGTAAACCCTAAGTGTCTAGTTTCAAGACTCTACTTCTAGGGTCACGTCATCTGCGATCCCCACCAACCCCTGGAAATTGACACAGTTGAAGGACGGATCTACGGAGAAGTGTATTTCCAACCACCCACCACCACCACCTACTCTCATTCCCCATCTCCTCCTCCCAAGACACGAGTGCTCATTGACGAAAGATCGCAGTTGTGGAAGTATCAGACAGTCGGGGAGATGTTAGGAATGGAGGATTTGTATGATGAGAACCAGAATCAAAACCAGAACCAAGACCCAAATCACAACACCATGAACTATTCTGTTGATAAGCCATCGGGCTCCTCCATCTTCACATCTCCTGCAACGTTTCCTATTCGGATTGTGGTTCCCCAGTTTGCACCGCCCAGTTTTCACTGCCCGGGTAGTCCAGTGAATGTTAGATTTACTCTGGAGGTTAGAAAAGTCTTGATTTCAAAACATTATCATGTCTTTATTCTTTAGATCCAACTCTACAACCAAGGATTTAAGATTGCCTCTCATGAGGAGAATCTGGTAGTGTTGAACTATGAATCCGTCAAGAGACACGTTGCACCAAAGCCTGTAAACTTCCAGAAGACGTTTCATTTTCCAAAGTTAGTTTTCGAAAGTTAAAAGGGAGAAGCCTAGACTAAAAGCAACACAAATAAAATATCGTACCGCATTTCAGAGAACGCTCCATCTCCGTAGACATGCTCCTTCCAACCGATGTCTTCACAACCACTGCAAAGATTGATAACTGTATTACTGTCACTAATCGGTATGATAGCAAAAGAAATATGATAAATTCATATAGCCACAGTAATCCTTCTAGATGGAAGCAATCTCTGAAATACATCCACCTCAACATTGTCCGCCGAATCTCCGCATTGAACCAGAAAAATGAAGTAGTGGATACAGTGAAAATTGATACCACAGGTACACAAATAGATGCAATGTCTCTTTTACTTAAACCTTCCAGGAGTTGGCCTACCGTCAAAACATAAAATCCTAGTCGGAGAGACCTACTCATTCCGTCCATCCTTCAACATTCCGGCCCTCCCCCCTAATATTCATGTCAATGGGCTTTTTAAAACGGAGTATTCTTTAAAAGTCACTATTGGAAGAGCACATAACTTTGTGCTCACTTCATTTGAAATCCCTATAACTATCACGACAACAGAGCTGGAGGAGAGGAAGTCAATGAGGAAAGATGGTAGGTAAAGTGTCGAGGTGTTTTTGGGGACCTGTAACTCGGCTCAAAATGGTTCATTGAAGCTGAAATTTTGTTTACAAGCAGTTCACATTATTGTTTCTATTTGTGTGAAGTTTCAATGTTTTTCCTTCAAAACTTCCTGTTCTATTATCCTTCAAAGTTGCAGAAGTTCTCGTCGACGTCTTCGCCTCCAATCACACTTTGAACAAGATACCGGTAGATTTACTTGCTTGATAACTTTATTTTGTAAGTATAATTGTGAATGGAACATATCAGAATTTGAAAAAGTCAATAAAGCACTTGAATACAGAGGTCGAGGTCCTTTTTGTCGTCCACTATTGCACTACTAGGGATGAAATGAAGAAGGGTACACTTTTCATTTATTTCGGAGGACTCGACGATCCGACAACTGCAATTGGGGTGATTTCCACGGGTTTTGGGGTGGCTTCTGACTCTGAAAAATGAAAAATAAGATAATTCAAGTGTTTTTTGTCTCGGACCTCCACAACCGTCCACCGAGCTCATGTGCTGAAGCGAGGCGACCACCGCGATAGTTTTGCCCAACTTTTTCGAGTTGCGACGCACTTTTTCACGTTCTGAGCGATAATATCACTCGTTTTCGTTTAAAACTGACAAGTTCTTACCTTGTTTCTTGGCCTTTTCAGTTGCTGGAGTTGCAGTGATGGTACGAATGCGTCCACGGAGCAAGGCAGAGCTCCACATACTCGGAGCATCGGTTTCGGTGACCAGCTTGCCGTTTATCATTTTCCGACCGTCTGGAAGAAAGATGATTAGATTAGAAAGAAGCAGAAGATACATACCTTCGGTATAAGTCACCACATCTTTCTGCTTGATCTCCGAGAACTTTCTCAAATCAGAATCCGCGGCTGCCACGTCATCTGACGCTTTTCGGTTTGTCGCGTAGAATTCGACAGAGTCAGAGGGAGAGTTCATCATGCCGAGCATTTTTTAGGGAGGATGAGGGATTCTGAAAACAACGAATTCTAGAAGACGATGAAAAAAACGTCAAAGAAGATCATGATCAAGAAGGGCAATCGGAAGAAACAAGAAGAACAAGAGATACGATTGGAATGTGACTGTTTTGTGTCTTCTGACTTGATAAAACAAAACAGCTTTTCTAGGATTACTGTAGCAAAGAACAATGCAAAATAACTCTTCCTAACTCCCCTACCACCCTCTTATATAACCCTCACTAGATATTTTTCGAATTAGTGAAAAGAGGAGGAAAAGAGGGCGGAGTCTGACTGGGTCACTCAATGTCTTTGACGAACAAGAGACGGTTTGCAGGAGGAATGTGACTTGTAGCAGTCGGAGAGAGGGAATTCTGACTTCTGAATCATCGGGTTGGGTCCTAATTGGATTATACCTTACGGCTCGGTAATCTTGAGTTGATCTGGATGTGATCTGGTCTCGACTAATGGGCACTAGACACAAAGGCGTTGTGCGTTGTGCCTTGGGGTTTGTTCATTTTGAAATGTGGATCGCTCCGGCACGCCGCCAAACTTTCAAACAATTTCAGGCATGCGCCTGTGAAGTCGGGTAACTGTAGTTTTGTCTCGATTTTTCATGAAAAATTGACCGAACTACAGTATCCCCGACTTTAAAGGCGCATGCCTGGAATCGCATGAAAGTTTAGCTAGCTCGGAGCGTCGTTTGTAGTGTATTTCAGCAAATTTCGCATTTCAAACTGAAAGGATAAACAAGTCTCTCCAGTGTGTAATAGGTACATACGGAACAAGGACGAAATTGTCTCGAGATTGGAAATGATGACTTTTGAAAACCAGACAAACAAGGACAGGGCATCCGTTACGTCACGAAAATGCACTAAGAACTTGCCAAATAGACTAGAGTACCTTGAAGATCGCAAATGGTCATGAAGCTTTAAACATAACATTCTTTCCAAAAACGATGGGATGGGTTCAAGATCAAAATTAACACAAATCATCCCGTCACTTTCTTCTCTTCTATTCAACGAATCGTACCCTACAAACCACATAAACGCCTAGATTCCGAGTGACTCCATTGTGTTCAGCTACACACGTATCCACATCATGGTCGAGATCTCATTCCACGTCATTGCTACGTTGCGCAGAACCGTATCATATCAGCAATGGGCCTGAACTTTGGAAGATTCGCCTTGATCTATCGTGTTCCTCTCTGATGACGTATTTTGCCATTCAGATGATAAATTGGCATGACCTATTGGCTGAATGACAACGTGACACTGAACGGAAGTTCATTGCATTGACATTTGCTTTTTTCCATACTGGGAAAGTTCTCTGACCGGTCAAGATCCCAATTTGACAATCCAAGACACAGAAAACTTCGATCATCGTGGCTTATGTCGAGTAGTGTCTGTCTGTTGCAGATGATAAGAGATTGGCAAAGATTCCCGGGTACCTGGGGGTCCGTACACTTCTCTAGGTACTCGAATGGTTCCTTGTCAACAAGCAACTTAACCTTGATGACGTCCAAGTGTTGACGTCTACTCTTCGACGTCACTAATTCAATCAAGAATACTCTGTAGGAAAGTGAGGTAAGCAGCTGATCCTACTTGATGCTTATCTTCCGGGGGTCTGGATGATAGGATCCATGTTGTTTTGAATCCCTCATATCATCTAGTCTTGCAGATGCGATTCGGCGAGGAGGAACTGCTGGGGATGTGTGTATAGGCTAGACGGCGGGGAAAATGACGTGAGGAAACGTATGTTCTTGCTGGAGAGTCAAAACTTCATTTGCTATCAATGAAGGACTCAGCCTTTTCTTGCCTTGCCTTTTGAAAGTAGGCTAACTTTGCCTGCTCATATCTCGCGAACTATCAGAGATATCCAGAAATTGTCAACTGCAAATTTGAAGCTCTTAATATTATAAACATTTTGTTAGTTGACAACTTTTTGATAACTTGCATGGTTAGCGAGATATAAGCAAAAATCCAAATGCTATTGGTGGGCGCGCGTCTTCTCACCACACAAAAATAGGCTTTGCGCGGGGGCTTATATCTTGCGAACCAATGAAGATATCTAAAAATTGTCAACTGCAAAATTGTTTGAAAAGTGTTCAGCTATATTTTTATAGTTGACAGTTTTTGCTTATCTTTTGTCATTAACGAGATATTCTTCAAAAACCGCATGCTCTTTTTTGGGCACTACGCCTTCCCGACTACAGTGTATTCGCTAATCACATGAAAACTGAAAAACAGAGTCAAAATCAACTTTTTAACTATGTAAACTGAACTAACCCGACCCAAAATCACTTTCTCGATTTTTTTCTTTCTAGAAATCTGTTTCACGTGATCAGAAATTTGTTTCTTCACGTGACCAGCTACGCCAGAAGAGGATGAAATTCATATACGCAAATTGAGAAGTGAAAAACGTGAACCACTTAGCGTAGTGGTAGTGCCTCCTGCCGCAAGGCGGGAAGGCAGGGGATCAATCCCGCCGAGTGCAAAAAAAAAATTGAAAACTCACTTGACAAGTCCGAGTGGCAGTAGCTTGTCCATCATCCAGCTGGCGATTCCCAGAACGACCGTTCAGCCGCACTTGGTTGAGACGGTTGGACGTCGTCGGATCCACTGGCTTGTATGCGTGACCTCTGGAGGAGACCGTGGACTTCATCAAGTCAAGTCCACGCTCCTCCAGAGGTCACGCATACAAACCCGTGGATCCGACGACGTCCAACCGTCTCAACCAAGTGCGTCTGAACGTTCGTTCTGGGAATCGCCAGCTGGATGATGGACAAGCTACTGCCACTCGAACTTGTCAAGTGAGTTTTCAATTGCCTCCTGACATATTTTCATATCTGTGTTTCAGGGGAAATTCAGTCATGAAGAAGATCTCTCCATAATAAAGTGGCTGCTCAGCGCAAACTTGGGGAAGCAGCACTCCAAGGTCTGGCAAAGATACAAGGTTTCCCATCCGACATGCAAACGGAGTGCTAGTGTCTTGGCAAATCGGTAAGTTGAATCAAGATCTCAAAAAGCACAATCATATCTTTCAGAGTCACAAGGCACCTCGTCACCGGACTCAAGATGCTTCCCATGAACGCCAACCGGAGAGACCAGCTGGTCTCTACTCGATACATCCTGGAAGGTAATATCTAGCCTTACAGATTTTCCAGACGCTCGAACATTCCTTTTCTTACAGAGAGCCACCATCGACATTCCCGATGAGGAACTCCCCCGCTGGTACCATCAGATCATCAAGGAGCTGTTCACCACTGAAGTCTTCGAGGACGGTGGGGTCTCCGAGGAGGATCCTGAGACTTTGGCCGATATTGCCGTTGAGGGACGCCAAAGCTGACGCCGAAGGGATTGCCGTCGAGGCCAAGTAGGAGGCGGATGTGGAGAAGACCGAGCCGAGGGCCGATGCCGCGGAAGCCGAGACGAGGGCTGAGAAGCCGAAGAAGGTAATTCATCCGCTGGAGGCATAATTGAGACAATGAAAACTTTAGGAGAGTCTTCTGTGTGAGAAGAAACCGGATAAGCCAAATGGGGAATCGGAGAAGCCGAAAGTGGCCGGATCGGTTGCGAAGCCACAGTTCAATGTCATCTCCGAGTACTAGAAGTAGATGACCCAGACACATATCATTACCCGAAAAATTACCGAAAAAATGACCTTTTCTAGTAGAAATTCCATATGTGTCATCGATTTACCAATAAAGAGGGTGTTTTGCGATTTTCCTCCTTTGTCGGTTTTTTTTTGTTGGTTTTGTGTTTCATTTGTGTAGCATTCTTGTTCTAGATGCGACACAAACTCGTCAAGCCTTCTACTCGAGCACCATCGACTTCTGGATCAACCTTCACCGCCCCTTACACCTCGCCACCTCTACTACCACTTTATGGAAAGATTTCAAGGATCGCAAGGAACCCAAGGAGCATCAATACGACGAAGGAAGTTTACTGGAAGCTGCAGCCCTTGTAACTGAAACTTCAACGAGGAGCACAGCTCTCAATTGAGCATCATTATGCTCCAGATGCAGCAAAGAAGATGCTCTGATGGATCCTCAAGACTTCTGCTCCTCTGGATCACTCCTCACCACCTCTTGCACTTTGTCCATGACACTAAAATGTTAGTTTACTCGGGGTTTTGGAGCAGAATTGAAGAAACTGTGTGCCATTGCCTTCAAATGCCTATCATTCTTGAAAGCGGAAGTTTCAAGCATTTTGTTCCCTAGAAATGGCAGCAAAGAGCACTTCCACCTCATCACTTTTCACCTATCCCTTCTTGTTTTTTCAAGGGGTCAGCTGTCTGACCAAGAGTCGAGTAGTGTCTGTCTGTTGCAGATGATAAGAACTTGGCAATGATTCCCGGGTACCTGGGGGTCCGTACACTTCTCTAGGTACTCGAATGGTTCCTTGTCAACAAGCAACTTAACCTTGATGACGTCCAAGTGTTGACGTCTACTCTTCGACGTCACTAATTCAATCAAGAATACTCTGTAGGAAAGTGAGGTAAGCAGCTGATCCTACTTGATGCTTATCTTCCGGGGGTCTGGATGATAGGATCCATGTTGTTTTGAATCCCTCATATCATCTAGTCTTGCAGATGCGATTCGGCGAGGAGGAACTGCTGGGGATGTGTGTATAGGCTAGACGGCGGGGAAAATGACGTGAGGAAACGTATGTTCTTGCTGGAGAGTCAAAACTTCATTTGCTATCAATGAAGGACTCAGCCTTTTCTTGCCTTGCCTTTTGAAAGTAGGCTAACTTTGCCTGCTCATATCTCGCGAACTATCAGAGATATTTAGAAATTGTCAACTGCAAATTTGAAGCTCTTAATTTTATAAACATTTTGTTAGTTGACAACTTTTCGATAACTTTTATGGTTAGCGAGATATAAGCAAAACTCCAAATGCTATTGGTGGGCGCGCGCATTCTCACTACACGAAAATAGCCTTTGCGCGCGGGCTTATATCTTGCGAACCAATGAAGATATCTAAAAATTGTCAACTGCAAAATTGTTTCAAAAATGTTCAGCAACATTTTCATAGTTAACAATTTTCTATTATCTTCTGTCATTCACGAGATATTCCTCAAAAACCGCATGCTCTTTTTTGCGCACTACGCCTTCCCAACTACAGTGTATTCGCTAATCACATTAAAACTGAAAAACAGAGTCAAAATCAACTTTTGAACTATGTAAACTGAACTGACCCGACCCAAACCAGGAACCACATCAACAGTCTAAACCGGTTTCACCCATTTATGAAAAAAAAACGATTGGGGAACATAACATTGGGAACATAATGGTAATTGGAAAGTCAAAGTCAAATTGGAAATCGCCACAAAGAACAGAGAACAATAGGTGGAATATGGTGGATCGTTACAGTAATCCAAGGATGGACCGAAAACTAAAAATTGGCAAAAAAAAGGGGAAATTAAGATTGAAATGTGGATAAAAAGGTGTTTACAGTTCACTAGACACAGAGGAGATTGGAAGATTCGATAGAAGATAAAATGGAAAAAATGAAACAAAATAGGTAACATTTTGTGATTCTTTGGTAGCGAAAGGGTTCTAGAAAAGTGTTAACAACGCCAAACACCACAGCAATCTCACTTTTATTACAGTTTTCCGAGAGATCCTACCCCTTTTTATAAGCCTAAAGATCGGCCCAACCATGTGACTTCCATCTACAGATTCTACAAGACTTCTCAGCAATTCTGACGTCATTTAACATAAGAGATCTGGAGACCAGAAAAATAACGGAAAATCACAAGAAAATGCAGATTGGATGATGATTGATCGGTTGTTTGGGGAAATGCAAATCATGCAAATCAAGAAGACATTATGGACGAATGAATGGCGAACCAAACAGTTGTAATATGGGGTCTAATTCTAATTAGGAGGACGAGAAAAGTGTATGACCTTTCGCGGTGGTGTTGTACACCTTCAACAAGCATGTGTACAATTATACACTTCTGAAGAGGTGGTATTCATTCTAGAGGGAAGCACTCTGAGAGAACGACCGTTGGGAACCAAGTGATATCTCGAATACCGTGAGAGATATCAAAAAGTTGTCAACTAATAAAATTTTGTTCTATTTGTGTACAATATTTTTGTAGTTGACAGTATTTTGAGATCTACAAAGGTTTCTGAGCTATCGAGCTTGACAACTAAGCATCGGCTAGAACAGGGGTTACTGTAATAGATACGAGCACGTCGTGAACTGATAATTTGTTGCCTTTTTCGTGTAAAATGTGTTCTCGTTTGTCATTTTGGACACATGGTAATTGAAGTTAGCACTGTTAGTGATTGAATCCTCCAATTAGAAAGCATATTTTCAATTGAATAAATGTTTTTGCGAGTGTTTACTGAGTGTACTTAGCTTCTCCACAAGAACACCTGGTCCGTACGTCACCCGCAGTCATCATTCTCATTATTTATCACATGTACATATCATTCCAATTATCAGTTTCACTTCAGTTTCAGCCCTTCCAGTCAGCCAGTCAGCCTCCTCTTCTTTGTTTCCGGCCCCCGGCAAGTACATGCTGCAGGCAGTTGTTTTTCCCTCCAATGACTCATTTCTGTGTGCACGTTTTACACTTGCATATCACTCTCCTTATCAACTGAACATTCAATAGTACTAATCATCGGTTACTCCGCAAAATACGGCACAAGGGAGAGGGAACAAAGGCAGCTGGAATTGCTACGATTCTTATCTGGAAAACCAGAAATGACCAGTGGTCAGAAGAGAACAAAGAAGTAATAAATAGTGTGTCAACAAAGTGAAATGGGCATTTGAATGGAAAGTGACTAGAAATCCTAAAGTTTGTGCGATTGGTAGTGAATACGGACCATGTGTTCTTGTTGGAAAAATAGGACATTGTACACTTCTTTGACGGCTTATAGCTCGAAGGTGATTGAAGATATCAAAAATTGTCAAATAGGAAAACATGTATTTTAAAAAGAGTTTCATTTCTTTAGTTGACAACTTTTTGATACCTCTTACAGTATTCTAGATAGCCTGATTTGCGTGACACTATTCCTACACATTTGTCACTCTGCAAACATTTTCCACTATCATTATCACGGAATTCCAAATTCAAAAAGTATACCAAACTAGTACAACAATCCTCTCTCTCTCTCCTCCCTTCTCTTTTCCCTCTGCTCCAGTTCCAAGTGATAAGAAGACAACTTACTAACCCCACCCCCAGGGCACTATTAATACTCCTCTCCCACTCATTCATTCATTCAAATCTGAGTCATCCTCAAAACCTAAAAGATGTTTTCCAACTTGCTATTATTGCTCATTTTGTGCCAACAAGCTTACTCCACAAGGTTCCCAATGTTCACAGTTCGTGGGAAGCTTACATGTCGTGGGGAACCGATTCGTGGAAACATTGTGATGGTAGATGACAACTGTAAGTGTTTCAAGGCTCCAATTAACCAGATTGTAATGTTTCAGTCGCTTTCGCGGATCACCTTCTAACCGAAAGAAAAGTGGAAAACGATGGAAACTTCCGGCTCCGTGGAGAGCCCACTGACGACTGTCTAGACGTTCTTCTTATCGTCGAGCACAAATGTCACGAGATGAAGTTTGGAAGAGACGACAGTAGAAAGTTGAAGGCGTACAGCGAGTTCCGTGTGAAGCTTGAAGACTTGATTCGTAGTGATTACGATTTGGAGATGGACATTGAGCTGTTGAACAATACAGTGAAGATGTCGGCGCCGGGCTTGCCGGCTTGGAAGGCGTTTTTGTATGGGAAACGGTAAGCGGATCTGTTTTTTTCGAATTGGCAACTTCTACAGTTTGTCGTCGGCAAGCCTCGCGCCACGAATTCGGTTTTTCGGTGATTTCTTGTTTCTGGACTGCTTTTTTTAAACTTTTGTTACGAAATTCGAAAAGAGAAGACATTTTGGAGTCTAAGAATAGTCAATTTGACCAAATTTAGAAAGATTTTCATTGCGGACTACCCATTTTTGTAATTTTCCAGCCAAAACACGAAATCTGCAAGTTTTCTATGAAAAACTCAAAGATTTACAGTCAAATTGACTGTTCCAGGCTCCCTCTACAAGTTTCGATCTGTTTTCATCAAAAAAGTTTGAGAAAATCGGTCCAGAACCGAGAAAACAGCAAAAACCCTACTATTGCGGTCACGCGAAGTGGCACTCGGTTGCAACCAACGTTGGTTCTCGCAACGAAACATGTTTTTAGCTGTTTTCTCGTTTTCCGACGGGTTTTCTCGAATGTTTCTAATGAAATTGAATAGAATAGAAAATTTGAGATCGATCAATAGTCAATTTCAAAAGAACTTTTCAGTTTTTCATTGTCAAAAACCCATTTGCTTCATTTTTCCCCAAAAAACACGGAAACCGAATATTTTCTATGAAAACCTCGATAATTCGAGTCAAATTAGTTATTTCTAGGCTCCCTATGCAATTTTTTATCTGTTTTTATTAAAAAAGTTCAAGAAAATCGGTCCAGAACCGAGAAAACGGCGAAAAACTGATTTCGTGGCGAGACCCGTCGAGTGCCATTTTCCGGGACCGCAGTACTTTTTCACTGTTTTTTTGCAGAATGATGACTGATATGATTGATCGAATTCGAGGACTTCAATTCTGGAAAAATGTCTGAAAAATTGTGAAAAACTCCTGTACATTTGTAAATTTTCCGTTGGTTTCCGACTTTCCGGGTAAAATAAGAGGGTCTAGTTGGTTTGCTAGATAGTTTCAAGTTTTAACGTAAAAAATCTCAATAAACACTTTTTTGGTGATGATGTTTTATTATATTCAAGAGGAACGCAAGTGGGGATGATTACTCACAGTGGGTAAATGATAAAACGATGACTATTAAACGAGTGATGGAGGTTATGAAAATATGAATAGAGGAGAGGGAAAGGGACTAGAAGGATACTGTAGATGAATGGGGGATAGGGGGTAATTAGTTGGGGGTTAGGCGGGCTCGGCGGGCTCGATGCACACTTCCAGGTGCAGCACGCAGTTGTTCGACGTGTCCGAGAAGGAGAGCAGCGAGCGGTCGAACGAGCTTGTCGCCGCTGGAAGCCACTTGAGGAACGAGCGACGGACCGACGGGTTGGAGAGCACTGCGGCCACTGGACGACGGTTGATCGCGAACTTTTTCTGTAACAAAACAGAGTTAGAAAGGGTCGAAAAGTCCCAAAATGCTCACCTCGACCTGCCTTATCACCTCCTTTTCGGTGATGCCAAACGTGAAGAGTCGGAAGTAGAGTCGCGAGTGTCGGGCTGTGCGCTCGTCCTTCCACGCGAACTCGAGCAGCGCCTCGCAAAAGTCGTCAAACTCGGCCGATGCGACTCTAGCCAGCTCCGTCGGCAGGATCAGGAACATCTCTTGGGTGGGGAAGACGCGTTTCACATTGGCGCACACGTTCTGGAAAGCTGTCGCCGACAGACCGCCCTTTTCGAACATTCCCATCGACTCGGCGAAGCACGTGGCAATCTCGTCGCCGGCTTGCATGTCCACTTCGACGCGTTCAAAGTGTTCGGGATGCGGGAGACGGAGTTCCTTGACAAAGTGCTCGTCGAAGCGCATCTCGGTGAAGATTGCCTTGCACGCCCACAGCTCGTAGTTGATCGACGAGTAGCCGGTCATGAAGCGAATGTTGATCGACTTGACACGCCACGTCCTCACAATGCAATCGATGACTTCTCGAGGATGCGCTGGAGTGTGTTTCGCCCACATGACACGATCAGAGAAGACAAGGTCCAGTTGGTCGCATGTCACATCGTCGCTGATCATGTTTGAGAGACGGGACAATGCTTCTTCCTTCGATGACACTTCCGTCACACAGTAGAATGCAATTTCGGCCAGTAATCTGGAAATTCAACTTGTTTTTCCCTAAATCCACGCTAAAAACTCACATTTCAGTGATAATCAGCTGCTCAAAGTGTTGTTTTCCCTTGACACGATTCGCCAGAGTATGAAATTGGAATGGTCCGTACACACGGGCTCTTGCGGCGATGAGTGTGCACATAGAGCAGCCGGAGCACACTTCCTCGGCTCCTTTGTACGAGTTGATGTAGTACCAGTTGTCGGCGAGCAGATCCTTGATTATGCATTGATGGAGACGGGCGTCCAGACGGCAGAAGCCGGCGAATAGCAGGTCCCGGATGCGAATGCGTGCCACCGAGTTCAGGAATCTGAAGGTATCAGCAGTAAATAACTGGGAGAACAGAAAGAACACTCACTTGAAGAGCTTGTGTGTCTGACTGAACCGAACTCTGCGTTCGTTGAGCACAAACGACCGATCCGGGCACTCATCCGCCTCGTCGTCGTCCTCTTCCGACTCGCAATCGTCACATTCTGCTCGGTACGGGCTCACTTGCACTTGTCGATACTCCGTGCGCACTTGGCTCAGGGCGACTTGGTTGAACGACTTGCTTACTAACTGAAAAACAGTGTTGATTATTGATTTTTGGAGCTGAAATTGCAAAAAATGCAAGAGATTCGATGCAAAACCTTCAGAAAATCTAGGAATTTGGTTGAAATTCGTTGAGAAAATTCAAATATTCTATGCTCCCGCCGCGATTCAGCACCAATTGTGCAAACACGACGGCTACAGTAACCCAGGAGCCAGGAGCAAGATTACGGTTTATCAGCTGATTCCACGGATTTGCACCTGAATTCCTTATATTCTCACTAACCCTGAGCTCCAAAAAGTCGAGAATCGACTTGTCTGCACTGCCCACAACGTGTTTGACGATTTGGTGAAGAATGTGGTTGTTTCCGAAGACTTTGAGTGTCAGCTCCGAGCGATTGTCCAATTTTTTCTGGAAAAAAGAGGGATTCTGAGGGACCGATTAAAGAAAAACATACGATTTTGCGTCTCGGACATTCGTCTTCTTCGTCGTCGACAATCGCATCGTGCAGCTTCTTTCGTAGCTGCATTTTTGTGACGGAGATGGCTGAAAATTGGGAATTTGAAGAGCAAAAACACGGAAAAGGGCGATACGGCGATAAAATTGAAAGAAATGATCAAACTACAAACAAACGTTGCGAAAATCAAGAGAAAATGACAGAAAACAACAGAAAAATTAGCAAAAACGAGAGGAAATGAGGAAGAGACGGAGAGATGCGCATTTGGCGGCGCTGGAACAGCAGGTCAAATTTGATCAAAACTATAGGAATTCGAGGAAAAATTGGGGAAATTGAGAAGAAATCAGGTTATTTTAGAGCTGTAAGTCTGTAATTTCTCGGAAAAAAACGAAATCTAATTGTTTGCTCCAATTTTCTTTTCAAGTTTTGGGTTACGGTAGTGTTTTCGCTTCGAGACCCGCGGGATCCCTGTTGAAAAGTTACAATCACAATTTTGGTAACCTTTATGTGTTTTTCCTCTGTCTTCCAACCTTTCCGCCGGATAATAAACACTTTACGTGATGATGTATCTTGTTCCAATGGAGGGACTGTCCATGTGAACTTTGCTGCTACCTGCTATTTGAAACATTGTCTGATGACGTTTGTTCTTGGTGTTTTAGTGATTGGGGGGTGGAGAACACTCAGATAATTGTTCAGTTTTGCAAAATTTTGTAAATATTAATGATTTGTCTCCAGTTTTTGCTCCCAGAACAAAGCAAGTTTCAGCTCGCGCAGAATCAAGTGGTCAAGTGGTCCACGAAGAAATGGAATGATCCCAAAACACCGCTTTCTATGTTTTCTTCTTGACAAACACTAGCAGAATCTTGTAGAGAATTAAAAACTTGCAATTATTCAAGAACCATTCTAAAAAACAAAAAAAAACAGGTCGTTTGTTTTCCCGGATATTCGGTGTTCCGATGATCGGCGAAAGTTCTGTTTCAAAGTTTCTGGCTGTAATTTCGGCTAGATTTTGACTAGACTTGATCGTTTTTGATGATTGCAACTTGTTTCAAACTTAAAATCTTGAAATTTCCAATTTATTCATCAATACATACAAAATAACACATGAAATGTTAAAAGCAGTGGTTTGTCGATTTCAGGCGGTTTTTACCCGTACCAAAAGTTAAAAATGAAGAAGGAACCTTGAGAGAATCATGAAATGAGTATGTACACACATCACAAAACTAGTGTCTAGTGTCAAAACTACAAAAAACGAAGAGAAGCTCAGAACTTCTCAACGGTGGTGGTCTGGCTCTTCTGTTCTTCCATGTCATGCTCGGATCGGTCGTCGATTTCAGCGGTTCCAACGGTCCATGGAGCAGCTTCGGCGCGAGCGAAGATGATGAAGATCAGGTTGGAGATGAAGACAACGCAGAAGATGATTCTGGAAACAAAAGAATGAGGGGTTGAAGAGTTAGGGCAGTGCTAAGCGATGCATGTGTACTTCGACGTTTCAAGGCATATCTCAAAAACCATAAAAGATATCAAAAAGTGGTTCACTAATAAAATGTTGCTCACGTTTAGGGCTACATTTTATTAGTTGACAACTTTTAGCTATCTTTTATGGTTCCCAAGATAGAACGCAAATCTTAAGCATCACTGAAAACCAAGATGCGCGCTCTACTGAAAGTTCTTGCGGTTCCGCTCATAACTCGTAAACACTTGAGCGCATCAAAAAATCATAAACTATCAAAATGTTTGCCATATTTCAACCAATCTTTTGTTAGTTGACAACTTTTCAATATCTCTTATGGTTCCCGCTATATAACGGCGCAAAAATTGAAACAAAACTTACAAGAAAAGAGTGGTCCACTCGCTGTGCGTGTCATTCGGCGCCACAAAGCTGACCAAAAGCGGCAACAACAATCCAACAGTGAAGTTATAAAAGCTTCTTGCAGTGTACACAAACGACAAATGCTGCTTGCACACCAACTGAGCACTTCTCGTAATACCAACTCCATTGAGTCCGTTGGCGACTATCACCAAACTGTAACACAACTGACCAACAGACGACCAGTCCTGTGGAATGAACATCAGGACCAGGAAGCAAATGGCCATGGTTCCCTGGGAGATGGTAGTGGATACAATAGCAGCAAGGCGTTCTCCAAGGAAAGAGCAGTTTGCCGAAAGTGGCTGGGCGGCGATTCTGGCGACACAACTGAAAATGTAGGGGATGGCGGCGGTCCAGCCAGTTGTCGAGAGGTTGTAGTGGAGGACCTTGTTGAGGTAGGTCGGTCCGTATTGCAAGAAGATCGAGAATCCAATGGTTCCACCGACAGAAGTAAGCCAGATCGCCCAGACAGAGGTGTCCTTGTGGATGGCGACGAATGGCGTTTTGGACTTCTCAACGTGTTTCTCTTCAAGAGACTTTCCACTTTCAATCGCCTTCAATTCTCCCTTTGACACAAACTTGTTACTCGACGGTTTGTCAGTGTAGAAGATGGCAAAGAGCAGGATGAAGATAGCAGTGATGGCACCTTGCGTGTAATAGACAGAACTCCAACCTCCAACACTGCACATAATAGCAGATAAAGGCATGGTAAGCAGCGGGGCAATCTGGTAATGAGCCGCAAGGATCGAGACATAGACTCCATTCTCTTCCAACGTGGACCAGTGACTTGTTACAATTGACACCACAATAGACAG
The DNA here is from genome assembly GCA_900883565.2 of Caenorhabditis panamensis. Lineage (NCBI taxonomy): Eukaryota > Metazoa > Nematoda > Chromadorea > Rhabditida > Rhabditidae > Caenorhabditis > Caenorhabditis panamensis. The sequence goes on along the minus strand of LR537854.1, from coordinate 55,441 downwards.
AATGGCAGCTGGCAGTCCTTGGAAGAATCTCGCCGTCCAAAGGTACCAGAACCCGTAATATGTTGCAACGGGGCTCAGGAAAGTGGAGAGGAAAGAGATGACGGAGCAGATCATCAAAGTAGTCTTCACTCCCGATCGATTCGTTAGGAAGTAGAGGATTACGGTGGAAGGGAGAGGGGCAATGTAGGCGGCGGAGAAGAGAAGGTCTTGCTCAAATTTGTCATAAGTGAAGAAGTTGTTGGTGAGGGTCTCATTGCGGGAGAGGGACTCTGGAAAAAGACAGAGAGGGTAATAGATTTACTAATATTTTTTGCGGCATAACTCAAGAACAAAAAGAGGTATTAAAAGTTGACAACTGACAAAATGTTTGTCATGTTTTTAGTTACAGTTTGTTAGTTGAAAACTTACTCATATCTCTAATGGTTCTTGAGATATAGGTAAGTCAAATTGCAACCACCAAGAGCACGTCCAACACAGCATTTTGGTAGCTTGCGCGCGCCACGTCATAACTCAAAAGCAGTTTGAGATATGAAAAAGTTGTCAACTAACAAAATGTTTGTCATGTTTTTAGCTACAGTTTGTTAGTTAAAAATTTACTTATATCTTTAATGGTTCGTGAGATATAAGTCAAATTGCAACCAACAAGCGTGCATCCAAGACATCCGTTCAATAGCTTGCGCGCGCCACGTCATAACTCAAAAGCAGTATGAGATTTCAAAAAGTTGTTTACTAACAAAATGCTGTTCAGATTTTGTACTTTGTTTTGTTAGTTAACAACTTTTCTCTATCTCATCTAGTTCTAAAGATACAACCCCTCAAAAACCCTCCAAAAACTCACCATTCACCAACTTCTGCTGTTCCTCTTGCATACACAAAACCGTGAAATTGTAAACATGCACATTTGCCTGGAGCAGTGTGAGCAATCCAGTAACAATTGCACACACATACCACCGCATCCTTCCCGGAATCTTCCTCTTCTTGCTCTTCTGAACCTCCTCATCATGGTGATGACAATCGGGATCTGTGAACTCCGAGATACTGTGAAGGTCTTCGAGGGAGATGGATTTGGAGGATTTTAGCATTGTTCTGAAATATAGAAATGTGTTAAGTAGAGAGTAAAAAAGAGTGAGAAAAGGGTCCAGAAGAACGAAGAAGTACGCTATAAAAAAGGAACAAAAGTGGGTGGAGCGGAAAGTTCAGTTAGTTGTCTTATGTGATAATGTTTGTTGTCTGATGGCGCGTCGACAGTTCTACGAACAGATCACGTCATCTAGAAGGAAGGAAATGACGTTAGATCCAAAACTCAAGACTTAAAGTTCAAGAAACCAGGTCAAAATTCCATGAACCTTTATTCTACAGTAACTTCTTTAAAGATTGAAAGACCCACGTGATGACTTATCATTATCATTTTGTCACGGGTGGTATATTTCAAGGCCACCAAAAGATTTTAGTAAACAAAACAATGAGATCATACATCTCAAGGGAGAGAAGGTTCGAGAAGAAATGGATTGAGGCCTCGTCCCTCACCCCACTTTTATAAGCCCCATTCCTCTCCATTCGTATAGTAAAACTATTGAATACTCTCTTTACTCGAGTATTCTGAATAGTACGGAGACGAATGAGTCATAGAAGAGTGACGCCATCCAGTTGTCTTCAGAACGACACGGATCTTGGTGACGTGGCAATCAAGGCCATGAAGAGGAAGCTGAATTGGTACATGCCGATTATCATTCAACACGCACGTGGATCAGTGGGTTTTGGCATGTGAAGGTCGTTTCGGCCGGCCAAGGTACTGGAGGTGTTTCGATGAGACAATGATAATTTTAGATGGGGAAAAAGAAAGGACAAAGGAACTGATCAAATATCGGTTAATGAAAGGTCAAATGGAAGGTTTACTGTAGCTGTCTGATTTTGCATACCGTCTCTAAGTGTTACTTTGAGATGAAGCTAAAGCTACGGTAGGTACAGTAATCCTATTGGTTACTGTAGTTAGGTTAGAGGCCAAGCAATCTGAAAACTGTTTCGTTTTTGTCCTTAAAATCTGAAACTTCGAAGAAATTATTAAAACATCTCCTACTTTATTTATTTCAACACACATATCTAAACAAACACATCAGATTACTGTACTACAGTACTCCTCTACCGCCTGCAACGACGATGCCGACGACGACCTGATTTGAATGCAACTGACTGCCGCGAGGCCTTCGCGGACGACGGGATTTGTATTTATGATAACCAAGAGGCGTGGCCTGTTACGGTAAGAAACACGTGAATCGGGGGGCGGAGGGGCTTTGTCTGAAAGTCACGCGCCGCCCCGAACATGTACTTTGAGACGTGAGACTTGAAACTTCACGTGGACCGGTTCACGTGAATCTAGGTCACGTGAAAAGGCCTGGATGGGATAAATAAGAGTGTAAAACACCAAAAAACAGTTGGAAAAACAGAGGGAATTTGCTGAAAATTACACCAGGGGACTATAGTGGCCTGTAGACGGGTGGACCAGTTGGACACCTTGGACGTCCCAATTTATAGAAATTTGAAGATTACACTGTTGGGTGGAGACTGGAAAAAGAAAACATCCCGGGAATTGGGAGGAGGATTGGCATTTGAGCCGGAAGCAAGAAACAAGGGGTTACTGTAGGTGCAACGAAAGAGAATTGAGAGTCTAGAAAAGGTCAATTTGACCAGAATTATTAAGTTTTCCATAAAATTCCGTGCTTCTGGCTGGAAATCTGCAAAAATGTGTAATTTGCAAGGAAAAACAAACTAATTTTGCTCAAACCGAAAACCGATGGTGTCTGCAAACACCGTGACGCAAAGCTACAGACTAGGTACAGTAATCCGGAACGGTTCGGAAGAGTACAGCAATACAGTAAAAGCATCCTGAAAATAGAAGAGCGGGGTTATTGTAGCTCCGCAATCATCTCTACGACAAATTGCGGACTTTAGTCATACCGTAACTGTTCAACCAACGCCACACCAAACATCTAAGACCCTTTTCCCACTCCAACCGACAAAAAAGTGTCATAAATCTTGGGTTCCTTATCAGTGGTCTATCCTATCCTTATCAATGACTAACCGCTAAGCAATTAAATGTTTCTGTGAATCTGCGAACCTAAAAGTTATAGCTGCAAGTGCCGAATCCACGTGGCAGTCACATGTCCCCACAATTTGTCCTCGAAAACCGGGTACATTTGATATACAGTGATAAGATGGTCAGTTGTCAGATTCGGATCAGATTGTATCGTTATCAATGATAAAGGGACCCTTTTTCGAAGGACCAGTTGGCAGACAATAGGTACTAGTTGGAACAATGAAAAGTTACAGAGAGATCTAAAAATAGAATCTATGAACTTTTGATTTATTGAGAATCCCAAGTCAATGATAAGGATCAGGAAGATGTATGTACAAAGTACACTTTTTCACAGCTTTCTAGCCATTTTCCCATTGACTTACTTGAGAAAAAACCGGATTCATTCTATTCTACACGGGAAATTTCAAGTTCAAAGGGTGTAAAGTATGATCATTGAAGTGATAATGATATCATTATCGTTTTTCATCACCTTAAATTTTCGATTTTAGGTCAAAAAATATAAAAAACCTAAAGATTGATCGGTTCGACATGATTGAGTTTTTTATAGCAAACTTTTGAGTTTGGCGATTTCGGCGAAAAATTACGAAAATGGGTAATTCGGAATGAAAAACTGAATGATTCTGGTGAAATGGACTATCAATCGGCTTCAATTTTCCTTCTCAACCAGATATTAACACAACGAAACAAGAAAATCGGTCCAACAACGAGAAAGAAGCAAAACACCCCAAAGTACTGTAGACTACAAACTACAAAGTCCAGCTTGAAAAATCGTTCCGAAAAGTGTAAAAAATTGAAGGTTCTTTGAGAATTTTCACTTTTTCTTCACTTTTTTACACCGCTTTCACACAACGGACTTTGCCCTGGGGTTACTGTACCTCAAAAAGTCCGCAAACACCGTTTGCCTAATTGTAGTGTTTCTAAGCTTCAATATTTCTCAAAACGGAGCCACTTTTACACTCTTAAATGTAAAACGTCCAAAAAACCAGTTCCCCCATGACATCATGATGTGTGATTGTGTGAAAAATTATGATAGTCCTATTTCGAATGAAAAAGTATGTTTTCGGCGAAATGTGACTGTGTTTTTGGGAATGTTTTCACAACGTGTTTCTAGTCTGATTGTCTTGCCTGAATTGGCCGAATCAGTTTCCAACTGATCAAGGCAAGTGATCAGTGATATCGATATGAGAAGTTGAGTTGTAGGTCGCGAAATGTCAAACGGAAGTTGAGAATTGGGAATTTATGTCTTTTTCTATACAAAAACACTAAAAAACAAGAGTATTTACACAAAATCTACTGAACATTCACAAAAATTAGGCAAAAAGTTTCTTGTAGGTGTCACGAAGCACGTTTTTCTGGACCTTGGTGATGTGGTTTCGTGGCAGTTCGTCGAGGACGATTACTCGTTTTGGGACCTGCAAAATTGTGGGAATGTTCTTTGATTTGGATTGATTTTTCGAACGATGCTCGTCGCCAAACTTTTATACGATTTTCGGCATGCGTTTTTGGGAAGTTGTTGAAAAAAGATATGTTTCACAAGGGAAGTGTTTAGGGTCACCGGGATATATTTGGCTGAAAATTGGCATGAGGGTAGGTTTAGGTCCAAATAGAAGGAATTCAGAAGGATTTTGATGGGAAATCGGTTTTGAGCTTCATGTATGCAAAAAACTGTACACACAAGCACGCGATTCGAAAAAGGTACGTATGGAAAGGTGAAATCACGAGGATCACGAATATGTAATCAAATCTGGGATATCTGTCAATTTTTGGAAAACCCTATGAAAAGCTTCAATTTTCCCGAATTCTGAAAAAAATGCGGCGCGCGCAGCTCTACGCCTTGAATATCCCCATTTTCCAACTGTGTCGTGGTGTAGTGGTTATAAGGCGTGGGTTCTATGCGGAAGGTCTCGAGTTCGACTCCTTGCTTCTTTTTTTCTTTTTTTTCAAGTTTTTTTTTGATTGATTTTGAAGCAATGTCAATTGCAACGGGTTAGAGAGTCACTTTTCAGTTGAATCAGCAGCACAAAAATCAATCAAAAAAAACTTGAAAAAAAAAGAAAAAAAGAAGCAAGGAGTCGAACTCGAGACCTTCCGCATAGAACCCACGCCTTCTAACCACTACACCACGACACAGTTAAAAAATGGGGATATTCAAGGCGTAGAGGTGCGCGCGCCACACTTTTTTTTTTTTTCAGAATTCGGGAAAATTTTTTTTTTTTTTTTTTCAGAATTCGGGAAAATTGAAGCTTTTCATAGGGTCTTTCAAAAATTGACAGATCTCCCAGATTTGATTACATATTCGTGATCCTCGTGATTTCACCTTTCCATACGTACCTTTTTCGAATCGCGTGCTTGTGTGTACAGTTTTTTGCATACATGAAGCTCAAAACCGATTTCCCATCAAAATCCTTCTGAATTCCTTCTATTTGGACCTAAACCTACCCTCATGCCAATTTTCAGCCAAATATATCCCGGTGACCCTAAACACTTCCCTTGTCAGTTATTCATGGTCATGAATAACACTATTAGTCGAAATTCCGCTGATACTTTGCAAAAAAAACGAAAAAACTACAGTAACCCGACTTCAAAGGCGCATGACTGGAATTGTGTAGAAGTTTGACGGCTCACTTCGAAGGATAATACCACGTACCTTATAATTGGCCACTTTCTTCTTCATCACCGCAATCAAGTTCTTCTCGAACTCCTTCTCATCCTTCACTTTCTCGGCTGGCACCACCACTGCCACAACAGCCTCGCCAAAGTCTGGATGCGGCGATGCAATCACTGCCGACTCCTTCACGAATGGCAGAGTGTCAATGAAGTCTTCAAGCTCCTTTGGATACACATTGAGTCCTCCGGTGATGATCATATCCTTGGATCTTCCCCCGATTGTCAAGTAACCATCCTCGTCGAGGTGTCCAACGTCTCCGGTCTTGAACCATCCGTCAGCGGTGAACTCTTCGGCAGTTTTCTTCGGGTTTTTCCAGTATCCCGCAAATATCGCATTGGTCTTTACTTCGATCCCTCCGGTTTTCGGGTCGATTCTGCAACCGGTTCCCTGTACTGCTGGTCCAACGGTTCCCGCTTTTCTGACTCCATTCAATGGATTCGTTGTCATCACTCCTGCCTCTGTCATTCCATATCTCTCCAGAATCACCTGTCCGGTTCTCTCCTTGAATTCCTCGATAGTCGCAACCGATAGGGGTGCAGAGCCCGAGATGAACACTCGAACATTGCCAAACGCATCTTTTGTGAAGTTCTTGTTAGCCAGAAGTCTCGAGAAGAACGTCGGCACGCCCATCATCACTGTCGCCTGCTTCATGTGTCGAATACAATCCTCCACTTCGAACTTTGACCTCCAGATGATGGTGGAATGCGAGAAGAGCGAACAGTGAAGGGAGTAGTAGAGGCCGTGGACGTGGTAGAATGGAAGAGCGTGAAGGTTCAGGTCATTCGGAGTGAAGCCCCAGTCACGGACAATGTCGTGGGCGTTGTTGGAGAGAGAGCCATGGGTGAGAATCGCGCCTTTTGGAAGTCCGGTGGTTCCAGAGGTGTAACAGACAGATGCGGGATCGGACGGATCGACGTGTTCGATGTCTGTGCAGGCCTGGAAGAATGGGAAGTTGGAAGTTTGGTTTTGGGGGGCATTTGGTGTTTTCTAGTGAAATTTGATAAATGAAACCGGATAGATTTTTAACGAAAAACTGATTACTTCTAAATCTTCTTCTCTATTCGTTTTTATAGGTTTTATGATTGCTGCAACTCACATTGAGTGATTCAGCCTCTGAAGCCAGTTTGTTCTCATTGAGCACATTGATCCGATCGCGGAACACTTGATCCAACTCTTCGTTGCAAGTCACTAGAATCGACGGTGTAGCGTCCTGAAACACTCTCTCCGTATTATGCGATCTTTTTGGGTTGCCGTTTTTTGGTGTCGGTTTACGGGTGAGGTGAACAATATCTTTCAGCATTGGTTTTCTCGTTATTCATTCAAATCACCAACCATACCTTGATATAATGCGCCGCTTCCGACTCGGTATACCCCGGATTCACGGGAATGTAGAGAGCTCCGATCTGGAGACACGCAATGTAAAGAGCAGCTGTGTCGGTGGACTTTGACACTCGTGCCATTACTCGGTCGCCTTTCTGAAAAGGATTTTGTTTATGCGATACAAGAAAACTGTCTTCACCTTGATATTGTACTTCTCGGTGAGTGCCGTCGCGTATTGACCGGCGCGCTTCGCGAATTCTCCATACGTGGTTTTGCGGTCGCCGTCAATGAAGAGGATCTGGAGAATTGACGATTTTCTTGTTTCTTTTAAGGAAAACACTCACTTTCGACGGTTCCGACTGAATTTGCGCCTGACTGACAATGTTGTTGGCTGCATACGAAGCTGCACGGACTCCTCGAGCCGGGATGGTGCTAACCAGGCGACTCAGCATGTTCTGAAATGTAAAACTACATTTTTATAGTTGAGAATAGAAATGAGGTGAAAGTTATTTTTGATCACTTGACTTTTCCTTCCATTGTTATCAAATTCAATGTCAATTTTGATAACAAATTTGAACAAATAGACCTAGAAAACGCTCGAAGAATGCTCAGCTTCTGAAGAAAAACATGCGAATTCTATGGATGGGTCTCGCCACGAAATCAGATTTTCGGAGTTTTCTCGTTTTTCAACCAATTTTTTGAAAATTTCTTGCTAAAATCTGATATAAAAAAGGATTTGAAACCTCGAACTAGTCGATTTGACAAAAATGTTTCAGTTTTTATAGAGAATTTTTAGATGTTGTGTTTTTGGCAGAGAATTTCAAAAATTAGTAATTTTTAATGAAAAACTAATGAATTCTGATCAAATTAACCTTTTTTTGGTTCTAAGTCGTTTTTTCTATCTGGTTTTAACAACAAAAAAACGAAAAATGAGTCCGAAATTGAGAAAAAAGCAAAAAAAGTTTTCGTGGCGAGACCCGCCAAATGCGAAAAATGGAGAAATTGATCGTATTGGTCACAATTTTTCCGCTTTTATCGGTTCAATTTCTTCTTTTTCCTCTTATTCTCTCTCATTTCTACCCTGTTTCTTCGTGTCCTCCGCCTCGTCATTCTTTCAAAAACCCAAAAGATAAGATTCGTCGAGATCGAGTGGTACTTTGATGTGAAAACTGACAACAAACAACGTGGGGCATCTGATTCCGATGATCTTCTTTCGTCATTTCGTTCAGAAATTGGAAATTGGTGTCAAAAATCAGAGAAACAAGAACAAACACCGAAAACATAATGAATCATCACAATCTAAATTGGGGGAATTGCCTAGTAAATAGAGAGGAATTATTTAAATAGAATATACAAGTTCGCGGGTGGAAAAAGAGTTAAATAAATAAATTATTTGACAATAGAGAGCTGAGGCGGAATTTTTTGAAGAAAAAACTTTCTGGGAAAAAATGGAACCGAATTCGATATGAGACACAGACACAGAGATTGGGGAAAAGAAAAATGAACAAAAATCGGCGGCTACATTGGCGAAATTCTGGACGAATTCTAGACGGGATATTTGGATTCCGGTGCCAGACGGTCGAGGATTTGTCGGATTCCGGGCAAGTAGGTGATCGTCGAGACTCCTGGGATGCTTCGCAGCAAATTGACGATTCCGGGAAGGAAACCCCTGGAAAATAGAGAATTCTAGATGGAGTTTTAAAGTGAAAGTTTACCCAAACAGCAGAATGAATCCCCAGCACTCGGCGATCATTCCAAACAGCGGATAACCGAACAGAACCACCAGGATACCTGGAATCGTCATGTAATTTGGTGATTGTTTGAAAAATTTACCTCCAAAGAACAGAATGCTGCCCTTCAACTTTCGGAACTCGAAGAAGAACACCAATGTTCGCTGCACGCCAATGATGAAGGTGATGCCGACAATGAACAACAGCTAGAAATTGACGAAAAATTAAGTAATTTGTGGAATTTATAGGATTCAGCCATAATGTGGAGAATTTCGGTTTTCGAAAGCAAAATTTTTGATTCTCAACTAGAAATCTTACATTTCCAATCGCCAAAAGTGCTGAATCGAGGAACAGCAACACTCCAAGAAATATGAAGAAGAATCCGAACGTTGTCAGGCCGACGCCGATCTCTGAAAGTCCAGAATTCCAGAAATCTGAGAGAAAAATAGATAAAGCTTACGTTTCGTCGTGCTCACTTCAAAGTTCATCATCTTTCACCCAAGTCTTGCGGTTGTATCTGGAAGAACAAGCGGATTAGATTTTTTAAAGAGAAAAACAGAAGGATTTGAGAAAATCACGATGAATAAGACGAAATGGGAGAAATCAGGGTGGGATATTGATTTTGCTACTGAGAAATTCAATTTTTAATATGTTTTAACAGAAATTTCGCTCGAAAATCCCGGTTTCTCGATAAAAATCAGTGTTGAAAGTCGGAAAAATGGGGAAGAAATGACGTGTTATGCGCAATTGCGGGCCCGCGGCCGAGTCCGCAATTGTGCGTGGCCTAGGATTCCGGCTTCAGAATGAGTCTGCTTTCCAGATTACCCTACCAGAAATGGGTGTAAGAAACCTGAAACGGCTGGGTGACGTGTACAAAGGTTTCGCAACATAATTCATTGCTTGGTAAACTGAAACATTATCAAATTCCCATTGAAATGAGTAAAAAACCGAACTTCTTGTCAAACACAGCTCGGGAGCTCCGTGAAGCATCGGAGCCCGGAGACCAGGTGCAACAAGCATAGAGTAAACATTTCGGAGCAACGGGAGCACAAATTTCATTTAAAATCTTGGATCCAAGCAACCCACAACGTTGGAGCCAAGAGGCTTTGTTGCTCTGAGAAGAACGGAGGGGATGGACTCAAAATCAGAATTCCAAGAACAAAGAAGACAAAAAAACACAGAGCTTTCAATCAAAAAGACTTTATTGATTGGGTAAGGGTCATACACGGATGGGCGTTGATTGGCTCGCGGATGGTTGTTGTCACTGGACGGCACTTCAGGCGGTCGCCGACATCGGGATGGTCACAGTTCCAGCCGGGGTGATCGCTCCGAAGGCGGCTTGCGGGTCGGTGGCGTCGGCGGGAGCAGGGCCAAAGTGCACGACGAGCTTGTCCTCCTTTGGGGCTCCGGCGGTGCGGGTGATCGAGATGTCCTTGGATCCCGATGGGTCGACGAATCCGAAGACGGGCGTGATGCGGTACTCGTTGTTGTTGGACGACTTGATCTTGAACACGAGCTTCTCGGCGCCGGCGTTGACAAGCTTGTGGACGGAAGAACCGCCGGCGGCTGGCACGGTGCATGCTGGAGGATCGGCGGTCAGAGACATTGCGTCGTTTCGGCTTGGATCTTCTGAGAAGTTTTCAAACTGAGGTGATCAACGGGGACCCGGGTCCTTTTATAGCGAAGTCTTATCAAGATGTACCATTAACCCAGGTCGAACAGGCCGGCACGTTATCATATACGTGACCTGTGGTTCAGGTTCTGGCTACGTGGAGCTTTTCACGTGGTCCTGCTGATATCAATTGTCTAGTTATTACTCGAAATCAATCGCTGGGAGCTGCTTCTTCTACTTTGAGCTCTAACCGGTAAGTTGGAGGGCTTCACAAACAAGAAGAGCATGTTGGAACACTCTATTACTGGCAACGCGAAGTGACGAGTTTCGCCAACTGCCAAAATTCGTCGCGTTTCTTGTAGCTCATTTGAGCGTTTTTGCAACACCTCAATAACCGTTTCTTTGCAGAGAAACAAGAGAAAAGAAGGAAAGATGGCGGATGACAACGTGTCGTTCACAGACGCCGGAGACCCAACCGGTCAGGGCGGCAAAGGTGGCAACTCGTCGGCGATGCTCGATCTGCTTGGCACTTTGAACAAGAAGGAAGAGGAGAAGAAAAAGGGAGGAAAGAAGGAGAAAAAGACGAAGAAGAAGGCCAAGAAGACCAAGACCAAGAAGGTTCGCAAGGCCGACAAGTACGAGTCGCAGAACTTTCTGTTCCGCATCGAGGGAACCATCTTCTGTGCTGGAATCATCATCGGAATCATCGTCCTGCTCGCATTCATCATTGGAGGCATCGTGTTTGGCGTGATGACCAATGGCAATCTGGTCAGTTACATGCAACCGTTGTGGGGCAGCACTGATGCGAACAGCGAGAACAACGGACAGGCGTGAGTAACAGAGGAGTTGGCAATGGACAAGACAAATCGGCATACTTTGGAGAGACGAATAAACTCTTTTTCGCTTAGAAATGTCTTGTTGTTGTTTTGAATGAGTTGATTAGCCTGTTCTAATGACAATCAGCGTTTATTTTGAGACAGAAATGATAAGACAGGATCAGATAAGAGAAGGTGGCAATGTTAGACATAAAACAACAATAAGAGAGTCAGTCCTCGTTCCAGGCGTTCTCCTTGCGGATCTGTTTCTCCTCTTCCGGAGTAAAGCGGCTGTCCATACCGAACTGCTCGCGGAGCTGCTCCGGCGACTTGCCCTTCATCATGTCGGCGATGGTCTTGCAACCGGCGTTGAGCAGTCCGGCGATGTCGAGGAAGTTGGCGGCCAGGATGATCTCGAACACTGTAGTCTGGTCGACTTTGAAGTATTCCTTGTCCCACTCGGACAGCTCGTAGGCCTCTTCCACGTTGCTGGCGTCTTCAGTCGGTTCGTTGAGATGATGCTCGCACCAGGAGACAACTTTCTTCAGAATGTCGGCTTTGATATTGCTCACTGGGATCGCGTCTGCATTGGTTTCTTGCGATTCATCGAGACCGAGGTCTCTGAGCATGTTGTCGAGGGTCTTGGACATGGCACAAATGTTACGTGGGATCTGGAAAAGAACGAATGAGATAAAGAAGGCTAAACGGGAGAGAGAAACATACCATGAATTCGACGTTGTCCGAAGAGGCGAGTTTGACGAGACGATCGGCAGGGGCAACAGAGTCGGACATTGTTGATTAGCGAATTGGGGAATGAGAGCACGATGGAATACGACGAGAGAGATGTGAACGCAATGAAAAAAGAGAAGAGAGCGTGTTTCAGGAGGAAATTCAAAAATGAGCGCGCGCCGTAGCGCAAAATGTTTTGCATAGGTAGGTCTAAGTGGTGACTTCATCATTCATCAATACTCGCTTCCCCTATAAGTCTTTCCACTACATAATTCGTTAAAAATGGATTGCGCCAAACTTCAAACGATGATAACTCAGCTCAAAGTAGTTCATTTGAGCACATTTTTGAATATGTTGTAGCGCATTCCTTTCTGTACCAATTGCCACTTTTCTGAGACCTGAACTTCCCTCAGGCCCTCGATTTTTGAGACACGCGCTCTCCCTTAACGCAATCGTGCAGGCACCGCCTAGTGACAACTGACACAAAACGTCGTTGACTGATAATAGCTCAACGAGACACTGTATGCTCTAACAGAGACACAGAGTCCTTTGGCCAGCAAGCCCCCAGCCGCTCCCCTCTTCATTCTACTTTGCGTCCCCCGATGGGGACGGCGCATTGATTTTTCTAAAGTTTTCTCTTAGTTTGATTCTGATATTTCTGGTATCCTTGATGATATAAATTCCGATAGATATGAAGGCAAGTATCCGCATTATCAAATCGCCCAACTTGATTAGAAATTTAGGCTAGGGAATATCACTGATTTAGAAATTTCTCCGCTCAAGGACAGAATGGTGCAGTCAGGTGTGACAATGATTGAAGGCTACAAAAGGTGGGCTTTATGAAAGGAACACTCTCAAAAGTCATTTTTACAGCAATCCATCACGATGAGATGATTCTCAGAGATTTCCGACACGATCACTTGAAGATCCTTGTGATCGCTGATTGTGTCGTCATGGAAGTAGATGTGTTGAAGGATTGGACGCAGCTTGGAGAAGCTTGGAGAAGCTTACCTCTTCAAGAACGAAATGAAGTAAAAAACACAATTTGTCTTCTTGTAAATGTTTTTAATGTTGGTGTTACATAAATTGTGCTACGCTTCAGAATTTACAAGACCGCAACTTGATCATAAACGCAAAAACATTCATAGGGAATACTGAAACACACAGGTACTATTTGGAGTAGACACAAATCCAAACAAACACCACTTCAAAACACAATCATTTATTGAATTGGGAATATGGTAGGTGCGCTCTCAGAATCGGATGCTCTTCTTCTTCGTCTAGAAGAGAAGGTCCTGGATGTCGTTGACGGCTCCGAGTCCAGTGTACGGGATCCAGGCCATGGCGGAGTAGGCGAGGGTGGAAGCGACGAGGACGGCGGTGTAGATGGTGTTCATCGTGTGGAGGCAGGCAGGGATGATCTGTGGAGGGACTGACGGGGAGCTGCTCCTTTTATACTCACGGATTTGTCATCATTTCACTGATACCAGCTGCCACGCATTGTTTTTGTTTTTGTCTGATTACAGTATCAGCTGTTATCAGAAAAATGATGACAAATCCGTGGGTATAAAAGGAGCAGCTTCCCGTCAGTCCCTCCACAGATCATCTCTGCCTGCCTCCACACGATGAACACCATCTACACCGCCGTCCTCGTCGCCTCCACCCTCGCCTACTCCGCCTTGGCTTGGATCCCGTACACTGGACTCGGAGCCGTCAACGACATCCAGGACCTTCTCTTCTAGAAGAACCCATCGGGAGACGTGTCGAAGCGAATAGTTCGTACCCTACAGAGTTATGGGACTGCTGAATAAAATTGTGTGTTTTGAAAGCCCCTGTTGCCTTTTTGTTTTGGTTTGAAGTTTTGAACTTTTCTGGGAGCCACTGGAAGGTAGAAAGAGTGTAGAAAACCTGGTCAACTGTTTGGGACTTTATTGGTTATTAACAACACAATAACAGACAGAAGAGAACAACAGGAAACAAATAACAGGAGGGGTTTGGGAAATGACACGGGGGGGGGACTGGAAAACCGTAACAAATGACAAGGGACAGGGGAAAGAGGGGAGCTTGTTAGAATGGGTAGTTATGGAATTCAATTGGTGGGAGAACTGGGGCATGAGTGTCTGGAAATGACATTTGATGAGCAGAAGACGTCGGGAGGTTGTAGTCGCTTGGGAAATGGGCGGGGGATTCATATTCCTGGTTCAGATTATTGACAGTTGAAACGTCCTGAAGTGGCATCTGGTAAGAAGACGTTTGGTGATAGTATTGGTTGTAGACAGTGTAATCGGTCATTGGGTGCATTGTAGTGAAGTTCTCATTCATTTGGTAACCCGAGTACGGGGTAGAGGGCCATGGCATTGGGTTGAAGGGATTGAAGACGGTGGATCGGAATTGGCTCGGTGGGTAGTAGGGCAAAGACTCGGTGACGGAGAAGTCGTTAGTGGTATCCACCAGTGGAGTCCTCTTGATTTCTGGTTCCTTCTCGACATCTTTTGCGGCCTTTCTTTTGGTTGGTCCCTTGACAACTGCTCCGTTCTTTGCTGTACTGTACTTATTTTTTGAGCACTTCCACTTGCTCAATTCCTTGTTCTGGTAGGCGGTTACCACGATGAATTGAGCATAGTCAATTGGGAATCGGAACGCTGAACCATCACATGTGCAGGTGATGTGAATGACTGGCACGTATTTGTGCATCGGGGTGACGTAGAACTGAAACAAGAAGAATGAGAAGGAGAAAGAAAGAAAGGGAACTTACAGTGTTGTCCTTCTCCCCGTGCTCCTTGACGTTGGTAATCCTGGCCTCCTCAAACGAAATCGTTCCTTCCATCCATTGCTGACCACTCTTAATTCCTTTGGAAATCTTCTTGTATCCATCACCATGTTCCTCCTTTGCCTTCCTCTTCTCCGAAACTCCCCATTTGCCGTTAACAAAAGCGTACCGGAGACTGTCATATCGCTCAACAGACAGAAGAACCTCGTAGTTCTTCTGCTGATCGAGTCCCCGAATCGTGAGTTCCAAGGGCGGACAGATCATCTTCCCATGACCTTCCTTGGCATTCTCGCGTGCGATCATTTCGTTGTTCGGGAAAAAGACCATGTACTGGTCAATGGTTTCGAGCTCGACGGAAATTGGAGATGATGGGAGGAAGGAAGAGGTGGATGGGATAGTAGACATCATATTAGAGCTGATTATTAGATTTCTGGAAGGAGGGAAAGGTGAGAAGATGGAAAGGATAAAAAGGAAAAGAAGAAATACGAGAGCTAAAAAGGACCGACCGTCCTCGAGACAGTAACAGTGAACGAATGAGAGTGAGGGGACCCTTACGTCCCCCTTTTCCGGTTGTAACTCAATAACTCAATTTGTCGATGAGAAATCGATCCAGGGAAAGAAGGGTGACGGTTACTGTGGGGGATATACGAAATGTTTTCGAAAATACGGATCTTCTAAGAACCTGCTCTAGAAAAGTTTCTGAAGGAATTTGACCCTTGGAACAATTTGGTATAACAAAAAAGAAGACAGAGGTCGTACTGATCCATAGTCTTGGGTACGACTGAAATTGGAGAAGAGGAGGAGAAGGAAGGGGTGGATGGGATAGGAGACCTTTTTAGGAACCTAAAGAGAAGTTTCTGGAGAAATTGGTACATTGGAACAAGTTGGTATAAGGAAGAAGACAGAGAATCAACTGTTTATGTTAGGAATGGACATCTGGATAACAAAAGTTGTTAGAGTTTTGAAAGAACAGCACGAGGAGAAGATACAAATGAAAGGAAGGAGAGAGCAAGGAAAGGAGCCGACCGTCTTCGAGACAGTAACAATGAAAGAATGACGGCGAGAGGACCCACACGCCCC